>JACCHW010000075.1:0-600000 GCA_018907185.1 Platyscapa corneri
TAAACAATAAATAAATTTATTCTCATACTAGCTAATAAAATAAATAGTTCGAGTCACTTCTTATTGTCTCCTACACTATTGTGGTTTTCAAATTTTGTGATTTAAAATTTGTACTAATTAGTCATAATTGAATAATCGACAATAATAATAGTTGATACTCATTATTAATAACTTATATTAATACCATAGTATAAATACTATAATATAAATACTATATATTAAAATTTAATATTTAATTTTTAATATTTAATACGTTTGTATATTTTTATGTTAATTTTATCAAATATTTTCAAAATAAATTTTTTTTGATAAATAGACAATTCAATACATTAACATAAGCATATATCATGTATTCTGTACTTGTATGCTTTGTAATTTTAATAGTATTAATGGAATGAAAAATTCTTTTAATTTTTGAATCTTTACTTTTTATTATTTTTTTTAATACTTGATAACTTTGGAAAATGAAAAGTAATGTTCTTTTCTGACTGAACTATGCTCGTTACACTATAGAGGGGATCGTACAGTATTTGCTCTTATCTTTTGCATAGAATTGATAAAAATGAAAATTTGATGGTTCACGGAAAGTTTTTTGTATTATTTTGTCTTACTGAAGTCTACTATATATTACTTTATAAAAAAATTCTTTTATTTTTACACTAATGTAAATTTTATATACTATTTTCATATATAAATTATTTTGTCCTATGATGATTATGTATAATGATTATGACAAGAAATTTTTCAATATAAAATATCTTACAAGTACAATGATCATAATTTGAAAGACTTTTTATTTGGATCAAAACTGTTTTTATCTTTTGCATTATTTTATTATTTTCATTACGAATTAATTTTGAATAGATTTTATAAAAGATTTTTAAGAATTAGATTAAATAATTATATAAATGTTTTATATAATAATATAAATGTCTATTATTTGTTATAAATTCCGCTGAATAAAAATCTATGGTAAAATTGGAAAATTTGAAGTTTGACTATTGTCTGTGTACTATGGTGTGCTAAATTTATAGTTTTATTTAATATTTTTATCTGTAATAATAATGTAATATAATATATGTATATTAAAAATATGTACTTATAATATTTAAAAATAAAATTATGTAAAACATTTTTTAAACAGTTGCTTAGCTTAAAATTATAATACATATTATATTTGTATACTTTATACATATGATATATAATTACATATTTTTTTATTAAAATCTATTTTTTTTTACATTTCTATTTGGGCTTATGTGTATTTTTATAAAAACGTAGAATATAATACTTTCTTCAATGCCATAACACTACCGATATAAAATTTTTATAAATATTAAAATTAAATACTACAACTAAATTAAAAAGCATCAATAATAAGTTTTTTAAATAATAAGCTGAAATATTTCATTATTTATTGTTTATAAGTATTTTAAAAAAGGATCATTCTTGTCGACTATTATACAGAATAATTTAATAAATGGAAATTTAATTATTTTTAAGCGATTACATCATAATTCAAGATAGAAGTTTTTTATTAATTGAAATTAATTAATAAAAGTTAATTTGAAACCGCACTAACATTTAAGAATAATAATATTATAATTGTATAAAAACATATTAAATTATTTATTAATATTTAGGGTAGATATTAAATTATCAAAATGCTCAAGTATATTTTATTTTTTTTTGCATCATCACGTACGATGCATTCCAATGTGCGAGAATACATCCTTCTATGTGCCAATGTCTCCCCTCTATTTTAATCACAGTGTGTAATTACTTTACCAATGCACGTCGAAGACGATCCCGCGAAATTTAAATTCGCGAAAGTACGAGCGACCCAATGTAGATTTCGACGGATCGAGGACTTCCGGATAAAAACATGCGACGGTCGATCCTTTGCTCGCTCCTCCTTGTCAAGTCGTTGACAGTCGCATTTTTCCGCCTCACCTCATACTTCGAGGACGCACGATTTTGCTCCGATTTATTAGTACACTTATATACTCGTGCACACGTAAAGAGCGTGTATTTTATTTTTTTCTTCTCTTACAAAAAGGTCATATTTTTGTGCGCCTGCTGTTTGCACTAAACAAGATACTTTATAGAAAAAAGAACATGGAGACTAATGTCAGGAGAGCAATGTTTTCCATTCCAAAGCGTCGATTCAGTGAGTTTTTTCCCTAGAATTTAGATTCTATTATATAATTTTTTAAATGAAAGCATTTAAAATGTAGAGATATAACTTTAAGATAAAAATTGAATTTTTATTTTATTTAAAGCACCATTAAATGAAAATTTATAAATAATCTTTGATAATTACTTTAAAAATATTTTAGAAATATAATAATGATCTGATTAAATTTTTAATCGTGTGTAATTAGGTTGATTATTTGTGTATCTAAAAATGTATGAAATTGATTAATTTTTTATTCTTTAGAAGCAAAGAATACATATAGTTTATATTATAATTTTAAAAAATTTGATTTTCGTTTAAAAAAAAATAAAAATTAAATCTTTAGAAATTTTTCAATGATTGATAGAAATTTTTCAATGATTGATTTAAATTGAAAATATATATATATATAACATTATTCTCAAGTATTAAGTAAGAACTATTAAAACTAGCTTGAATTCTGAACTAACCTTTTTTATAATATCTATGAAAAACGTATTTTTAATTTAAATAAATAATCTTAATAATAACCTTAATGATTTATTTGTAATATTTATACAAGTTATTCATTGTACTTCAAAGTATTTTTTATAAAATTCTGAAACTTTTTTACGGTTAAAATAAACAGTTAATAATTTTTACATTTAGTTAATATTAGTAAATTTATTAAAAAAAATTTTTTAAATATTTTAACTTTTTATATTAATATTAATATTATGGTTTTTATGTTAAGTGAATAGAAATATTGAAAATATTATTGATAACAATGTTTATAAACTTTTATAACTTCTAAATTATGAAAAATACTACATAGATATTTAATACAAATAGAAATTATACCAAAATTAATATTTTTCATAAATTTTATTTCTAAGATAAAAGTATCAATATAAATTAAAAACACTGTATAATATGCTATATTATAAATTTATTTTTTATTATTTATCTTATACTATAAAAAAACTATTAGGTATTTTATGTAAATGTGCGGAATCAATCAAAATCGTTTATTAAGTTTTAAAAAGAATAGTTTAAACAAATAATAAAATAGTTTGTTTTATTTGAAGTTTAAAATATTATATAAAATTGATGTACTAATAAAGCAGATTTGATTGTACTTTTAGATTTAATTTTTTTTATTACGATAATAGATTCTAATAATAGTTTACATAATCAAAGGCAATACTTTGTATTTTATATAGGTAAATCACCATTCTTTCCAAGTCTTGATGAATCTGGCAGCATTCACCTAGAGGATCCAAACTCAGCCGCGCAATTAGATAGTGTCGGTGTCGGTGTTGGTGGGGGTGTGATGACAGCACCGCAAAATGCGCCGCTCTCTTCTCCAAGCCGCAGTAGTCCGCACAGCCAGGGTAGTGAGACTGGCGAACGATTTTCCAGAAAAGTCTTTGTTGGCGGTTTACCGCCAGACATTGATGAAGGTTTATATTCATTTTATTTTTTATATTTTGATTAATTTTATTATTTTTTTTAGAAAATACGCGTTATTAATATTCACGATATAAAATTAAAGTTTAACAAATGCATCGTTTAATCTTGTTTAATACATAATACTCTTTAAATTTCATTGATATAATTTTATGTTTTTTTGTAATCCTTTTTTATGAATACTGTATTTATAGACTTATTTATCAATTTAAAACTTAAACACGTATTAAGGTTATTTTTATTATTTTCTCCGTCTCTAAAAATCTTTCAAGATAACAATAAAATATATATTTAAAAAATGAGAAAAAAATAAAAAGAATATTTTAAATATGGTAGATGCTTTCTTGCATTAATGTAAGTTTGAAATTACAATTAAAATTAGAAAAACTTAAAAACATATTTTGTTAAAACTATTTTACTGTAATTAACAAGATTTAATACTTCGTTTAAATATCTGTGTATGCGCGCACATGTCGGTAAATCAAATTATTAATTGTCATATTATTTAGATTTATAATACCTAACGTACTTCAATGTATAAATGACTTAAAATATTGTCATTACTAAAAGTATACGTAATTTATTATTTAAATATTTATTTAAATAATTTTACGTTATTATTTTAATATAAATATTTGTATAGAATTAAAATTAATTTGTATGTATATTTAAATGATATATTTAAAATAATGTACTTAAATGATGCTATTGATTATAGATATTTTTTATCTAAATGATTTAAAATGATTTGAATTTATGTAACTAATTTTTATAAATACTTATTGTCAAAAGTTACAGGTTTTTATTTAAGGACTTCGATTATTATAAGAATTCAGAATGAATTTAGATTTTCTAAAAAATAGTTATTTTTTATAGAGAGATCACAGCCAGTTTCCGACGATTGGCCCTGGATCGTTGATTGGCCTCACAACGCAGAGAGCAAATCGATACTTTCACCACAAAGGATACGTTTTCTACTTTTCCAGGTTATATAAAAGCTTTAACCAACCAAAAAGTAGTAATTATTCTTTAGTAAATGTGAAATGAATAGACCTATTTGTAAATTTAAGGTAGTTGTAAATTTAATTAATTACCTTATACCACATTAATCACTTATTAAGAATTTATTAATTTTATAAAGTACTTAATAAAGTACATTCATTAAATAGAATTTATTTAAAATATATATTAATAACAAATTTATTCGATTTGGATTTAAATATTAAATCTTTTAATCTTTCACGAACCGAACAAATTAAAAATAATGTTCTCCCTATAAATACACTCTCGATGACACAGTAGTCGAGAAATAATCAGAGATTTTCATAGTATGAAAGCTCCGTACAGGCAACTAATTGATGCCTGCATCAAGATGATGACAACTATATCTTTTGCGTGAGCTCTCCAACAATTAAAGATAAGCCCGTACAGATACGGCCATGGCGCCTTAGTGATGCAAGACTTCGTTCTTGACGCCTCTATGCCGCTTGATCCACGTAAGACCGTATTCGTCGGAGGCGTTCCTCGACCTTTAAGCTGTAGAATTAGCTATGATCATGGCAGATTATACGGAGGAGTTTGCTATGCAGGGATTGATACGGATCCAGAACTCAAATATCCAAAGGGCGCTGGCAGAGTGGCTTTCAGTAATCAACAAAGTTACATTGCTGCAATATCAGCGAGATTTGTCCAACTACAGCATAGCGATATTGACAAGAGGGTAAACACTAACTATTTTAATTACATATATTTTGATTAACAAATATTAGGTGAAAATTAAATGAATTAATTTAATTTAATAGGTGAGTAACTGTTTTTCAACCTTTTATAAACTTTATTTCAGAATGAAATAATATAATTAAAATTTCTGAAATTGTTTTTATTTTAGAAATTCTGCTCAAATATTTTTAATATAATATAATCATGTGTAGCAATATTGAAATAATTTTTACATTAAGAATTAAGTTCTGTTATTATAAGTAAGTTTGTAATTTATTTTTTATCAACCATAAATATTATTTGCGAAAAATATTTTATTAAAAGTTTGACATTATAAACCAATACATTTTGCCGCTATCTATTCAGATAATTTATAATTATTATGAAATACATATATTATTTAAAGAAAAAGAACAGATTTTTAAGCGCAACTTTTGAATTTTATTAGATTATATAAATTTTGTATTATTGAAATTTATATTTAGTTAAAAATTACTTTTTTAATTTCATAATCAATAAAATTTCAATATCAACCAAATTCATAAGTGTATATCAGAAATTAAAGCATGTTACATTATAAAATAAAGATTTAGTTCTTATTTTTTGAGACTACAATCCTTTAATAATTAGTATTCTAACAATATATCTTTATTTTCTGATATCACGATGTATATTAGTTTTATTATACTGGTATGTTTGTATTAGAATTAAATGCTATAAAAAACTATTTTTATTAATTTAACATAAAATTTAAATCAATTCTACTTGCAAACTTCTTAATTATCATTTTTAGTCCAAAAATAATACGAAGAATAATACGTACAGTTTTAAAGTACTATATCGTGTTAACTTGATAAAATATAACCTAAGCAGGACAACGGATAGATAGTTAAAATAAATGAAAGTTTTCAAAAATTTTACTACGATTAAATTTTTTCGAAATTTATTTTGCTACAAAAAATTTCATATAATATTATTTTAATAGTTAGTTTATTTTATCGAAAATATAGTGTGTCTATATATAGTTTATATGTAAAACTAAACTTAAAAAGTTATCATACTAGATTTACACTTGAAATTTATGTTTTCTTACATCTATAGTTCTACGAAATAATTATTACTCTGATTAATCTTATACTATAATGAATCAGCTACCAGTTTCCAGGTTGTCTATATGGGTCTTTTAGCTACAGCTGTTGTTTCTTTTTTGTTCTTTCTTATTTTTTACTTATGCATATTTCTCTTTTCAAATAATTTTATATAACTCGTTGATATTCTTTTCTTACATCGTTCAATCTTTTTGCAGTCTTTTGAATTTTTCAATCTACGAGGATATATTTCACTGCTGCAAAATTGCCCAATCTACACACACCTGTTCTCGTCGTTACACTAAATATTAATGATTTATACTTATTTTATTTTGCCTTCTTAATTTCATAAAGAATTTTTACTCTCTTTTTAGCTTTTCTCATTTATTTCCATAGAGGTAATTTTCATTAGTGTAAACCTTCGAGTATTAGCTCTTATATTTCCATTGCAAATTTAGTTCATCTATTCAGGTTTGTGTGCGTTGGTGTTTATTTTTTTTTTTTAATTTCTATCCCAAATTATCTCTTTTGATTTTTTCTAGTAATATTGTAACTATCCCACATTTTCACAAAATTTTATTCTATTTCTTCGATAGGTATTCTTCCTCATAGTCTAACCTCCACATTGAAGTATTTTAAACTCTTTCCGGATTGTAGGTTTATTGTTAGACAATTCTTTTAATAGACCCTTATAATCTAACTTCTGCGTTAATATACTATTGCTCTTCCATTGCTTTAGTTTTTTATCCTAACCTATTTTTTCTTCTGACCTTATGTGTTCGAGTGTATCTCCCATTATTACTTGAGAATTCTTTTTATATATTTTTTTTTTAATTTTTTCTATTTTTTTCATAACTTTTCCACTTTATATTTTTATTCGATATAGTAACACACTTTCTATGAGTCGAAGAATTTTAGTTTTTTCATTTTACTCTTTCTTTAAATCATCGTTAAACAATATATTTCATTCTTTTTTTAAAACGACATTAACTCTTTTTGACAACAGCTTTATTGAGAATTTCTTTGAGTATTTTTTGTTTTTCTCTTTAAATTTATAACCCAGTTGAATGAATTTGCTTACTATTTCCAACTTATTTTCTTCATTTAGCATCGCTCTCTCTCTCTCTCTCTCTCTCTCTCTCTCGTGATTTTTATTTTCTCTATATTTACCTAAGTTCTTTTCTCTCAAGAACTTTTTAAGATCCATAAAAGCTCTCTGTACTGTCTGTCGGTTTCGGCTAGAATTAATTTATTGCATCGCTGACGGAAGAAATTGATTATATTTTTTTGATAACACTATTATAATATAGCAATTACAGTATGTACACAATAAATGTAATTTTGTTATTACGAAAATAATGTAAAAACCAAAGATAAAATTTTTACTAAATTTAATTTATTTATAATTATTTTAATAAATTAATATAAACATAAATGAGTAAAATAATATTTTTTTAAATATTGAAATATAATATGTCAAATATTTTATTAAACTATTGTATTTTAATTATATTCAATATTATATAATTATTTGTTTTTTATTTTAATCAAGATAATTTTTATTATATTGAAATTGTAGTAACAATTATTAAGTATATTATATTTTTTGGAGTTACAAATTTAATTAATGAATTTTTTATTGTTAATAAAGATTTGAAAGTATAAAAACTAATTTTTTTTGTAAAATTTATATATACACATACATATATTTTCTTCGTATATATATATATATATATATATATATAATTTATATACGTACATATATGTACATGTATATATAATTATATTATGATCTGCAATATGAAAATTTTTTAAATTTAATAAATCTTTTCTTAAATTAGTGAATGGAAGCATACAGAATCATACTCTATTTTTAATAATTGATATTTTCACAATTATTAAGTTTATACACTTTTAGTTCAAGTCTGACAGTTTGTATATAATTTTACATAGTTTTTATTATATCTATCATATCTTCATATATGTATTTAATAGGATATATATTAATATAAAACCGCTTAATTTTTAGGTTGAGGTTAAGCCGTACGTTCTAGATGATCAAATGTGTGATGAGTGTCAGGGTCAACGTTGTGGTGGAAAGTTTGCTCCTTTTTTCTGCGCAAATGTTACTTGTTTACAGGTATTGTAACAATAATAATTAATTAAATTTTATTATTATTTGCCAGCTAAAAATTCAAAATATTTATTGAAATTTATATTTTATTTTTATAATTGATTTTTTAAATCAAATGCCATCTAAACTTAACAACGCTTGTATTATATTTAAGCATCTCAGTTGATTGAAGTTGTTCTTTAAAATTTAATGTATATTATATTTTATATATAATTAAATGCTTTAATACAATAGTTTTTAATTACATATATATGTTATTTCTATATATTACATATCACTAAACTTTTTTAACAATGTAAACATTAAATAGTTACACTGTCGAACTGTATATAACAGGAATTTAAATTTAGTAATTTTTGTATTTATTATCATTTAATTATGAGTACTATTAAATGCAATATTTTAGTTTTATTATTAAAATTGTATTAAATAAAATAATATTATTTAAATCCAATATGCTTTAATTTTTCTTATATATTAAAAAATAATTTTAAGAAAAATTGTTCAATTATGTACTCAAAATAAAAAACGAAATAATTATAAAAAACAGAATAGTTTCAACTATAATATTTTTTATTTTTCTTAACAGCATTAAAGTTTCCTCAAAATCCATTATATTCATTTAAATTTAAATATCCTTAAATGTTCATACTTCTTATAATTTTCACGTACAAATAAAAATAATAAAATAGTAACAAAAATATTTGCTGTAATAAAATCTATAGATAATTAACGAAATTACATTATGTTTATTTTATTTAATGATATATATCTTTAATTTTTTAAAAACAAAAATTTGAATAAAATTTAAAATGTTCGTTAAAATAATGACTTTAATACGACCATAATATTTATAATTGTCCGTTTTATAATTTATTTTTAAAATAAAAAGTAAAATAAAATGAAATAATTTATAATATAGCTTTTGATATCTATTTAATTAAATAAAGATACAATTTCAAAATATTAACAAAGAAAAAATAAAATAAAATTATTCCTTGTTTAATTAACAAAACTGTTATATTTATAGTACTATTGCGAGCACTGTTGGGCAACGATTCATGCAGGACCCGGCCGAGAGTACCATAAGCCTTTGGTGAAAGAAGGTGCAGATCGGCCTCGTGCTGTTCCTTTTCGTTGGTGTTAACCCCAGTCACAAGTGCTGCACCAGCAGCAGCAGCAGCAGCATCATCACTATTATCACCTCTACCGTCAGCATCATCGTCGTCGCTCCTGAGACACTCAATGTGACATGAACCCACGTTGAATCAAACGATGATGAGCATCTGTACGGCCTCCTAGCTAATTAAATGAAACGATGCATGAAACATTTGAAACAGCATTTATTAAGTGTTCTTTCTCTCTTTTTTCAATATATTAACAAATAGCAAACAGCATATAAAAAGTTAAGTGAGAGAAAGGCCTTAAAATATTTTACAAAATGCGACAATGACTAGAATTATTACTATCGTTTTATGAAGAAAATGGATAAAATCTTAGATAGAATGGAAAGGTTAATTTAACAAAAAATGAAAGGCGAATCGCATACTCGATTATTACTATTCTAATGCTATTTTACTGAAGAAAAAAATACCACTAAGTTTAAAACTATGCTATTAAGATAAAATTAAATATCTCTATTTCTATCTAGTACTCCACTAATTGTTCCCAAAATATTTGATGGTGTGTATTTGCAAAAATGAAGGAAAGAAGATGAATTAATTGCTATTATTACCTTGATCACGAATTTTCTTATTTTTTTTTTTTTAATGGATAGGAAGAAGCTTTGGGAAAACTCGTGTGAATGAAAAAAAAAAATTTCGACTATGAAGAGGATTGAAGATTTATATGCTTGGTACTCGGTTGTTTTCTTTCATTTTTTTCATTTTCTGTGAATGTTAAATTAATTCCTACATGGAAAATTCACGCTATACTGCTAAGTGTTTAGGAAAAAATTTTCTTTATTACGGATTTATAGTACATAAGGATCATTACGAATTACGATAATGATAATTAATACGAAAAATAAAAATACAGGCATCCGTAAATATACTTATCACTGAGGTATTATCGTGAATTTATAATATATGCATATATACTTTTCTGAAAGAAATAAAGACAAAATAAGAGGAAAATATGTGACGTGAAAGATGCGTATAATAATAATTAAAAGATTCGCAAAAATTTTGCGAAAAATTTGTTTTCACTCTTTAAATATTGACATAATTTTTCAAAATGAAAGCAAATAATTATTTATAATTATTTATTAGATATAAAATTTATATAATTATATAATCTTAAAAATATTAACCTGTATGTAATTATGTATCATTTCTTTTATAAATTAGTTAAAAATTTTTCGTAAAAATGTTTTCTTTTATTGCTTCTTGCTGATTCATTAATTCAATGATATCCCAGTATTTTTGTATATTTGCACCAGAAGTGATTCCTTTTCATTGCAATTTCTTTATATGTTAGTTTACCGAGATTTGATGTTTAGTTTTTTATTTTAAATAAACTGAAAATCTAATTCAATTTTGTTAATTTTTTGTTTATTTTTATATGTACAATTTCTTTAAAAAACTACACGGGTAAAATATATTTAAATACAAATTAAAAAATTTTTTGATCAGTCTTGATTCTTATCATCAAATATTTCTTTTTTTTTATACTAAAAATATAATATGTAAGCATTTATTCTCATATTAAAATAATTCTAATTTTATTTGTATTTACGATTTGTATTACGAGCACAAAAAGAGAGTAAAAAAAATTTATATTATGCTTCGTCTATGAACTATTATGAAAACAAAAATAAAATTAATTTTATTTGCTTGATTTGTAATTTTCTGATACAATATGGATATAATATTATAATCTTTTATACAATTGGAGTGGTAGGTGCAACATTTATTTATAACTCGATGTTACTTCTATTGTATATTATTATTTATTAAACAAGGTATCAAATAAATGATAAAATTTTTATATTATATTGAAACAATAATTCATATTAACCATGTTATTCTATTGATAAAGATAATCGATTTTAATATATTTTTAAGTATTTAATCTAAATACATTAAAAAAAATTTTTTTTAATAAATTCAACAACTTTAGTAAATTTAAATTTCAAATTGAAATACATTTAATTGTTTTATCAAATAATTTTAAAGATAATAATAATAATAATAATTTTAATTCATAACGATTTAAAATATATTCATAATTTTTTTTATTAATTCGAACAAATACTTAATATTTTTATTTTAGAATGTTAACATTTTCTTAAAAATAAATTCATGATAAATATATGTAATAGATAGTTAAAATAAATATTTAAAAGGTTATATAACAAGCAAAACATAAATCTTTGATAACTTAATTTACAGAGATACTATATTGGAATTTATGAGATTATCAAATAATAAGTAAAAAATTTAAAAGTAAACTAATATTGAATAATGAATCAGCAAAATCATTAAATTGAAAAATTATAAAGAAAACTGAAGTAAAATAAAATCATATAACAAGAATGTGAGAAAGAAATATAGATAGGTAAAAAAAATAATACGATGAGTAATTCACTCATCATGTGTAAATAACCTAAGAAAAGAAAAAATTCTCAAACTTTGCTACTCTGTCCGTGCGCCAGCAGCGCTAAATCTTTCATTTATTTTTGAGACATAAGCAATATGAATATGAACTTTTCCGTTTTAAATTTTAGAAATATCTTAAGCATATTCGACGGGGATTATTATTTCGTATATAATCAAACAAGAATGAAATTGTATAGCTTAAATTCAAATATCTTAAATATGTAATACAAAAAATAAGAAAGAAAAACAAATATTAACTGCATTACAGATAGCTCGATACGTGTACAATAAATCCAAATAGTCGAGCAATAGTAATATATCTCATTTTTTCCACATTGTAATTATATCTATTGTAGATACCAAAAGTGAAAGAGTAATGGTAGATTTTTTTAACACATATAAATACTTATATTTATATAATTATACAATTACACTGAGTAATTATATATTATTAGTGGTGATACATTATTATATTATAAATAAAACTAATTATATATAATAATATTTCACTACAAACAGTACGAGAGTTTTTTTATAAAATTCTATAAATATATATTACTAAATATGTGTGAAAACTAAATTGAAGATTATTTTACGTATCTTATGGCCATTCGACATTTTAAAATTAAATGCACATAACAAATACAAAAAACAAACACACGCAAAACACATGTGTGTTTAGAGTATATAAAAGTACATAAAGTACCTACACAATTTTATGAAGAATAATAATAGTAATTAATATTAATTATTATAATTAATAATAAACATACTAGTAACAAGCGTTTGAAAATTTTTCTTGATAAACAGAAATAATCGTTCATAATTGTAATCCAAATATTTTTAAGAATAGACAGTCTCGGCGGTGAGACAGTTTTTTTTATTTTTATATCGATTTTTCGAATTTATTATCGTACTTTATTTTTTTTTAATAAAATATGCAAAATGAAAGAAATAAAATAAACAAAAACTTAGATAATATAAAAAATAGAAGAGGATGAAGGAAAACAACGCGAGGAGAATTATGTAGTCGAGAAATCGCGAGTAAAAGTCGAAAAACTGGTTTTACCGTCGAAAAAGCACCACCATTTAAAAATAATAACAAGAATTGTATTTAAAAAGTATAATACTTTATTAAAGAAGAAAAGAAATAATGCAACACTTAGCATTTTTGAGAGATAAATGACAGAATAATAGAGAAAACATACAAGAAGAAAAAGGTGGTTACAATGGAATAAAAAGGATGTAATCTTCACATCTATATATATATATATAAATATACATATATATATATATATATTTATTTTTTTGGTCTCCTTTTTGTATATATTACTTGCCGCCGTAGGATTAAGGTGGCATTTAGGTAAATCGCGCGAAAGTCGGCAGACGCATCGATCTCTTCGAATAATCAAAAATTAAACAAAGATTATTCAACTAATAAAAATAAATATAAATAAATCTTAGCTGAATTGAAAATTAAATGAATTTAATTAAATTTATTCACTTGAGCGTGAAAGATTGAAGCGAAGAATAACAATCGAGATTAAACAAATAAAAAATGAGAAAATCTCTCATGTATCGAAAACCAAATTTCAAAAGAAAAAATTAAGTAAAAAATGACCAATAATCTATTTAGTCCATGAATATTTCGTTCAGTTCTTATGAATATTCGTAATATTTATGGAAGAGAAAAGAGTTAAGAAAATTAGTGCATTTACAAGAATATAACCGGACTTTTAAAAACGAGCATTAGTTAGTGAAATTTAAAAAAGGCAACAGAATGCAAACGTCATGTATTGAAAAAGCCTTAAATTTTTAATTAAAATGAATTACAAGGGTTACGTGATTAAATTTTGAAAGAAACCTAATAAAATTTCGTAATTCTCGATCTCTTTGCGATAGATACAAAGAAAGAAACAAAGAATGCGTATATTGCTCGCAGTTCAATTTTAAAATAATATAAATATACACACTATACATATATACACATATGTATAGATATATTGTATTATGTAATATGTACATATAAACGCAATTTATAATGTAGGCATTATTTTACTATGCTTCGTTTTCTAATTGATTTCGGTTCTCTAAATTAAATTCTCAAGAGAACAAAAAATATAACTTTTAAAAATTGCAGTTTATATACATAATTTAAAAGAATGAGACTTCATTTTAACAATCATTGTTTTGTTTAGAAATATAATTGCGTTAAATACGGACATATTGAATTGATAGTAAACGTAGCAAAATAAATTAGGTACCAATTTTTTTAGGTCAACCAATAATATTATATATAAAAGAATAGTGTTATTATAACAGTTAAAAAATTATTGGTGATTCGATGATACCAGTAAAAACTTTTTTTGTACAATGTAGAAAAATTTGTTCTTATTTTTAGGCAAACTTATCATGATTCAATATCAAAATATCCTAAACCTTTTAATTCTAATCTCACTATATAAATTCATTCTAATGTTTTAGCACACGTACATGCTAGATACATAAAAATACATTAAAATAATTAAGTAT
Organism: Platyscapa corneri; assembly: GCA_018907185.1. Classification (NCBI taxonomy): domain Eukaryota; kingdom Metazoa; phylum Arthropoda; class Insecta; order Hymenoptera; family Agaonidae; genus Platyscapa; species Platyscapa corneri. The sequence goes on from JACCHW010000075.1 coordinate 14,698, forward strand.
GAAAAATGTTCAAGGGTTTTGTATCTAATAATCAGTTAATTTTGAAATTCATTATTGAATAAGTACATTAAAATTTATTAAATATTAAAATCTTTCAATTTTTAAAAATACTTTAAAAGATTATATTATTATGTTTTTTATATTTTTATTTTATAATTAAAGAAATTAAGTTATTTGCGAATAACAACTTCTGTTTTAAATATAATTATAATTACATATTATTATTTTGATACAAATTTACATAATTGTATGTAAATAAGTAATGAAAATTAAATTTCTTGTTTCAATAATAAACAATGATTGTTTAATAAAAACTTTATTGTTAGATGCAATGTAGTTTGAAAAATAAATAGTTATATCACTTATTTTTTGGATCTGATAAAAAAATTTTATGTTTATTTATTCAATATTCTATTTTTTCTATCTACAATAAAATTATTTATTTAAAAATTAATAATAAATTTTGTTCGTTTAAAACATGACTTTCAATATCTCAGAAATACTTGGATTGGATTTAGATTTGAAAACTCTAAATATTTATAAAACAAATTTTTTGTAAAATTATTTTTTTCTGTATTTTGAAAAAAATACTAAAGCCCATTTATTTTCTTGACTGTTTTCATCCTTTGAATCAATTGTTCGATATATAATTACTCTAAAAAGTTTGTTGCAATCATTGGAAAAAGAAAAAAAAGTAATACGAAATGAAATTTTGAACATATCATGCGAGAAAACCAAAAGATAACTAAAATATTAAAAAAAAATTAGATTTGTTCAAATAACATAAATAAGATATAAATTAGAAATTCTTAAAATTCAATAAAAAATATATTAAAAACGAAAGATTCTTCGAGTAATAGTTAACGAGAAAAACTAATTGGAAAAATTAAATTAAAGAAAATCAGTAAATAACATAAAATAAAAAACGAGTAAGCCCTCTTTCGCGCATACAGTTACAGAAATGTGAAAGAAGATAATAGTTAAAATATAATGTATTAGGTGTGCAATTCTTCAACCCTTTTATAATACGTGTGATAAAGCATAATATAATAAATATTGTAAACACAAAGATAATTTTACGTATGCATAACATACGACCCGAAGAAAAGAAAATACATTTCGTACCCGTACTATAATATATCATTTATTCTATAAATGTAAAGTGCTTTGGCATCAAATTACATTTATTTATATGTGATAATTATTGTATAATTGAACGCAGTGAAAAACCTATATACAATTTTAGATTACAATACAATATGGTTATATGGATGATTGTGCATTTTATAAAATTATGCATATGCACTTTTCTCGGAATTATTAATTTTTTCTCCGGGTCTCTATACGATTATATATGAATATACCTAAAGTATATTTATATATTTTTATATATACGTATGTTATTCATCGCATTAAATAAACTAATATATAATTAATACTACACAACAAAAATATCTAATATATTGTGACAACTTTCTTTTTTATTATTGTTTCATAAATAGAGAATAGAAAAAGATTTGAAAGTTTTCGTACGTAGAAAAACAAAATATTTCTGTATATTAAAGATGAATAACAAAGAAAATCATCAACACAAAATTAATAGGAAAAATAAATAAAGACGCAATGAAAATAACCATATGAGTCAAGAAAGATTTCATATAAGCACGTTTAAAAATAAATAGTCAAACTAGAGTGAGAAAATTAAAAAAATTAAGTAAAATGTTAGAAATAAAAAAATAAATAAAATGCTTAATAGAAAAATCACAAGGAAATAAAATTGATACAAAGAATAGATTAGAGTCGATAATTAAAACCATAGTAGTCATTTAAACTATAGATTTGTATTTTTCAGTGTTAAAAAGTTTTTATACTGCTGTTATATTCTTGTCTAAATATCTTATGTTTTAAGTGAGGAAGTTTGTATGTGTAACTTTTAGGCTAATACATTTGAGTATGAAAGCAATTGAGTGAGTGGATATAATATTTTTGTCGGAACTAAGTGTATATTTTCTTTAAGTAACATTGTCCTCATGTCACTAATGAATACACATTATTGTGTAATAAAAGCTATTGCTTTTTCATTTTATTTTTAAATATTTCTTTTAATTTTGTTTACTTATTTGTTTTCATACAATATTACTTTAGGAAACAGATTTGCTGTCAGAATCAGTAGTTTTGCCGCTCATAAAACAACTAAACTCATTTTATATGTAATAATTTTAACTCTAAACTCTATATTACATAATATAGAGTTATAACTCTATATATGGTTTTAAAAAGAGCTATAATAATATAATAACCATTATATCTCTCAATAGAAATAATTATTACTGCTTTTAAAAATCTTTTTACTTTTTATATCAATAATAAGTATATAGCACTATTTATTTTTATAAAAATATAAAGTTTTAAGATCATAATTTTATAATATCAAACTTTAATATGGTTAATATAAAGTTGTTTTTGAGTGATAAAATAAACTCTTGAAAAAAAAATAAAGGTATCGACGATAAAAAGTGAACATTTTTTTATTCGATAATAAATGAAAGTGCTTAAATAAATATTAAATGTTAATTAGAATGTTAATTGGCGTAATAACTTCAAGAATTTTGAAGTGATACGTACATGCCGTACGTACTTCCTACATTAAGATTCAATTCTTTTATCTTCTATGTTATTAGATAAATATATGGATATATTTTGATTTTTTTACTGTTTTTTCTAAGCTAATTATGGGATATAAGCAATGAAACTATTCGTGAATTCATATATTATTATATGGATATTATAATTATAAAACTGTGTTTTGTTTTCACTCGCTATAGATTGAAATGATTTTTATTTTTTTATATAAAGTTATTAAAATACAAATATATTATTATCTATCATAATTACATATTAACAACATTTATCATTAAATCGTTTGTTAAATGATTCGTCACTAATATTGCATAACAATATATTACAAGGTCATTTTTACACATCTCATTGCTTAATTATAGCTGTTAAGCCCATATATATTTATACAGAGTACATTTTATTTGTCTTTAATTTTACACAAACTTCTAGTGAATATATAAAGTAGATAATACATTTGTGTATTTTAACCCAAGTCTTCGTATATTCTTTTCATATTGTTGTTTTTTTTTATATAATTATAAATATCATAATATTTCATAAATTTGTAAAAAAATATGTTACTGTAGAAATATCAACGTTTATAGTAATGCAATCACTAATTATGATTCCTCTTTTTCCTTATATTAATTTATCCTTTAGTGCAATCGGTACCAAAAAATGAAAAATAATTACCATAATTTTTTAATTAAATAAATCAAAATATGATCATAAAATATAAATCGAATATCAGAAGTCATTTAAATTAAATTAAAATAAATTATAAATATCATATATAAATTTAAAATTGTGTATTATATTTCATCAAATATGTGATCAAAATTATATCAAAATTATATGTAATTATATTTTTTTTAATAACTATTATGGCATTAAAATACTGATAATGTTACATTGGATAGTATTAAAATGATTAAAAAAATTTTCTGTGCTTATAAATAAATTTTAATAATATATAATATATGATAATTATTACTCTTTCCATATAAGAGTAAGCTATAAAAGAAATAAGATATATGGTAATTTTTTTCTTAGTGCATTACCAGTCCCTTTTAAGATCTTTACCTTTCGCGTACAATATCGTAGAGATCTCCATGTACCAAAGAATATAAACCCATACACATACACATACACTTAATTTTCATTGCTAAATATATAAAAAATTTTGTGACATGAATATATATTTGGCACGATGAAAAAATATAATAAAAAATTTATGATGCTGATACACTGATAGATATAAAACTACACGAAAAATATTTTGCAAAATTAAGGCGATTTTTTATTATTTATGACTACAATGAGATATTTTTGCTGAAATTTATTTATAATTATTAGATGTGCGATTATAATTACTTGTAATTAATTAGAATATTTTGTAATTAATTAGATTATTAAGCATTATGACAATTATAAAGATTTGCATTAAAATAGTAATGTTGCAATCTATTATTGAATTTTTTGTGGCTTTTACAGCCACGAAAATTTTGAAAAAGTTTTATGCGTAACTACATTTATTGTTAAAAAATTGTATATAAATTTTAAGTAAAAAAATTTTCTGGTCCAAGTAACAAGATTATTACTAATAAAAATAATGTTTTTTTGTCGAAAATATAATATAAATTTAGCTTGGAACTTTCTTAGAGTATAAGAGAAAAAGAAAAATGTAATAATTAAATTAATTAGATGATGAAGGCAAGGGACAAAAGTTGCAAAGCTAATAAAAACGAGAGGATGAACCTATATAAACTTGAAAAAGGGAAGCCTCACGTATAGTCGAATATTATATTTTTTAAAAACATCAATAATTTTTGTAACTGTTACTTTCTAATTATTTTTACTTCTCATTATAAATATTTTTCATTTTTCTCTTTTTGAAACTGTAAAAAAGAGAATAAAAAGTGTTTAGTGCGGATATCTCGCCACAACATACTTCGTTATATAGGTCAAATGAAGCTGGGCGTAGTGCAATTTGTATAAGATCTAATTTTTTTTAAATCGTCGCACGTCATTGCTGACATAGTGTACGAAGCTATCAATAAAAACAACTGCGAGGGGCTGAAATAAAAAATGAAAATGTCACTTTAATTCTTTTATTTGAAAGATTAAAATTAAATTATATATGAAGCGTTACACTATTAGGCTGGTAAACTTATTTGTTTCTTACTTTCAAAAATTAATTATAACAAATTTTTAAAAAATAAGTATCCTCAACTATTAGTGTGAATTTCCTTCTACTCTACACTGTAAGCATTAGAACTTTAAACATATGCAATAAAACAAATACATATAAAACAATAATATAAAAATAATTAAAAATTATAGGAAGAATACAATAAATTTTGAGATAATAGTTATATAATTACAAATTAATTAATACCAAGCTTAATCGTGACGTTCCAATAATCACGTCGATTTATATATTTATTATTAAGTATTTAAATCTATAATAGACGAAAAATTTAGAAAGAAATTTTTTTACTTTGAAACAGAAATGAGCATTAGAAATTTTTTTATTGTAATTTTTCTTGTACTGTCTATGATATTTTTTATTTTTTTTATATAGAGTGAATTTTTCTATAGAAATATCTCTTTGGTAAAATAATGATTATTTTTATATTAATAGATAAGACATTTTTTAAGATAAAGAGAAAAATTTATGATTCGGAGCGAACGGAAAAGAACGCAAGAAGATACGAAAGATTACGAAAATAAATATGTTTTTAAAAGAACGCATAGGAGTGAAACTAGTCAAACTTGAAGTGAAATAAAAAACAAAGCTAAGCGAATGCAAAAATAAAAGATTTTGTAAACTAATTAATTCTTTTATTTCAAATGTTAAAGAGGAAAATAACAAAAATCTTTTTTTTAATAAAAATGCTAGTACACTTGATGAAATGAATATTTTTTATAATATATAATGTATTCATTTTTATTCAAAAACATGTATAGCAAAAAAAAATTTAAATACAACTTAAATAAATATTTAAAATAAAGTACATTTATTTCAATTTTTATATAAATTTTTTTTGTGTCGTTATAATAAAATAAATCTTATTTTATTATAATTATTTTTATAACTTTTATCGTTATAATGAAATTATTTGGATATAGTATTTGATGATCAATATTAAATTTATAATATTATGTTATATGATAATATTATGTTATAAAACGATTATAATACAATAAATATCAATGAATACATGACTGCAAAAGGTTAGTCAGCCCCTCGTCGAACGTAATATATAATTTGTCATTTCAAAATATATGTTCCATATATAAAATAATTAACGGATACGAAGGAACGGCATGGAAATTTTTGAAAACATTGAAAGAAAAAAGTAAAAAATTAATGAATGTGCGTATTGATATTGAAACTGTAGTATGATTTCTTGTTAAAAAAAACGAGAAAAAATCACTGTGTGAATTTGTCGTATTGTGTTTTAGCGAAAGAATGTTTTCCGTGTCTCGAATCATCTGTTTTTTAGTGCTTTACAAAAATTTGTTTATTTTTCTTCTGTTTTTTGTATAAATGTGAGAGAAAAAATACATGTGTTCTCCTTTATATTTATAAATATATAAATATATAAATATTTTTTTTGTCATTAGTATTTAAAAATGAAAACATTTTTAGAAATGATTTTTTAAAGTCTTAGAATAATTATTATTATAATCTACGTAAAGTAGAAAAATGACGAAATTTTTTATTTTTTTCTATTAAATAAAACAAACATTTTGAAAAAAAATACAAAACTCTTAGGGTGGATTCTTTTTTTCATTTTTTAAGGTCCTTATCTCTTTTTATAAGTTTATTTTAATTATTGTTTATAAGAAATAAAAATAGAGTGTATAACAGTAGCATCATGTTTGAGCTGAAAAAACATTATTAAAAGAATAAGCTTTAATGTAAGCAAGTATTATTATATTTTTATTGTATTTTTAAAATGTTTTTAATGACATTATTTACAACAGAAAGACATTTTTATATATAGCTAATCAAAACTGAGTAAAAAATATAATTACATAAGAAAATAAAAAAAGTGAAATGAGAATTGAAACATGTCTTAATTATTTCTAAAATTATTGTAGCATTTATTTTTTTCAAGCATCATGAAAATTTAATAAGAAATTCATATTGATTTATAAAATGTGTTTTTTCTATATACCCAATTTTATAGTAAATTAAATTAAATTTTAATCGCAACAAATTTTTAACATTGGAAATTAAATATTTAATGATAAAATTTCTTATAATTATTAGTACAGTTTACTAATGATAAGTGTAATACTAGAAATAAACTGTTTATCTGGGATTAATTAATGAAATTATTTTAATTTATTGGATTAATTAATAACTACTCATCTTTAGAATATCCAGTTATCACTAATATATTCAATTAATTGACTTCAATAAGAATAATATTTATTGAATTTGTAATAAGAGAAAATCCAAAAAATATATTTAAGGAACAGTTAATAATGAATACTTAAAAAAAACGTTAAACCAGTCTTTTTTATCTTTATACAAAAAATACCTGGTATGGTCTAGCCAATATGGTGGTAATTCGTAATGGTACACTTAACTGTTTATCGCGTATACTGAAAAGAAAAATACAATTCTGGTTATCATTTATTCACACTGTGTAGAGTAGTTTTAAAATCATTATTTTGCTAAAAAAACAACTAGATCAGATCCTAAATTTATATTAAGAATGTGTATTGAGTGTGAAACGAATAAAAATATATTAAATTAAGATAAATTTTTATTTTACATATAAAATAGACACGAAAATTTACCTTTTTTTAACATTAAAAAAATATTAAAAATACGAGATAATTACATATATTAGGTAATTCGAAAGGTTCAAAATTTTGTAAACAAATATTAGTATTGATAGCATATGTTTCATACACTTGATATAATGTTTACCGTAAAAAAATCGGTAAAAAAAATAACGTAATGTTTAATTATAATTTTATTTAGAAGAGTCAATATCTTGTAGTAGATAAATTTTTTAGATTTATTTATTATTTTTATTTTATTTTTTATATAATAATAAATATAAAATTCAATTTTAATAAAATATTTTTCTTTATTTTTTGAAAAAAAGTAACTAGCATATTTTGATTGTGATTACTTTTTGATAGAAAATTTTTTATTCTTAATTATAATTTTCTCATAATAAATATTAATTAAATACTTAAAATAACATTAAATGTTGATGAAATACGAATTAAGTAAAAAACATAATTAAAAACATTACTTATGCTGTTGTTAACAATCAGTACCAAAGTACCAAATTATATACTTAATTTCTTCTGCTGTAATAAAAATAATAAATGTCTGAAAATAATAAAAAAATACAGTAGGATTAACTGTAATCAGAATTAGGATTTTAAACGCATCTGTTTTATATGCATCTAACCTCAAATCAATGATAATCATTGTAAATATTGATCAATCTTCTTAATTTATCGATATATATTTTATATAGTATTTTTAGTCAAAAGTACTTAAATAAATAAATATTTACTCAGTATTATTGACAAGAAATAAATTATTTTCAAAATAAGTTGTATTATATTATTCAGAAATCAAAATATTGTAGGGTATGATTTTGAACATATTTTCATTAAAAATAAATATAAAGGTAAATTCAGAAATTTTATAACAAATGACAAATTATTAATAAAGAATAATTATTATTGAGCAACACACTAATTAAAGTTTTACTTTTTAATCTTGACAGATATTTAAAAAAAGTTATTTATTTATTATTATTGTTATTATTAATTGTTATTTAATTTTAAAAACATTTTTTGAAAAATTTATATTGATTTAAAAAATTGAATATAAATCTTTTCATTTTAAAAATTTTTCTATTTTATTTTATTAAATATAACAAATATAAATTATTTTTTAATTTATATAATTATTTGAAATAAAAGAATTTTTACTAATGAAATTTAAATAAAAATTAAATTTATTTATAATATAAATAAAAATAAAATTAATGTAATAAAATTTAAATATATATAAATTAGTGTATAATAAAAAATTGTTATGAAAATATGTTTTTAATATAAGCATAATAACAATTGGCAAAAAAATAATTGAAAATGTTTTCTATTGTTAAAAATCATAAGTTATTAGGTATAATTGTAAAAAATATTAAAAAATTAATTTGATGATTAACATTGAAATTCTTCTTGCGTTTATTGCACGTTAACGCGATATATTCGATACAGATTAATTACCATGAATTAAAAAAATTTGTTTTTAAAAAACAAATGAATATAAAAAATTGCAATTTTGAAATAAAGATAAACTAAAGTATTACCGTATTTAACGTTTTAATTAAATTATTTCGATAACATAAGTATACAAAGTTATTTCAATAATTTAAAAATGAGGAGAAAATACTCCCAAAATATTTCACCCATAAAAATGTAAAAATATAATGACGTTATTCAAGAATATATAATAATAATAATAATAATAATAATAATAATAATAATTTTCATTTTATCCTTACATATCTTCAAGAATTAATTATATAAACAGAGAAAAGTATGAATAATCCTAGAATAGTTAAAATTGAGAATTTACGAACTTCTAAAAAAATAATTTTAGAATATGATATTTTAAATAACTATGGTTAAATATAACATGAAAATGTTAAAGTTTATGCATATATTCGTAAAAAAATAAAGCAATGTATAGGATTATAATAACATTTTAATCGGTGTAAGATCAATCTTTTAGTATTTTTCTTTGTTTATAAAACATTAACAAGATTTTTAACTAAAAAAAATTAAGCATTTTCAAAAATTTTATGTCATAGCATGGAATGAAATTAAATAATTAAAAATTCAAATTACACTAGAATATAGTTTTAGTAAAATGCGGTAGAAATAATTTAGGCAATATCTTTAATGAAATTATTATGAAAAAAGCATTACCAAATGTATGTGCATGTATTTTATATAAATTTAAAAAGTAAAGTTAAAATAATACTTCTTTTCTAGAAATGTTAATTTATAATATGTTCTATAAATATTTATTAATAATTAAATTTTATTAATTTTTATTAATAAAACATTTTTTACATCTATAAGGATGCATATTTCAAAAGTACTAACATTTTATTGTTGAAATTAAAAAAAAAGAAAGCGTTGCATACTTTTTCTTACGGAAAAATTATTATATTTATATAAAAACATGTGACGTCATGAAATTTTTTTTTACAACTATGTAAAAAAACTATTTATGTATATTAATCATAAATAATTCTGTATAAAAAATAAGAAAAAATATTGGATTAAGTCTAAATGAGTTATAAAATAACTTGAGATTGTAAGAATGGATATCCAACGAACCAATATAAATCTTTTTTGTAAATTAAGATTGATTAACTGCTGTTTTTCTAATATATATTTGCAGAAACATAAAAATATAACTCTAAGATCACTTATTTTTGTTTTTACAATTTTAAATGTATGTTTAATTTAAAACTTATTAAATAAGAAAATCATATAAAAAATCGTATAAAAGTACTTAAATTAATGGAAATTTACTTTGAAAATATCCATTGAAAATTCAATGCTAAATTTAACATATGCGATATAATAATTATGTGAAATTAAACAATAATAAAAAAAATCGTACTAAGAAAACACCGATTTTATACAATTAATTGTTTTGAATTTTACAAAATAAACTTAAAAAATTAATAGCTGCGAACAGAAAAAAATAATAACAAAAACTAGAAAATTAACTATCTCTAAAACAGATCAATTATTTATCTAATCATTTTTCAATTTTTTCTATTTAAGTAATTTATAAATTATTAAAAAATGTAATAATAATTGGGATAGAATATATCTGAAATAAAAAAAAGCCTCAATCATTTTAAATATGGATGAAAACATAAATGAAATAAGATTCCAAAAAGCGTAACTTAACACAAATTTTTTGTACAAAATAATATAATAAAAATGAGTCGCAAATGATAAAAGAGAAATAAAATTATATTAAAACCTTTTCCTGAAGCTTCATAAAAATATATAAATATATATATATATATATATATATATATAAAAAATTATTTTTTTTCTAATCATAACTTTGTTATTAATTATAGTAGATAAAAATAATGGAATAAAGCTGTAAGACAATGACTAATTACACAAATATGTGAGTGCAGGTAAAATAAACGAGTAAATAAAATAATGTAGTATAAACTATATAATTTCTTTTAAAAAATACATATATAATATATATATATTACATCGATGAATTACGAGAGGTGGATTAAATGCGGCACGATGATTGTCGATATTGATTTATTATCAATCTTATATACGTCAAAAATTATAATATTTTCAATAATCTGACCTATATAAAAAACTAAAAGTTTAATGTTGATAAAAATATCGTTTTATGTCAATAATAATAAGTTTCTACATAACTTGTAATTCTTGAATAAATAAAAAATATAAAACGGATGTTTTTTATTGTGTTAAACTTGTGTTAAATATTTAGTATCTCGTTCATATTCATTTATAAGTTACAAAATATTAAATTAGCTAACTAAAATTTTTTAAATAATTTCTTCTGAGTATATAACTTATATTGATTATAAAATAAATATGAATATTATAAAAATAATTTTAATTCTTCGATTTTTTAAATTATCTAACAAATAAGGCATGAAACAAAGAAATTCGGAATAATAAAAATTAAAAAAAAATGACAAAATAAAAACATAATTAAAATCTAAAAATTTTCGACCCACTAAAACAGCAAAACAATAGAAATATAATATAAATAAATCAGTTTTTACTATTTTAGAGAATTACATGAGCATTTTTAGAATTACGAAGATCATGTAAGAAAATAGCACGCCATCTACTTTCTCGCTTGTAAAAAGACATGCCATTTATTTTAATTCAAAAGACTACTAACATTATCATTAATTTAATCAACTAATAGCATTGAAAATTTTTTTTTAATAAAATACGTTTGTATAAAAGATAAAATAATATGAGACAGAAAGCTACAAAAAAATTTTACTGTCGATGATTTTTCCTAGTGGTAATAAATAAGCTTCTAGGACTACGTATAACAAACATTCGCTATTCAAAAACCAACAGTTATTTTTCGGTATATGACACACAATTGATGTGTTGTGGGAAAGGTCAAATTAATGAATCCTGAATTTTGTGTTAATTATTTATTCAATTAATTGTACAACAAACTATATATATATATATATACACACTAAGTGGCGCATGCAATAGAGTCGCTTGCACACATCCGACTGCCTCTCATGCCGACGGCGTCGGGCACGGAGCCCTTTTCGCTTTTCCGTTTATTGCCTAATATAAATATTTGTTTAAAATCTAAGTAAAAACTAAGGCTAAGGGCCTGTATCCGTTGACACTTACGAGTACGGGATACCCGATCCCTTTTTGCAGTTCGGGCCGGGCCGAGTTGTCATAAACCTCGGCGCGCGAGAAAAAACGGTCGGGCCCGTCGCCTGTATGCGGCGCATATTTTCTACAAATATACGCCACAGATCCATGTATATAAATATAAATATAATGTATATTTTTTTAATTTCTATATATATATAAATAGAAAGTAATATAAAGTAAACACGTCATTATTTAACTCATAGACGGAGAAAATGTTACTACGCTCAACCAATTACTGAGTTGAAAATAATATTTGTTTACAACAAAAATATGAGTACTTTTTTATTAGCAACACCCTGAAAAGATTCTTTATATAGTCACTTTAATCTATATATGCGAATAATTGTTTTCCTTAATTATAAAAATTTCTTTTATTGATATATTGGGATTGAGGGTAGTGAAGTGGATACGTACACGACATAAATATCAAAGAGTAATTAGTAACACGCGATGTACTATTGTAATAAAAAATAATAAACAGAGAAAATTCGAACCCAACGATTGATAATGTAACGTTTAATATTTATTAAAAGTATGAAACATTATAGAAAAAATATTTCATGAAAGTTTTTATTCCAATTTACTAAAGTATTAATGTTTTTAAGTGCAATTAGTTGATTTATCCACATTCCTTTCTTCAATTACGAAGTGGATTAGTACTTCATTCTGTGTACATGACTAAATGACTGTACTCTAATCACTTAGTGAACGTTGATCCAATAAAATATATTGAAAACCTATATGCATGAGTAGATTATAAGAATCGCTTACTTGCATATTTAAAAATATATAAATCTACGCGCATAGATACTCGCACGTTTAGTGTGCAAGCGCATACGCGCATACACAGGTATATTCTCGTAAATATATAAATACATGTATACACAAAGATCTGCTGAAAAAATTTATACAGGCACATAAAATGAAAAAATTTCTTTAATATGAGAAAGTAATACGCACTATGTAAGTATTCTATAAGTACTATAAATTTTTTACATTTTTCTAATTATTTTTATCAGAATAATAATAAATAATTTTTATATTACTATTAAACATCCTTGAATTCGGTTAAACTAAATAAGCCAAAAGTTTTATGCATTGAATCGTTATCCTTAATCGGTATTATGATTTCTGAAGTCTTTAGTTTTTCATGCTTTTAATTGTCTTTTACATTTCTGTTTATATGTTTATTTAAAGAAAAAAAGCAAATTGATTTTATAATACACATCATTATATTATTGTATAGTATAAAAATACTCAACCAACATTAGTTCATTGCTAAACTGATACCGTCACCCGATTTTACAAGTATTATTATAAATATATAGGATACGTATAAGTGCATTGTGATTATTTCTCGGTTTTTTATCGTAATAATCATACACGTGATTATTCTTAATTATAATAAAGTATATAACTAAGCACTTCAGTATTTTTCAGATGTAAAACAACTTATTAAAGAGATTGTTTTGAATAAAAATAATAAAATAAAAAGTGAATTAATTAATATTATTTATATGTATTAAAAAAAAAATGTATATATGTATACACATAATTTTTTATTTTTCTGATAATTCACCTTTTATAAGTCATTTTTCTGATTTTGTATAGAAATAATGATAAAAGAAAAAATGATATTTCGTGGGATTTTTTCCTTCTTAAGCATTTTCAATACACAAATTATAATACATCGCTTTACCACAGTTTATTTCGTCGTTAATAAATAAAGCAGAGGACCGTAGCAAAAAGGGTAAACTATAATTTCTAAGTTAGGACAAACGTAATTTCCCAAATTTTTGTAATTGAAAAAAAATACCAATTAAGTTCATCATAGCAGATAAAAATTGAAAGGAATTCATTGTGATTTTTTTATGTTTTTTATTTTGTATATATAAATTATATATAATCCTCAAATATTTCAGAGTAAATATGAAAAGTGAAAAAATTGGATATAATCGAAACTAAGAAACTGTAATACATTTTTAGAAATGCAACATAGTCATAAAATAATAGCTTCTGAAGTGTTTTTGATTATATAATAATCCTTTCAATTTTTATGATTTTCTTTTATTGAAATACATACTATTAAATATATAAATGTTTACAAATATTGTCAATTATAAATATTTAATATAATAACTGTTTTTATAAAAAAAAAATTTTTAATATTTAAAAAATCAACACATTTCTATATTTAAATAAATATAAATGAATAAGGTTTATTTTAAATAAAATATTTTAAAATATAATAATTATTTTTCAATATAATTATCATGTCATTTCATTTTTTATCATTTTTTTTTCTTTTTCCAACATAAAAAGTAATAATTATAATTTGTTGCCAACGGAATTCCCCTGGTGACAGCCGGTGTCAGCGGAGCCCGGGTTAAGAAATTAAGTTTTCAAAATGGGCCCAAAGACGCAAACAAAGAGAAAATGCAGGAATTTCTCCAGGAAGGCGAGGCGATGGGCCGCGCCTCGGGTTGCGTATTCAATCCCGACAACAAATGTATTGCCCTTCACGTGGCCAGGTAGGCAAAGTAACTGTAATTAAACGAGTATAAATATAAGACGAACGAAAGCAACAGGCAGTTTTTGGACATTCTCGAAGTGTTCAAGTTCAGCTATTCATTTAAAAGGCGCGAGTACTAGCAAATAAACAAAGTATAAAAATACATACGCTTCTTATTAAAAAATCTCATCTATTCTTCCGCCTCCCACGAATACGCGAGCAACATTATTTAAAAAATTTCGAATAAGATATCACACTTAAGATAAAAAAAATTTATTTATAAAAATTTCATGTTCAATATTAAATTCTGATTTATTACCATTATTGTTTTATAAAATTTTAATATTTTCTAGCAATTAAATGAATTTTTTTTTCAAATATTAAGTAGTTCATTATTTATCACTCCTCCCTCATTTATTCTTTTAATATTTTTTTAATTGTTAACACTTTACTAAAATTTATTCAGAATTGCATTAATTGATGTAATCAAATATTTTCATCTGTTTAATTATAATTTATTAATTTATATTGTATGTAATATTCTTTTTATTATCTTTTATAATAGCGCTATTTAATATTTTTTCTTTTATTTGCATTATTTTCTCAATTTTTTAATATTAATAAGAACGCGATAGCGTTTATCATGTTAAAACAAATAACTACACCGTTTTCTTCTCAAACAAGGAAGACCGATACTTACGTGACAGTCGTACTTGAAAACTAAGAAACGCTAATCATAATGGCATCAGAATCATTAAGCAGAACCTCTTTTAAAGATAGAAAGTCACCAACATTTTAACTACTTCCTTTGAAAGAAGAGCGGAAGATACGAACTCTCTTTTCGCTGGTAAGAAAATATTTTCTGTAATCCAATCCAACAGCAAAACTCCCCATTGGCCTAACCTTCAAAGTACAAACTCAATGGAGCTGAATTAAATGCGTAAGTAATATGATTGAACACCTAGATCACATACGGAAACTTCACTAGACGCACTCAACGAGATTTAGACTCAATTAATTGGTATATAACAAGAATTTCAAGCTAAGAATGCCTATTGTGAAAACAATTGGCCACCCGAGCTTGTTGACGACAATTACTTTATTAAGAGCATATATAACCTGTTTCAAGAAATCTTTAATTAACCATCAATGCGATAGCTAATCTTTGGCTAGAATACATATTGGCAAATGAAACCAGGAAAAAGCAGCTTAACTCAAAATCGCATATGGACTAATCTAACTTCATTCGTTTGCCTGAAATAAACATTCTACGATTCTCAGGCATTTATTCTGAGTGGATAAGCTTTAAAAACCTGTTTGCGGGTTTAATCATGGACTCAAGTTTATTAGATGTGCAGAAGTTATATTATCTATGCATATCACTCACGGGCTCCGCAACAAAACTCATAAATGCATTTCCTCTCAATAATGAGTCACTTCAACTCTGCTGGGAATTACTTATCGAGCGTTATAGGAACTAGAACATTCTTATATTAAACGGAGTTGAGAAATTTTTTTGGTCTGAGTAAAACAGCAAGATCAATATCACTCGACAAGCTCATTAATAATACTCAAGAAGTGAAACTAATAAGCTGGGAGACTACGTAATTATCCACCTTATCGCTCGCCAGCTTGATTCCACTACCAGAAATAAATGGAAGCCTTCATTAGATAACCCCAACTCTGACCCACAATATCGATTGAGTACCCTTAAGAGGATGGAGACTGCAATTGTCCCAGGGAGGAATAAGAATACTCACTCTACATTTTAAAGTAAAAGGTGCGACCATAATTGCTCGATTTCACTCAATCAGAAAAGGGTCGAATCATAATCTCGGTATATATGTGACTCATGTAATGGTAAATATTTCCTAATGACGTATGAAAGATTCAAGGATCTGTCACCATCATCATAATTAGATTTAACATAAAACGATGCTGCCACTGTTTGGGCTATATAACGTCAAATCTTACAAAGACTCAAAAAGATGCAGAAAATGTAGTGGAAGTAGTATACGATGTTGCATGAGTCTTTCGATACAGACTCTATTAAAGAAGGTAAGGATTCGATACATTTACAATACAAATAAACTGGTGCATATATGTAAAATTTACTTCAACTATTAAATAAATATTTCATCGATCTCAACTTCATGGATAACTCACCTGAAATTAGTACAGTCAACTCACTATTTCAATCTCTTAGTCTTACTTATTGTTTCGTTCTCACAGGCTTACTCATTCTTTCATTGTCTTAGTCTCACTCATTCTCACTACATTCTCTTGTTACATTCATTATATGATTATAATTTCTACTCTTAATCTTTTATTCTATTATTTATAAATTTTTCTTACATTATTTATTTCCAAACTTACTGTGTCATTGCTAGATTTTTATTTTCACGATTTTATTATCTTATTTATACAATCACCGCTTTAAATCTTTCATTTTCAATTCATCGTCATATTACTTAACATTTTTAACGTATGAGATTGGACTGTCCTTTCTTATCTTCTAATAATCCCACTACAAAAACAAGGCCTTAAAATGGCGGGCGGATAGATAATAGATAAATGGTAGTCTTAACATACCTCTCTTATCTGAGGTGGCTCAGATAATGATTTGTTTTTTTTTTATCACTTGATCAAGCAATGTTATTGAAGAAGAAGATATGATGACATCATCTATAATGGGATAAAATTCTGCAATTTCATCTCATATAAACGTAACTCAAAAATATTAAAAGGAAGCTCATCGGTCAATCAAGATCGCAGATTCTTACTAGTTCGAAATCATGAGTATCTAAAAAGCAGAAATAAGGTTTCTTTTTAAAATTCTCAATTGCTATAGCTACTGAAATGAACGTCATAATCCAAAACTCATGCAGTACCACCTGTTTAGTCATCTGTTCAAAGAAAAAGGTAGCTCAAGACCATCCACAAATTAGATCACTTTGCAGCTGCCACACTTACCAATTATGCAAAAACTCAGCCACACTTAAACTCACTAGTGGACGAATACACTCATACAACACTTATACAATACTTGCGAATTACTTTTGATAAATTAAATACAGGTAATTAAAACATCGAGACATAAGAAAAATTAAGCTTCAAATTCATTCTCCAGGTGGAGAAGATCACCCTGGACACCAAAAGCTGACTTATGGCCTAGTCGACTACACTCAAATAAAAAAATCAGTGAAACCTCATTCATGAACACTCAATTATTAAAAAATTACTGAAAAATAATAGATTAATCACCTTAAGTAATCAGATGACTCTGAAGATGTTGAAGAAATTAAGGAGTTAGAACTTGCAACTTCAAACAACACAGAATAATTCACTCAGCATCAGATGCAAAATAATCAGAATGGACAACTACATCAGCTTGCTTACCGTACATTTAAGGCGACGTAAATCACCTGCTCGATTTTTACATCTAGCCAGCATCAACGTAAATCACTAAAACATCAGAATACTCATAACGTAATCAAGACTAGCTAAGATAAATCAAACCCAAAAAAAAACCATCAGATTTTTACAGTGATAATCAGTTGCACATTCATGTTCCACGTGATTATCAGCATCATCGAGCACAAGATGTACAACAGAGTTTAATACATCAGCAGCACCACAAATTGAGATGAATTTGAAGGTGGTTCTACTGTTAATGGTCTCATCTCAAGTAAAGTTAATAAAATTAAAAGGAGAAGAAAATATATACTAGTTCAAATGGTCCCTAAATAAAACAGTTACAATACACAAAAATACACTTACAACAAGAGTAACTCAATAAATTTGATATTAAAACCAAAGGGTGTAGCAACATCAGGTCGATGAGATTAACCCATTTTTGAGATTAGTCATGCATGCCAAGTTTGTGATAAGATCCTTCAGTTTTCGCTATGTGTTGATCATCCGTAGTAGATAACGTAGGAAAAGAAAACCTTTTGTATGTCAGAGTGACATATGAAACATAATATTAATTCAATTCTGAATTTACGGCTATGGAGCTACTGAACAATACATCTGAAAATATTTCCTCAAACACAAAGTCATTTCATGGTTGGAAGCCCGATAACAACTCTATCAGTACATCTATAAATTGACTTAAATCCTCAAAACGTATTTATCGATATTTTTTCTAACTCTGAGTGAAAGATTATCACAGTAACCAGGTGCTGTAATAATCTAAAAAGTAAATTTAGATATCTCTTATATGATTACTTTTTAAGAATATTGTTGAATGAATAAATATAGAGGATTGTTAAATAAAAAAATATTATTTGTAATTTATTTAAAATAAAACATTTATCGAGTTTATTATTATTATATAATTACCAATTATATATAATATTACTACTGATTAGTACATCATTATAAATTCCTATATTACTATATTAGTACATATATTCATATTAGAATATAATTATCTATTGCTAACACAAATTTAAAATGAAATATATATATAATTTGTAATAAACAGAATGCAATTACTAAATTTTTTACTCCATATTTGAATGCAATGAATACTATTTTAATTATTTAAAAAGTAATTTATGAAAATCCTAAATTAGTTTATACAGTTTGAGTAATTAACTAACGTCAAATAGTAATTGTCAATAAAATCATTTATGAAATTGATACGTTAATTTTCACATTGCTTATTTTGCCATATACTAAACTGTAAATACTTTATATGTATATTTATGCACTTCATACTTTTAACTGTTTTAACTGTATTACATAGGATAAGATGGATAGTTATATAATTTCACTTACTCTAGATAAAAGCAAGATATTACTCGTAATAGCTATTAATGAATGGTAGCTGTATTAAAAAATCAAGTAAAGAAGTTAGTTTATAACATTGTAGGTTATTTTTAAGTTTATATTCAAAAATTATCCAGTTTATTTAGAAAATGATAATAATTATATCATTACAAAAATTTTTTCTATTAAATTTCATTATAACAATGGTTAAAGAATACTAAAAAGTCAAAGTAATGTTAATTTCTATTTTTTTCAAGTTATTTGATATTGACATAATATTGATATAATTGATGAATATATGATCCATTTTATAAAATAAACTTAATTTACTGAAACAGGAAGTAAACTAGAGAAATTATATACATTAGATAATTTTAACTTTATCGTTTCATCCAATCTATTATTTCCAGAAAAAAAATTTATTCGATTGGCATTTTTTAATATAGTGTAGCTTTAGTTGTTTTCTTGGGATACGTTGAGGAAAACTAATTCAATAACATTTTCTTTTAATTTTTAATAATTACTATAAACTAAGAAATTGGATTTTCTTTCCAAAATAGTAAATTTATGTCATTGAGCTTATACAGTGAACAGTTTTCCATATTATTTCTGAAAAAAAAAAAATGAATAATACATATATATCTTTATATATTTAAATAGTAAATAATTGTTTACAAATTAAATGATTTTAAATTTAATAAAATAGAAGAAAGTTTATTTAATATTTAAAGAAATATTTTTATTACTTATAGAGATATATAAAATTTAGTTATTTATCACTTTATTAAGTTGTATTTGGTATTTTTTGTAACAGTTTTGCCGAAAATAAACAATGATGTTGGTTATAATAGTAAGGATTTACTTACAGGAATTTATCTTTAAGGATAAAAGCTCTAGGTTGAACACGTTTTAGTCTATCACCATTATCACATAATATTTTTGCCATCGTTGTTTTGCGAATTTCTTGAAGTTGTTCTAAGGAAAATGCACCTGGAGTTTTGTTATTTTCATACCAATATCTATCACCTATATGAAAAAATTTAAATAGTTATTATTTAATCACTAATTCATAAAAACTTATTTTTTAAATTTATTTACTTTAATTTTTATTACAAATATTTCATTAGCTATCTAAGTTAATCATTTTATTTGTATTCATTATTCAAAGAAAAATTATTTAAATAATTTTAGAAATTTTTTATACAAAATGTATATTATAAAATTTAGAAAAGAAAAAAAATTACATTATCTGAAAAAAGTAAATACATAATTAATAAAGAAAAACAGTACGTATAAAGTTATCTTTCACGTATTTTTATTATATTTAATTTATTAGTTTTAATTTTTATTATTCTTTAAAAAAATTAATTTAATCACAAGAATATAATTTTTATTTTAACTTTGATTTTAATTTAATTTAATTTGTTACTAAAATAAAATAAAAGTTTTCTATAATTAAAAAAAATTTAGTCGTCTAGTATACTAGTATATCAAATGATCGAATGATTTATATATATTTAAAAAATAAACATTCATTTATATATATGAATCTTTAATCAAATGGTCAAATTTTACAAATAATAATTAACAATTAATTAATAATAATTAATAATTATCATAATATTACCTATACGAATATTTCTAAATGTCTCTCCTATAAGACATAGAAATGTTGGTCCTAAAACAGATCCAGATACTAGTGCCTCTGACAGTGCACCCGTAACGAGATCGATTTCATCAACTTTTCTAAAATAATATTAATTTTAATTTGTTTGAGAAATATATTATTTAAGAAAATTTAGGATTGCATAAAAGTTTTTTTATACATAGTTCACCGATAAAATTTATTTAGCGGTACATTATGGTTCTTCCATAAATAAAAAGATAATTCTTTTAATAAATAAATTTATAAGATCTGAAAAAATATATACATAATTAAACATTAAGAAGAAATTTTTCCGAGTTTTTTATAAATTAAAAATATATATGATTAAATATTAATTTATAAATTTATATTTCTGAAATAAAAATAATCTTCAAATATAAATAAATTAACTGCATTTAGTATTATCTATAATTAATATTGTTCTCAACCTAAAAATTTATATGTAAAAGTTAAATTTTTTTGTAACTTATAATATATGGAAAAAATTTTTAATTATAACTTCAGTAGTGGTTAATTAATAAATAAAATATTTTACATACTATCATTATTTTTATTTATTTTTTCTATATGCATTATTTATTTTTTATTAGTATAAATTTTTTAATTTAGTTCCGTAAAAATTTTAATTATGTTGTTATTCCGTAGTATTTTTCTTTGTTATTTTTACATATAATGAGTACGAATTTCAATAAAAATATTTCTTCTTAATGAATTAATGTGAGTTTACATTTATTTTATATTAACTTAATCATTGTCTTTTTATTATACATCATTCACGAGAAATATAGAGAATAATCAAACGAAAAATAAAGAAAATTACGTGTAAATTCTCTGTAAGCGGTTAATAACGTCGGGGGGGATGGTATTTTGTAAATCGTTAAAGCTGTGAACTTCAGAAAGGTTACAAAAGTTTCGCCAATGAATATATGTCGGTAATCCATGATCACGACCCTGCTGAATAATCTGAGCAGCATAATCAACAGGTGTATCGCGTGTTTTGCCATCGTAGAAATAACGCTTAATCAAGACCTCGTTTAGACTTGGTGGTTGTGGTTTACGCGAATGTCCAGCTTTAAATTAAATTTGAAAGAAATATATTTTAAGTATTGTATTTGAAAAAATACTTTACTATGAAAATTTATGCAAAATATAAAATAATAATTTTTTTTCCACTTATAATGTTAGAAAAAGTGTAATTATAAAAGTAGTTATTTTATGCAACACATTTTTAAATAATTTAAACTTTTATTTTTATTAAATGATTTTATTAAATGAAAATTCAATTTTTTTTTTAACTGATAAATGAATTTAAAAGCATATTGAAATACACACATTAAAAAAAAATTATTATAATATTATATTTAATAAATAATGTTGATATTAATTAAAAAATGAATAAAATATACAATATGCAATAATTTGAAAATAATCATTATTTATGCATTAATATAATTTTTCAACATAAAATTATAATTTTATTAATTACGTTAAACAAAAACTTGTATCATTACCTGTAGCTCCCGCAATGAGCCGATCGATAGCGCCAGCTTCATATAGCTCCTGGGGAGCGTAGAACGCTGATAATAATGAGCGCTCCCCGGACTTATGTTCAGATTGCGTATCTACAAGATCAAGAGTTTTAGGTATTAAGCTAGCTACGAAGAAAAGACCCGCCGAGGCTGCAGCGTTGCTTATTGTTGCATCCACTTTAGAGTCGTACCCTTTGAAGTATCCACGGTGTATCAAACGCAGATCATAGCTTTTAATATATAAAAGATATTTCCATGAATTTAAACTAAAACTTTTTTATTTTTTCTTACAACTATATAATTTAAAATTTACGATTTACAAGAATTTCTCGTTATATTTCATAATTAAAATAAAATTTAAGTCTTAAAGATTTTCATAATATTAATGTTACGAATACAGTATATAAATATAATATTTATCCTTTAAAAAAATTTTTTAATATATAATATTCATAATATGAATTTAATATTTATTGAAAAATTTTATAATTATAATTTAATAAACTTATCACTGCTTTACATTTATTATTGATTATAAAGTAAATCATTTCATATATTATTATAGAAACAATATTAAAATAATTAAACCCACTATAATTCAAATTATTTCTTAGTTGGACTAAAGAATGAATTTTTAGAATAAATTTTGAAATATGCAAAAACTTACAAGTCTAGAGCAGTTTCACCAAGAACAAGGGGCAAAAATTCATTGTAAGTTATATGTTGAAACTCGGCAATGTTAATTTTTCGAGACTCTTGATAAAGTCTTTCATCGTTCCAATGTGGATTAATTTGTTGTAGATTTCCAGCGAGACGATTGTGCTCTCTAAAAAATTGATTCGACATTTGTTCTATATTTAATAAATTTCTTTACGAATAATTTGATTAAACTAATTCTGAAATTTTAAAAAATTATAAACAATTTGGCGATTTCAGTGATTCTTGATAACAGTTTTTATATACATGCGTAAATAATATAAATTTTATACGTTCGCATCTTGTCAAAATGTATTTCGTAAATGTATAATAATTTAATGATCATGTATATAAATCAATTGTGTAAGACCATATGAAATTGTACATACTTTCGTCTCTTGTGAGTAGTAAATAAAATTAATTTGTATCATTTTCTTTTTATGAATTATCCTATGACATTTTATAGTACCTTTTATAAAAATAATCACTTAATTGATTGCTTTTATTTTTTAGTTTAATGTCATTGTTCAAACAATATTTTTGTTTCCAAGATATGCTTAAATTATTATTAAATCCCTCCATAACCAAAATATAATATAATTATTTTTAACTTAGGAATTTATAGATAATTTTTTATGTAGAATATTTTATTAATTAAATACTCTTTTTTCCATTTGTTGTAAAATGTAGTAAAATTTTTTTTTCGAAAGTTCTATAAAATTAACTTCTGATGGGCTCGAAGAATCATTTATAATATACTATCAATCAATGAAATATACTAAAAAAAGATCTTATTATCATTAATATCTACCACAATTGCATTTAATATCATTACTTAAAAATCAATTCTATTTTAATAAAAATATGTTTCATTTTATAAATAAAATTTTTATAAAAAGAAACTCTTTAAATTTTATTTAAATTTTTATAAATAATTCGGTAATTAATTAAAATAAGGTTTCATAGAGAATTAAGTGCGTTAGTTTTATTTATTTTATTATATTTAATATATTCTACAAAACATTATAAAATATTTTTAAACAATATTTTTCACACACACAAAAATATAAATAATAATTTTATATATTTTTATAGATTTTTATAAAAATAAATTCAAATTCAAATTTTATATATTTTTATTCGATATTAATTTTTGTTTTATAAAAAATTATTTTAATTATCTACTTCTTATCGAATCATTTGCAATTGTATAATTTAGAATTTTGATTAAATTTTTATATTATAGTTGTATAAACAAGATATTTGTTCATATAAATGATTTATCTACTTTCTTAAATTTTTCATAAATTTTTTATTTTAGTTTAACCATTAATATGTAATATTTTGCATTGTATGTAAGTATTTTAAATTATGTCATGATGATTAAAAAGGTAATATGATTAAGTATTGAATGAATAAAATGGTCCTTATGAAATATATTAATTATTAGTTAGTTCTTATATATTCGATGAATCAAAATTATTATATATTTTTTTTAAAGAAAAAACCTTCGTATATTTATTTGTAATCTTACTTTTTATATAAATTTTATTTTTTTATTCACTAGTATATATATAAATTTGTCGAAGTCGCAGCTTATATATAAAGAGGACTATGTATTTACAGAGGTTTTCACAATAAAAAGATCAATATAGTTCCCTAATATATATTTTATTAAACAATTATATTTAGATAATTTAGGTAAACAACACTATAAATTAAAAAAAAACTCAAAGATACAATAAGTATACTACTTTATATAGAAAGCTATATATAGTAAGTGATATTAGAGCGATACCACGCTACATTCACACACACATAACTCTGTGTATATAAGTGGCCTCACATTTATGAGAAGCGGAGGTAGCATATCTTTCAACAGTTGACGCTGAAACCTTGTTTACTC
This sequence comes from Platyscapa corneri, assembly GCA_018907185.1. Classification (NCBI taxonomy): domain Eukaryota; kingdom Metazoa; phylum Arthropoda; class Insecta; order Hymenoptera; family Agaonidae; genus Platyscapa; species Platyscapa corneri. Next base: position 39,903 of record JACCHW010000075.1, read on the forward strand.
TGGCCCACACCCTCCCTTTGGTGTTACTTATTGAATCCAGAGACATAATCATCAAAGTCATCATATTTTCCTTTGGGTCTCCATGCTGTAACAGAAGAACACCTTAAATTTGTATTCAGTATCTGTCTTTTCTCCGTTGTTTTTGATATTCTTTTCTTTTTCGTTTTCGGTCTCTTCTTCTTCCTTTTCTTGTTCTTAAATTAAGTAGTTCAAGTTTTGTTCTTGAGCCTCCATATCGAGAATAATTTTTAAGTTTTGGTATTTTATCAATTCCAGATATATTTTATTTAATACGAGGTCTTATTTACGACTCTCTCAAATTTTTTACTAACTGATTAGCAAATTCGTTCTCATCCATCCACAGCCAATCCAACCACCAAGGTAGTTGTTGTCAGATGTTCACGGGATTGATATTTCTTTTCATATTGATGATCCGGTTGAGAATCTCTTACGGATTATTCAGACAGAGCACCAACTTATGGTAGAACTGATCTATTCGGCTGACTATGAATGACCTCGTTGCTGTCGTATTTGAATTTCCCATTCATCTGATTGGGTGAAGACAGGATTTTCGCATCAAGGACATGAAATAAACCATATATGAAATAAACCACTTCTTCATGACTACTTTTTCGATATTCAGACTTGGGGTGTTGGGCTTGGTCTAACCTTCTTTTTTTAGTTTCTATAGTGGCTCGGCTGCCTTCCATGATGTTATTAATGCTCGATATGAGACTGTTCAAAGTGTTTTTCATGATATACTTGATGGTCTTGTTTAGCGTTGGGATCAGGTTTGTCACCATTTTTCACATTATCTCCATAATGTTTCTTACAGTTCGTTTTTTTTACAATTTCAGACAAAATCGTGATGATTTGACCGGATAAACAAATTCTTTCTAGCTTTAGGTGTTCTTTAAAAATTAATTAATATTATTATTCAAACGCTTTTCTTCGAATGGATACTTTTACACCTAGTTTTAAAGTCAGGATATCCTGCATATATTTAAATATAGGGAGAGAGAAATAGAGAATATTGCAGAGCCACTCGGTTAGAAGGGCTGTGGATGAAAAAATTGGGGGAGGAGGGAAGAAAATAAAGCCTGTGTACATGTGTTTATACTCGTATGAAAATATATATATATATATATTACAGTAAGTATACAATATACGTGTATATTTATCTGCACGTCTGCACTACACGTTTTTCCTCGCTCCGTTTTAATTCCCTCCCTACTTATCACGCTAGTTGATAAGTTTCCAATTTTCAAAGAGACATGGATGACAAAAACAAGATTAAGAGTAAGCCCTGGACCTTCATCATGTATAGAATAGAGTCAAATCGAGAACCTTTGATATTTCATTAGCTTATATTTGAGAAGGTCTATATATTTACAGATATTTTCATAATAAATAACATCACTGTGTAGTTTTCTAAAAATTCTTTATTCAATAATTATATTTTATTTTAGATACTTTAGATTACTTTCAATAACACAATAAAATTGAAAGAACTCAAAAATACAACAAGTAAGCATAAAATGTATAATAACAGTGATTAGAGAGATGTCACGTTACACTTATGCACAGTTACTCCGTAAGCATATGTGGTCTTAATATTATGAGTAGAGAGGTGAGCATGTTATACAACGAATGATGCCGAAGCTTCGTATGCTTCCCCTCATAAGATTTCATGATATTAAATAACATTTTTACTTATGCAAATTAAATTTAATTCGTGAAAATTTATCGTAATTCTAAAATAATAAGCTATATAATTTTCTAATATATAATTGGTTTTATTAGAAATAAATTTTTTAAATTTAAGACAATACAAATTTATATATTAACTAATTTAATAGACTATATTGAATAGTTGAATGCATTCTCTTAAAAGATATATTATAATGATTTTATTGTTGTAAGTAAGTGTTGGTGTATTAATAAATAATCATCTTAATAAATAAATTTATTTAGTATATATTTTAATATACAAAACATTTAATTTAAATATAGACATTAATCAATAATTTTCAAAAGAAATACGGTTTATTGCAGAATTTTGAAAACTTATCGATGAATTCATATATATTTCAGCAATAATGGATTGCTGAAAAATATAAAAAATAATGTTTAGACTAAATTACGATTATATTATATATATTCCATCTTCGTCACGAAAATTGCTCACATAGATAAAATCATATTATAAATAGCAAACATTCATCTTCGTAAATTGATAAGAAGAATTTTTCATTTATTAATAATCTCAAGTATGTGTTAAAAATTTCCAATTTGAAATAATTATATTTCAAATTAGCATTAAAATGTTTCAAATACTTTTTATTATATTATCTTTAAACGTGCATAAAATACTTAAAATATAATTACATATTCAAAGGAATAAAATTACTCAACTAATTAAGAATTATAAAAAATTTCATCATTTGTATTTAAAAAATGATTTTTATTCAAATTCAGTATATCTTTATGGAAAATATTTTTAAAATATCCTAATCTTTTTTGTATATAGTTTTGTTTCTTGTTAAATTTGATATTGATTGTTTTTCACTATTTCACAAGTATTATTTGAAGCTATTTCTTTGTAAACTACAAATTTTATTGTATATCTTAGAATATATATCATCATTGCGTCGGAAGAAAAATAATTGTATGAACCATCGTTATTTTTTTATTTTACATATTATTTAGAACGCCTTTAATTTCGTACATTATCCCTTTTACCATCGTATATTTTGTATATACTATTACACCAATCTAAGTTAAAATATGGATCTTTTATCTTACAAGTAGAAAGACATACTTTGTAATGAAAATATATAATCGATGCATCTAACCTATAGCGATAGAGAAAGAAAGAGACAGGTATAAATAACTCATTTCATAACGAGTCGATTCACGACAAATCTCCTGTTCTTCGATGGCTTTACTAAAGAATTTTTTCTTTTTTTTATAAATATTTACCTTCTTGTATACATACAGGTACTTATGTACTTGAGTGCCCTCATACACACATACACACATTACGCGCGGCTCAGGGTTCGATTCATTCGCTTATTTGCTCGGCTGAAGGTTTTTACTCCCGTACGTCGTTAATGTTTGTTCAAACAGTATTGGTCGGACATCTGACATGAAGGGGGTTCCCTATCCTTCCTTTCCGCTAGGTGAGGGGTAGACGCTTGATATTTTTGCTATATAACTTAATCTCTCTCATTGTCGAAGGTGCGGCGGACTCAACACATATACATCTGCGTTCAACATCTAACGGATTGGATAGGGTATCCTCTAGTGGACGTGGAGCTCGGCGTTAAAACTTTTTGCCACATCAAAGAGGGGCTGACAGTAGACAAATGTCGTAATCGTAGAAATGCGGGGTGCTGTCAATCATCTGTAAGAATCACCCATGAAATTCCCACCGAGTAAATACTTTCTTCTTCAGAACACAACCAATCATTATAATAAATATAGGGAAGAGTTTGATTCAACGCAAAAAGAGATTGGTAGACATTAATAGGGATCGTTTTCCGTAAGGTGTCCTAGTATACAGCCAAGTCAGGTTCAGGTTTCTGACTCTAACAGTACCTTCGGGTGACGTGACTTTCTATTTCCATTAGTAGGCAGGCCACCATATGTCGGTGTCGTAACAACTCTAGTCGCGAGTTTGAACTATCATTAATCGTTATTCCAAAATAACGGTGTTAGTGTGCGCCAAAATGATAAATTCCTATTGTGCAAGGTTCTCTGTGGAAAATAAGACTATAGATAACTCTAGACCATGAAGGCGAAAAGACCGTCTTATAGTTGGTTGTCGCGACCAGGGATATGTTTTACGTGAAAGGAAAAACCACGTGACAGCATTGCTCGACTGCTCAGCTGCAGTCAGGCGATTCAGGTGAGGCCGGTTTTTTCAGTGTACAACTTGAAACGTCAATTCTCCAGGAGCGTATGGTACTTCTTCAGTACCCATACCACTACCAAGAATTCCTGCTTGTTTGAGTGATCTCTCCATTCGTCGCCGAAAATTTTGTCGATGCGTACGAAATCACGCTTGCCCTCCATTTACATATTTCCACGGTAAAACATCACACCTATACCGGTACTGCAGGCATTATCGATAAAACGATGATGTGGCAAGAACTTTGGGTTGTAAAACTGAAGAGCCCCACGGAACAGATTTTTCAATTCTTCAAACACCTTTTCTGCGTTTTGATTCGAAACCTACGGCTTTTTACCTAGTAGATCTGTTAACGGCAATGCCGTAGTGGTCAAATTAAATACGTATTCCGCAGTCACCAACTCACGCTGTAGAATGCCGGGTATCTTTTTTTACTGCTTTAAATCAGAGCCTCGAGAATAGCAGCTACGCCATGTTTCTTTGTTCCACGATGACGTGACCTTGGAACTCCACCTGTAATGGACCGTTCCCATCAAATATTCCTCGGTATCGGAGGACGAGATCTTGAAAGGAGTTTTGATGTTCCTCGAGAAACCTTTAGCTCACACTAGTCCACATAATACCTTCGTTCTTGGGAAAAGCTTGAGAAATACCTTTTTCCTCCTTTCATTCCGGAAGTAAATTCATTCTTGGGGATAATCTTGATTGGCATGGTTCTCCTTGAGCTAGAGGCAGTTGAGTATAGCGTCAAATTTGAGTTTTCATGTTAACAGAAAAGTGAATCTGCTTGCGAAGAAGACTGATTTCTACCACATCTTGCATTCGGCTTCCACTTGTAACTCCACACCCGCCTTTGTACAAGAACCGCATTCGGTTTCCAGTAGGTGTACTACGATGAAGTTCGTAAATCGCTGGATGTTGAATTGATTAAGTCCATCAAGATGCATTTTTGGCACTTAATTCTTAGTGTAGTCACACTGGACCGGGCATTTGTAGCGCCGATGTTCGTAGCCGCCAGTGTCTTGTAATCGAAGAATCTGTAATACTAATTCACAACTTGTCTAACGAATCATCAATTGTTCACTCATGCATGGCATTATAGATATGTATTCATCCAGGAATGCATTTGAATTTTCGTCTGGCTGTCCGTGGATATTCGGGGACATTGAGGGGTTATGCTTAGCCACATCATGCTGTTTCCATAGTTCTTTCTAAGTTTGTTTTTTATAATAGTTTCTAATAATTTCTTATATTTATTAAACATCATTAAGTATTTTAATCCCAGAATTGCTCAGAATTAATGATTGTTTTTCGCGATCTGGTAATTCTTATGGATGAGATACAGAGCATATTGCAGCTTATTGTTGTCGTTAATATCGTAAGGTCCGATCCTTTTGGTATGTCCTTTTTGTGTCTCATGTTTCCTACATACCAGTTGATGTACACCACTTCATAGTGATACGTGACTATGAGGGGAAAAGTGAAAAACAAAAAAAAAATTTGCTTCGTGACTTTATGGGTACAGCATACTACTGCCTTAGTTGTGCTCTCATGTGATATGTACTTATATAAGCGTGAGAAGTACTATGGTTATTAAGAACTTCCACTGCAAAGCCGATCCTGTTTTGTAGAAGAAGATGCTTGGTCACTGACCGCTCGGGCTGCGTCCGAACTCGTTTTTACGAATTTGAGTAGTTGAACCAGACAGAGGCAATCATCTTTCGGACACTTTACGCGGAACCGGCTAATTACATTAGTATCGTGTATTAAATAGGCATGAAAAATAGGCACATGTTAATCTATTGAAATAAAGTTGAAAAAATATATTATATATAATTATAAAATATAAAATACGTAGTTGCTAATAACTCATAATATAACTATATTAGGTACTATATTTTTGTAAAAAAATATGATATTGTAAAGTTGTACTTATTATATTAGTTCATTATTTTTTAAACGATACTGAAATTTTTTTTATTTTTTAAATTTAAAAAACATTAATTTTTTAATGAAGTAAATTTAGCTTTATAAGTAATAACATATTATATTGTTATTATAAAACTAAATATCTGAGGGAATTTTATTCAACTACTTAATTATTTGAAGTATTATCCTTATATATTAAATAGTAAAATTAAATACTGATAAAAATTTTATTTCAATTAAGTTTCAACTATTCCACTTGGTTCTTTTCATTTAAGAAAATAAAAAAATATATTTATGTGTAACAGAAAAGCTAGGTAAATACTGACCTTAAAAAGAGTAGATGCATTAGTGCGAGACCAGGGTGTTCATTGATACGTAAATCACCGCTAAAAAAGCAAGGGAACGCACGGCTCTCCAATCGACAGTTACGTTGATCACGGGATGCCATTGGCAGGTTTCTGCGCTGGGTATTGAGAAGGCCATTTTTTCTCGATCTCAGTAGCTGCGACATCTCTTCCGAACTGGCGTAGAGTGGCGATAGATCAAGATAAGAAGTTGCCTGATTAATTTGCTGACGTACACCTAACTTGCATCCCTTTTTAATACCAGTACAAATCAATTCTCTTCAAAATTTTAAAACATGTTAATTTTAAAATAAAATAATAATATTTTGAGATAATTGCCCTAAAATCTGTTTTCTTAAGTCAGATAACGTTGAAGTTGGCATAAAAAATATGAGGAAAAAAGTCAAGAATTTACAGGGTTCTTTTTTTAATCTTATTACATTTTTAAAATTTGACTTTTCGTTGGCACTGTTATGATGTTGAAATTAATAAAATTCATTTAAAATATTTCATAAAAAATTTTGGGAATATATATAATAATTTATAGTAATAGAAAAAGTAATTTATATATTAATTGAAATTATTTATCTTGACATGCACTGTTTATAATCAACTATAATACGACAATTTCGACTAATAAGTATTTTTAAAAATTTGATAAACTCTACTGATTGAAAATTATTTTAATATACTTTTTTAATTTTTCAATAAGCATTATATCAAATTAATTAATTAATACAATTACCTAAATGATTACATAAATAATTTTTTACAATATACAAAAATAATACTTTAAAAGAATTTATTTATGATGAAAATTTAAAACAATTTTTAAATGATATATAAATGCACTTACTTGAATATATTTTTTATCTGTATGATGACATATAATCGTTAAATCAAATTGTGTTTAGCAATAAACCATTATCAACAAGATGTATGGTAGGGGGAAAAAACGACGACAAGGGTTATTTTTCACTCTGTGTTACGACACTTTCTGTGACGTGCTCAGCAGCTTCCGCTGCTCTTTTCTATTTTTCAGACTCATTTATGCACTCACGGAAAGCTTCCAAATACCTTCAGAACAATACCTGTCCCGACTCAGTCGTTCCTTTAAGCGAGCATCTAACAGCTTCATGGAAAAGCCTCATATGACCTTAATGGTCTATAAGTAATTTCCGCGAAAATCACTGCCGCTTAACGATCTATTGGAATTTACCTTTCTTCTTAAATTTGCCTTTCATTGAGCGCGGATGATCTAATATCCAATTTGCCGTATTCCAGCCTATCCTGTGACAGGCTGAAATACGTCAATCAAAATCTTATAAGCTAATATAATTAAAATTAATTTTACCAATTAATAAAAAATTACAGATTATTATTCTGTAAAATATTATTATAAATAACAGTTTTCAAGTTAACTATATACTATTATGAAAGTAATTATATAAAAATTTTTGTAACACAAATTACTAATTAAAGAGGAATTTTTAGAATATAATTTTTTTAAATATGGTAAAATCTATATTGTATTAATTTAGTTGATTTAAATTAATGTTTGTTAAAAATTATTAAAAAAAGTAAAATTTTAATATTTCAAAAACCCCATTAGCAATAACATTCTGTTAAAATAAGTGTCAAACATTTTTATTAAATATTATTAAAAAATTAATTATAAGTAATAATTTTTTACTTAAATTTTACTATTCTTTGATCTACTAATAAATTTTTTTATTAAAGCTAAAAAAAATTATAAAAATTTCTTGTTTTTTTACTTATTACTATTTTGTTGATTCAATTTAAATTTAATTTTATAACAAAAATATATTATAAATCATTTTATAACATAGAATATTATTATTTACATTTTTTGTATATTCATAATACATAAATTGGTTCAAATAATAACAAATGTTTTTTTAATAGAATTTAATCAATATAAAAGTTAAAATTTATGCATAAAAGGTTTAAAGGTTCAACAAAGCGGTTCAAGTATGTCCAATAAACCTAGACTTTTTTAATATTGCACTGGTACTTTTGGAAAAGAGTTTCAGTCATACAAATAAGAAAAAAGATGATTAGATCTCTGACAAATATAGATGATACAGTAATGAGAGGTATTAAACTAAACTAAAATTAAATTAAAGTTTTACGAATTTTTAGATTACTTAAAAAGGAAACATTTAAAATAAAATATAGATGAAAAATACGAATTTTACAAAAACAGGGGAAAGAAGGAAAAATTGTACTTCATTTTAAAATACAATAAAATAGATATAATAAAAAATGTCTTATATTTGTACACAGATTTTCTAAAAATAACAAGAAAAAAGAATGTATAATATTTATGGTCAAAACAGTAAAAAACGTATTAGGATAAGTATGGAACGCAGAAAAAGTTGGTGTAAAAAGAAGTTTAGTACATAAATGAAATTCTTTTATATGCTCACAGAATGTATGTTACTCTACGGAACCAAAATTTGGAAGTGAAAAACGAGGAAAAAAGGAAGGCAAAATACATATAGAATATATACTAGGTTTAGAAAATAACTTATCAAATCACATTCTCATTCTATAAACAAAAAGAAACAGCGTATATATAAATAACCAATAATAAAGAAGCACAAATCCTCAAAAAGAACGTAAAAATCAAAACGGAGAAGGAATATTCTCTAAACAGTGTAAAAGTAAACAAAAAGAGGAAGAAAAGAAAAAGAAGAGAAGAAAAAGAAGTTATGAGAAAACTATTTTATTTATCAAAATGAAATTAGAATAAGACTTGCCTATTTTCTTGTCAAAATCAGCAACAGTAACGAATTCAATAATTTAGATAAATCTTAGTAATTAATTTACAATAATTTACTAGTATATTAAACGTTTATGATAGATATTAAACTGATAATCTATTGAATCCATATTATTTTTGTACAATTCCAAATTACTGTTCTAAATCTACTTACTATGGATGACAATTTTCAGGTTACTGAATATGGAAATATCTCTTATCTGAGAATAGAAGATATCTATTTATATCGTGACAACGATACAGCTGAGAAAACGTTGATGAACTCATAATTAGATACCATGAATGTCTCTATAAACACTTTTAGATTTTAAGAATTTATAAATTTATGAGTAAATTTATTATTGGAGATCTTTATTATCTTTGTCAAGGTTTTACGAAGAACTTATTACAAATGTTCATTGATAACAATAAAATAGACATGTACGTTAAAAAATTGCAAATATCTGAAATAAATCAATCATTTTATTTTCATCATTAAGGTAAAGATAGATAGGTATTCTAGGAAAAATTTCGAATAATCAGTAGTATACCATGCTACTTGAACAGTAGTTGTACGATCAATTTTAAAACAATTTTTAAATCATGAAAGTCTCCTGTTTTCATAAACATCGACTATCTCACTGTTTAGTTTGAACTCAGAACTCGAAATAGAATTTATATTTCAAATATTTTTGTGCAAATTACCAGATTACAAGACTCCATGACTCCCTCTAGTGTTTTCAGCGTATTATAATAGAAATAGACTGTAGTACTGAATGAAATTCATAACAGTCAGATTTTTTATTGGTAATTTAACAGGCTACGTCAACTAAATAATATCTCATATTAACTTTTAGGAACAAACACTGTCACGACTAATCAGGTTATTTTATCCTATGTCCCTATCACTATTCAGCTGAAGTCTTATACACCTTTTTTAGATAACTGATCTTAAATTCTTCACAGCTACCGATGTCAACTTAATTTTGGGCATCCACCATTATGTTGGGATCATTATAGATGGTCTCTGAAGAGAAATCCATTAAAGTAAGAATAGTTTAGTTTGTACTGATATTGCATATATATTCTAATAATTAATGCTATATAACGATGATGAACAATGGGAATACAAGATTTTTAGAAAATTGGGATAAACAAATTCGAGACTTTCAGTTGTGGAGTTCTTAATGTCACCTATAGTATGGTCTGTGCTACATGAATAATCTTTCAAATAATAAAAATAACATTAACGATTTATTTAATAATTTAATAATTTAATACTTTACATAAAAAATTTAAGTTTAAAAAAAATTAAATATTATATCATTAAGGATATTAATATGTTTTTTACTCTACATACAATAATATATGTTTGTATAATACTAAAAATTAGAAAAATTTATTTATATAATTCATCACAAGATAGCAGATATAATATAAAATACTATACGGAGCGGGAACAACACGTAAAAAACTGTACATAGATGAAGAAATAACGGAAACTAATATCATTACCAGCTAACTGCCGATATTGAACTAATTTTGCCGCTCTTGTATTTATTCCCCGCTTCGGATTTCATTACCGTATTCCATCGAGAACATTTCAACATTTTTTTTATTTCACTCCTCACTGTCTTTATTATTCTGTATAAATATAATTTAACCTAGATGATATAAATAACCTATATTATTATTTGAAGAGATGAACCGAGACTCTCTTCTATCGTTTACTTTGATAGCGGTCGAACACCAACCACGGCATAAAATATATAAAAATATTAATAGAAAAAATTATATTTTATAAAGATTATGTTTATTCAATCACATACTTTCATTAATGAAAATATAAAGAATAATAATATAACGAATTTTATGTAAGAAACATTATTGTAAGTAACTCATTGTAAATACTTTTTCTTTATCTTTATAGTTTGTTTAAATTATTTATAATTTAATTTAAAAATTTTAAGAAATTTTTTAATTTATTTTTATCTTATCGACTATTCTATTAATAATTTATTGAAAGTATATATTAAAAATCTTATCAGAAAAATATAATTATAATACTATTACTGATTGACGTGAAATTGAATAGAATAATTACAAGATAATATTTAATTCAATATTATTTGCTTCGATTAAAAAATAAAAATTTATAGTTGACACTAAGTAAATATTTAATTTGTTTAGTAAACAGATTCAAGTCAGTCTGAAAACTATATTTTTATTCGACATTTCAAATTATATTATATCTATTATTCCTATATATTCAATACATTTATGATTTTTAATAATTTTTTCTAGAGATATTTTATAAAATTAAAAAAAAAATTTAAGATAAAGAATAAAGTACATGCACGAAGTATTCTATTATATATTCACCAGGTGTTCATTTCCAGGGTGAGGCGCCGATCTCGTATATTCCATACATCCGCCAATTTCAAGCTCTGCTTTGATAGGAAAACACTCCGGGTGAAAGTGATCATATTCCACATTACAACATTTGAGTCGTTCACCATTTGTTAGAGTCATACGTGGCGTGTGCGTCAAATCATGAGTGATAAACTCGCCGAAGAGAGCTACCAACGCCATAAGATGTGGATGTCTATAAAAATGACGAGACTAAATTATTTATCCAAGAAAAATATTTTATATATTAGTATGTAAAAATAAATATCCGTGATACGAATATAAATTCTACGAATACAAGTTTTTTTGTAATAGCTATTGCAGCATATCTTTAAAGTAATTTTTTTTTAAATATCAAAATTTTCTTAATATCCTGCAGTTTCTTTAAACTCTTGTGATGGCCAACTAGAAACTTCTTTTGTATAAAAAATTATATTTCAAGTTTTTATTTACGCTGAGATTTCTTGAATAGTGTAGCTGTATTGAGTACTTGAAGATCGATTTATAATTAACAAGAAATAAAGTCAAATCAGAAATAATAGTGTGAGTAGGAGCTTGGATATTGAAAGCATCTGTGTCGAGTTATGAATAAGAATAATAACAGAATCAGAAAAGTGAGTGCTAAATGAGAGCTGTTATAAAAACTGGCCTAAGGATTGACAAAAGTTTGTAATATATAAAATGATTTAATTTAACTATAATTTCAAATAAATAATTATTAAACATAAAGAATATATACTTATTATCAAGTACGTTGATTTTAATAATTAATTTTAAAAAACAGCACTCAGATCAGACAATTCTTTCTTAAAATTTTTCAATTTTCAATACTTCAGTCAAGATATTAGTAATATAACAAATATTCACAAGAGATAAGAACTTTTAATTTGATTTTTGTTATTGTTTGGATGATTTACAAGTATTAACAAAATGATTTAGTCAAAATTACGGAAATTTCCAGGGCTGTATGATCGAGATGTCTACTAATAAGCCCTCTTGAATTCTATTAAATACAAGCATGTATAATAAGCGAAAATTGAGATCTTTGGAATGTGCTATATCTACCTCATGTCTGTAATGATTATCTTCTATGACTTTTTTAATTAACATTACTGCATTACTCATAATTCTCTTGGTTTCAGAGATATTTTTCAGTCTATGTTAAAGTTACATGTAAGTTTATTTATATATGTATTTATGAAATATTTATGTTCCTCAATATATTTCATAAGTTAAACTTAACTATTATGAGTTATAATAGTTTATAAATTTATAATAGTTTTGCAAAAAGTGATTTTTATTTTTTGGTAGAATATTAAGATTTATTCTTAAAGACAGTTGGCAACTATGTATTAGAAGTGATCAAGAACTAAAAATCATCTATAAATGTATACATTTTTACTGATGAGTTTTTCCATGTGTTAAATCTCCTTTATAATGAGAGTATAGCTAGATTTTAATGATATTTTCTAATACTTTACAATTTTGAGATATGATGAAACAAAAATGGATCATGTATCAAACTGAGATCTTATAAGAATAATACATTTTCATTAATAAAAGCACGGTACTATTTTCTATATTAATAAGTTTTAACATAAGTTTTATGTACAATAAAAAATAAATTACTTGTTCAGAAAACAATTGTATAGCAGTTTCCGTTACATACGATTGTTTGATTGTTTGAAGACGTCTTAAACTCGCATTCTTGCGAATAAATTAGTTGTCTATAACTTATCTACTACTTTAATATATTTAAATTCATTATTACCTCCTATATCGCTGTAATGTTATATGTTTCAATTATTCATTTAGAAATGTTAAAACAATCATGTAAGAAGCTCTAAAGATTTTTTTAATATTTTGATACATAAATTTTTTTTTACACAGATTACGAGATATATTACAATAAGTATACAGCTTATTCTCTTTATACAATAAATTTTAATAAATAAAATTTAATCTAATTTTTAAACTATAAAAATTGAATCAGTAAGTAAGATTTATCAAACAAAAACAAAATAAATATCAACAAATTCCAATTAAAGAAATAATTGTAGAGAGATTATTAAGAAATAATTAAAATAATTCAAATCAAGAAATAATTTCATAAGCAAAATAATAACTCTTATTATTTTGCTTATGAAAATAAAAAAAATATCATGAATATTCTTTATTCTTTTACAGCTGATTGGTTGATTATTTTTATTGTTATAATTAAATATAATACAATGCATACATTTGTATTTATAAGTATATTTACATTTTTATTGAAGAATATAAAAGGTTACACTATATTATAACTACAAAAAAAATTTATGAAAGGTAGACAAAAAAAAATATTTCGTTATTGATTTTAAAATTGTAATTTTTTTCATAAATTATTATTAAAGAAAAGGTTTATTCAATTAAAAATGATAATTTTGTATATAAAACAGACGAAATAATTAAAAAATGATAACTTTTCTATTTCAAATAATATCTAAATAATTCATTTTCCAGTATGTTGTAATTCTATTTTAAAAATTAAACATCGAGAAATATATTCTTTATAATTAATAAAAAAAATTTTAATACCAATTTTATAAATAAAACTTTGCATTTAATTCACTTACTTAAGATCGGGACCGCCTGAGTGCAAGGCAATACTAATTGCTCGAGCACTTGGCAATCCTAGCGTAGGCAAAGATACTCCATCAGCATAATCAGCTGGTAACATGCGTGAATAAGCCTCTAAAGCACTTCCGCGAGCAGGATGTATGGGATTATTACACCGACCGGTATGTGTTCGATAGCGTAATTCTGTCTTTTTGCAGTCACTAATTATATGTAAGTAGTCCCCTAAACAGAGATTTACCTAAAGAAAAACTTTAATTACATTACAAATCTACAAACAAATATAAAAATAAGAAACAGAAAAATAAAAAAATATAAAAAAGAATTTTTCATACGAGTGTTTATATAAAAGTTATTTAAAATATTAAAACTAGTAAAACACAAATATTTAGTAGATTTAAAATCTACCTTAACGTTATTGGTATTGACCCTTATCCCAGACTAATAGACAAGAGATATTGATTTAATTCGATTTTTAAAGAATAGGAAATATACATCCCTTTAAAAGAATATAAATAGATGTGATCGAGAATGTCAATTATTATATATAAAACATATATTTATTGAACAATATAAAAATTGCTATAATATTTTACATTTATCTCATATACATACTCCTCTTACATATAAATACAATTTTTTGGTATTACGCATTATACTTAAGCTTGTAATTAACAATTACACCTGATTATTTTATATACTTATTTACATGAATCTTTTTTACATATTTATATTCCAAACCTTTTTAAGGCATTAATTTTGTAAAAATAATAGGAAAATAATAATCATAAAAATAATAAAAATAACATACTAAACAATATAATAAAATAATTAATAAAAAATATAATAAAAAAGAAAAAAGAAAAAATATTTTAACAATTTCAAAAAATAATTTAAATCGATGCTTCTAAAAAACAATTCAATACAATTTTAAATCTATTTATTACTTTTCTCTTTCTTTTTTTTCTTCCTTCACTTTCCCCCTTTTTTATCTCTTTCTTTTTTTCTCTTTTTTTCCTTTATTGTTTTCTTTTTTTTATTTTTCATTTAAAAACCATTTATGATATACTATCTAATTCCGGTATCGTGTACTTATTTTTCTCTATACACTATTCTTTCTCTTCTGTTCTTCTTCTTCTCTCCCATTGTATCTTGTACATTCTATTTATGTCCGTTCTGATGTAATTATAATATTGTTTTCAATTATTTAATTTATTAATTTATTTATTAATTTTTTAAAATATTAATCATGTCGTATTTTTAATTTCAAAAGAAATTATTAATTATACACTTCTCATAGTGAAAGAAACTTTGTTTTTAAGGTTCGTAGCCAGATACTTGAATAATATATCAAAAGATATAAAGAGTACAGGATTATTCGTTTAACATACAATAATTTGAAATAAGTCATCTAAACAATTCGTCTGAATATTATACGATTATTATAAAATTTCACAGTGAATATAGTTATAACAAGTATAATTAATGAATTTTATAATAAATTGTAAAGAACATATCTGAATTTAATATTTTATATTATGAACTATTTATATGTATCTATATTTTTATTTACACAATATATATGTTTATATACATATGAATTATTGCAACAGAAAATGAAATCAAATAGATAAGATAGAGGACAATGTTATATACGATAGTGGAAATAAAAGATTGACCGGAAAGGAGGTGAGCGAGTTGTAAGGTCAGCATGAGACTGTTTGTTGCCAATTGAAAAATATAATTAATAGAAACGCGATGATTTAAAAATTTTTTTCTTTTATTGCATATTATAAAAAGTATTAAAAAATAAATAATTAAAAATAATTAAAATATTTTTAGAAATTTTTATTACATATTTGATAAAATAAATTGCTTATATCGTTTCATTTCAAAACGTTACAATACGTGTGTACAAACGTACATACACTTAAACAAAGGATTATAAAATAAATCATCATAGCTAATAAAGACAATCGAAATATGGAATCCTATATTATTATATAAAGTAAAATATAATAGTTATATAATAAGTTGGTTAGGGTATATTGAAATGTATATGTATGGATCTAAATGTATTCTAAAAATAAGAGTTATCCTTAGTAAAACATAATTTATTAGATAATTTTATTCTAAACTAAACATTGGAGCTATGAATTAATAGTAGATATAAGTTAAATATTAGTTAAAAATATATAAAATATATCAATACTCATATTTCTAAATAGACAATTGGTCTATTTTACTTTCTACAACGGAAAGCGTCTTTGTAAAAAGTAAGTAGCAACAATTTTATAAAACTTGTAAAATAAAACAAGGTATAACTTAATAAATGGTCTAAATAATAATAAAAAGTTACATTGTTATAGAAGATTTTCCACTTGAACAGAACACAAATTTTCTTAGTAAAAATACATTTAAAAAACTTATAATCAATTACTGACTGGCTTTGAAGAAAGTTAATAGAAAATTTAAGGAAAATAAAGAGACTAGTAGTTAAAAAATAAAGAAAAAACGTGAATATAATAACCACCACTACTCGCATAGCCAAAATAAAATAATAAACTGGATAGTGTCGCCTTGAAGCTGGAAATTAATTAATTCACTAAACGGGAATTAAAAACAAAAATTAGTAATTTACAAAATAAACTATGCAGTGGAAAGTTAATCTTATTGGCGTGAGGAAATTAGCGGATACCATCCTAGATCATTTATATGATGCATAACTTTTTTCAAATTATAAAAGGAAATATAAATGCCTTAAATTTTAAATTCAGAAAATTATAAGTCATTCGGATTAAGTAGCAGAATTTAGTTGAATAAATAAATAAGAAGAATAATAATATAATTGAAAGGAACAATGAGGACCTATTATAAGAAAATATACGTCATTTTTTATATAAAAAATGTAATAATGATAATATACAAGATAATTTAATTAAAAATAAATTAAACTAAATTGACTGAATCTTTAACTATATAATTTAAAATTTATCAGTATTTTATATAAAAATTTCTATTAATGATTTATATTAAAAAATTACAACAAAAATTATTCAAATTTCATTTTAATATATTGCATTAATAATAATATAAATGTTAGTATTAAATTTTGGGATCAAATTAGAGATTTATATGTGATACATAAATGAAATTGAGGAACTAACTACTGAGTGAGATGTAGAAGCTTTTACATTATTACTATGTAATTTGTAACTCTAAAAAAAGACTATTTTGGTTTCCTTTTTTAAACTATTTGTAAACAATAATTATTTTCAATTTTAAAAAATAATAAATTTAATTAAATAACTTTTTATAAACACAAAGCACATTTATATTTTTCCAAATGGCAATTAAACTTTGTCAACATTACTATTAATTTGAATTATTGTGCAAGATTGTTATTTCAGCTTTATTTTAACTGAATCAAATATGAAAATTAATTAAAATATATTTAATTATATTAAATTTAATTAAATATATAATAAAATATATAATAAATTATAATTAAATATATTAATTAAGTAAATATATTTAATTAATTATAATAAATTTAAGCTATACTCTGAAAGTTTCATTATATTTATATAAACAAAAAATGAATAAATTTGTTAATTTATTGTAATTTATATACGATACTAATGTATTAAAACTAAAATTCGCCACGAGATGACATAACTGCTAGTTAGTAATTCTTGGATTATCTAGATTAACACAGATGAACTTATACCCAACTCTAAAAAAATTGGTTAAAATTCATTGCAGTTTAATTATCTTGGTTCCACGATGGCTAAGATTTCTTCACTGGAACCATTCATTTTTCATGTATATGTTCCTGTTCCTCTTAAAAAGTCTCCTCACGATAACGATAATACATTTGTTGTTGGTAAACTTAAATCATTTATCGGAATCCTTACTCATATTCTGAATAAAATAGTTATTTCAAGTCAGTTTCTAAATCTAATACACTATATTATATACCACAATTTTGTAAAATAATTAAACTAAATTTCTAAATGTAATATATTTAAAAAATATTGTAAGTAAAGTTTTAATGAAAAAAATTTTAATATATTTTTAATATGTCTTAATAATTAATAATGAATATTATTAATATTCTAAATAACATTATGCACAGCTAATATGTACATATAATATAATAATCGTAGTTTTAAAATATCTTATATTTTAATATAAAATATAGAATTGTACAATACAAAATAAAAGGCTAATATAAAATTCACAATAAAATTAATATAACCTTTTTTTAATTTATCTACGTAACTTTCTGCTATTTCAAATCTATTTATAAATTTAAAAATCCTCTTTATTATCTTCAATTTACATTTCAATATTGTAATAAGCTTCATTGTCTCTCATATCAAATTATATACATTAAAAATTTAGCAAATAATATTTTCTTTACTTAAGGTGATAAGTG
This sequence comes from Platyscapa corneri, assembly GCA_018907185.1. Classification (NCBI taxonomy): domain Eukaryota; kingdom Metazoa; phylum Arthropoda; class Insecta; order Hymenoptera; family Agaonidae; genus Platyscapa; species Platyscapa corneri. Next base: position 58,340 of record JACCHW010000075.1, read on the forward strand.
ATTATTAAATCTTCAAACATTTAGTTTTTTTTTTATATTCGGTGGATTTTCTTGGGAAAAATTTTTACGAATTTACATAATCAAAATTTTAGAATAGTTTGTTTTGAATAAGCTATTAAAATTGATCTTTATATGTTACGTACACTTTTATAGGTATTTTGTCTATAATATTGAATTCAAATTTATTAATTATATATTAGTACTTATGTCAAAGAAATTTTAATTGTTTAACATACACCAATAAATTTATTATAAAAAATTAATTTAAACAAGATAAAAAGTTAAAGCTAATATTCAGATTAAAATTTATTAACATAAAAATTTTTGCAATTAAAATTTATATATGAAGAATCGTTTATGGTTGTTGGGAAAATTAAACGTACAACAGTAAAAAGTAATAAAAATTTAAATATAATAATATCAACTGCATAAACAATTACAAACAACTATTCTTCAAAATAATTTCATTAGAACTTTTTAGCACTGTTAATGATGAATTTTTTAACAATATGAAAATTATAGATTTTTAAAGTATTAATATTATGTTATACCGTTGTTATTGTCAAAAAACGATTAAAGGTATTGGCACTCAATAATAGCGATTATGTTTTAAATCGTCCAAAAATATAAAATGAATGAAAACACCACTAACGAAGTAAGACTTTCTATTCTTAATATTAAAAAGTTAAAAAACGATATAAATATAAAAATTATAAATTTTTTAACACATTTTTCTAAATGAGAGTGAATCTCAAACAATTTTTAAACGATTATTTAGAAATTAATATTAAATTGTCAAAATATAATTATATAAAGGAAATTGTAAATTTTTTTGTTGATTGCCAAGTTTATAAATTAGAATAAATTTTTACTTTATTTTTTGAGAAAGTGATATTTTAATTAAATGAATTTCTAAAAAAATATTTCAAAAATATTCTATATATATATCTTTAATTCAATTTACCCTATCTAATCTTGATTAGAGCAACAAAAAATGTTTTATTCAAATTCAATATTGACAGGTAAAAAGTGAGAATATCAATTATATTCAAAGATAATGTATATTTAATTTGAAGTTCAAGATCACTATTTTTTTTAAATATTTTGAATTCTATAATCTGTAATTTATATTATAAATTTAATAAATAATTATTTTCAGCGCTTCTTTGGTAGTTAAATATTTCAATAAAATCATTATTCATATATTATAGCCGCATAAAATGTTTGGAATTGAATAATTTTACTATTATATTATTTATCTCAAATAAATAAAAAAATTTTTTCTATATATTATAATTAAAAAACTATAACCTGCATTAAAAATTGAAGTTGAATGTAATTATTTGAAAAAAAATATAATTGAAATATTAATTTTATGATAAACTATTAAAATGAATAGTATTTAATTAAATAATTTGCGATGCATTTATTATGAACTGTTAAAATAGCGAATCTCAATATATTGTAAAAAATAATTTCAAAAAAACATTTACTATCAAAAAAGACTAAAAAAAATTTTTCTATATATTCATTATTACAATACTTTCAGTACACAATTAATTTCTTAAAATGATATTTTCTTTTTTCTTTTGATTCATGTGACGGCTCAATGTTGAGCCAGTAATTGATCAAGAGCATTTTTGTTACATGAAAAAAAATATATATTAAATATATAGTAGTAGTATAGCGCTAACATGATATATATATTATTAAATTGGATTTTATTGTGATACTTTAAATTTTCATAATTTTTATGCTTTTTAATAAATTTTATTAGAAAAATCTATAATATTATTTTTTAAAACACTATATTATTGAAAAGATATTTTTGTTGATTTTCTGTGAAAAATTGTACTTAAATTAAAATAAATAACTGTTTTATTCATCAATCGTATATCTTCAATTCAAATTTTTTTTATAATTGATGATCTATATTTAGAGATTTTAGTACTTTGAAAAAATTAACAATGTGATTTTCTCAAAAGTAAATGAAGAGGCTTCAAGTTTACAAAATTATTAACGCATATCATGTCAGTGTCCATTATATTTCTACTATGTATAAATATATACTATTATATATATATATATACATATATTTTTTTCCATGTAGTAACAAAAATATTCTTAATCAATGAATCTGAGAAGTATTCCTGGATGTGAGCTATAAAATATTTATTATTAATCAGGTTCTTGATTATGAATATTAGTACTTTCTATTTATTAACCACTTCTTTCATAGTTTTTTCATTAAGCTTAAATGAATTGAAATAAGAGAAATAAATACCCCATCTACAGTAGAATTGTGAATAGTTATCAATAACTCTTGAATTATTTTTATAATAATAATGTTTTATTGTTATTAATTTTTTTCTTTTTTTGTTACAGTATTATGTTAATTTTCTTATTGCAACTACCATATATATCAATAAATTCGTAGTAATGTATCTCTAGTTACATTTACTGTATATTATCTGCATTGTTGATTATGTGCGTTTATTTATATTGTAGAGTTAACTTCAAAGTTTGTAAGTCTTATGTACGAGTTTCAGTTGGCGAAACTGATTTAAATCTATATAATTTAAATACTTAATGATGTTGATTTTAGAGTATTACAATTTTCAGCAGTATATCATACTATCTTATATTACGGATATTTAACTACAAGTCGTACATATAAATGGAATCGACTGCTATCAGAAACTGGAAGAAACATTTATAAACTAAAATATAAAAGAGCTGAAAAAAGAGATAGAAAAAAGTATATCGAAATTCGAAAAGACATTAAGAAAAGGAAAAGAAAAAATAACTCGTGGTTGGAAGTTTCTCTATTTTTTGAAAATAAAATTGAACTTTTGTCACTTGCGCATTATTGTCATAAGGGTATCCACCAATATTACAGGCACAATTCTCTTGCATCTTTCGCAATTCGCAAGATTTGTATATATATAGTATATAATATATTGTACATATATATTGTCAGTTGATAATTCAAATTTATTTCAGATTAAGCAAAGTAAATTATATAATTTTTTATATTTCATTAATTAAAATAAGTATACAAAATATTTATAACTAGAAATATAATTGTATATAATAAAACTAAAAAAAATATGTGCTTAAAAATATTAATTTTAACTTATTATTTATTATGAATTCAAATTAACGTACTTATTGATATTAAAAGACATAGTGCTGAAGCTTGTGAATTAATTAAATTTTTTTAATTATTAGTTATCAACACTCTAATTAAAAACAAATTAAATATAATTATTATATATTAAACTACAATATTATTATAAAAGTATTTATTATCTGCTTGGATATATTTTAGATTTTTAAAACTTATTAATAATTTTTTCAAATATTTTATAATTACTATATATATATAGTTTTTAGAAAATTTTCTTTTTAAAAAATTCTATTTTTACAAATATAAGATTTGACAAAGAAAATTTCGATTACGAATATGTTTCTTAAATTGGAAATACAATCTATTTAAACTAAAAAAAATATTATTGTCAGAAAAGTATTCAAACAAATAAAATTATTCTCGTTAGAGTCAAAGAAATTTTCGAAAATTTTGTAATTAAATATATTATGAACAGTTTTGTTAAGAGCAACAAAAATAACTTATAGTTTATAATTTTTTAAATAATATGTTATATTTAATGGAAATAAATATCCATTCTTTTCTAAAAAAATAAGGCAAATACATATATTCCAAAGGAAATAAAAATTTTATTTACCATGTCAAAGATCTCAAAATTGGTTCCATAAACTAATATTAGCAGAATGTTCTCTTTTATTACTATTTTTTTTTAAACCCCGTTAAAAATATATCGTTTATTGGTAAACCTCTGCAGTGGTAATTCTTTATCAAGTATCACATGTAAAGGAATTAAGATATAGCGGTTGAGAGGGATATGTCGCATGTAAAAAACTTGAAAAAGCAAAACAAAAAGTAATGAAATAAATAAAGATTACGGGAAATAAGAAAAAATCATAAAAGAAAGATTTAGAAGGCAACGCTTTAAAAAAACTAGAGTTAAAAAAAGCAAAGTTAAGTAAAATAAGTGAATGAATAGATATCAAAATAAAAAATTAACAATGACAAAGTTAAAAATTATGCTGTTATTAGAAAAAGAAAAATTTTTGGCGTAAAATAGCATAAAGGCGATACTAAAGCTAGATAGAGTTAAGACAGAAGTCTTAACAGTTTCATTGTAGGTGAACGTAGAAGATCAAATTTTAAAAAAGAAAGATAGAATATAAAAAATAACGAATAGAAATAGGCATTTGCAAGATGATAAAAATTTTTTTCCAGAAGTGTACGAAAAAGCAGAAAATAGGTTAGCAGAGGTGGAGAAAAGCTAACACAAGCAGAAAAATAAAAACTTGACTAAGAAAAGTATAAAGTTAAGAGAGAACGTGAGGAAAAGTTGAAAGTAATATAAGTAATAAATAAAAAGGTAAGAAATATAATATTTAAGTAATATGAGTGAAACAAATTATATTTAATGATTACGTGACTATCTGAGAAAAAACAAAAAAAATTTAACCTTAAAACAGGTAAAAATAGGAAAAAACAGCAGTAAAAATTATAACGAAAGAGTTAAAAAAGAGAATAGATCTAGAAGTAAATATAAAGTGTAAGTGAAAACTAAAAACAAGAAAGAAAGAATATATAGGAATGAAATATAAGAACAAAAAGACTTAGATAAAATAATGAAGAACAAGCATAAAAAAGCAAAAAGACATTGATAGAAAATGAGATAAAATTTATGTACAAGTAAAAAAGAAAAAAAGGAAAAATTTAATAAAATACGAAAAGAAAGAAGAGTAAGAATATGATTTAATAAAATAATTACAAAACATAAAGAATTACTTTACAGCGAAAAAAAATGAAAATGACGATGTGGATTGTGAGTATATTAGAGAGAATGGAGGCCCAAGAAATAAACTTCGGAATTTATTATAGCTAAGGAAATAATATGGTCGACGTAGAGATCAATGGACATTAAGGAGATAAGAAGAATAGAAGAAAAGGTAAAACGAGCTCTTAGTAAGTAAGACAAAGAGAGAAAATAAAAGGGGAAGAGCATAATGCATAATGTTAATTAGAATAAAAAAACGTAAACAAACATATAAATAAGAAAAATAAAGATATAAGTAGAAGAATTTACAAGGGAATTGTGTTAATAAATAAAAAAATTATAATATTGAGGTACTTTATTAGTAGCGTAAAATATGAAAAAATTATGAAAAAATAGACATTATGTGTATTGAAAATAGAAAATGAAATTGTTTGAAAAATATTTTATTTATTTTTACATTTAATATTGCTTATATAAAACCAGCAAAATCGGTTCAGGGTATCGAGTTCGAGAAAGCTCACAGATAAGTGGTCGGGGGGGGGGGGCTTTGAAAAAGGAATGATTCGGGACGGTAATTGACTGCAATAAAGAAAAGAACAGATATTTTTCTATTCATATATGTTCAGAAATATAAACTAATCAAATTCTAGTAGTGTAAGGTATTTTTTAGCTATCCGTACCTCATTCTTCACTTCTCCTCCGTCTAGATTTCTCCCTCGCTCCTTTGTCTTATATACCTCCCCTTCTTTATTCGATCTTTCATTTCACTTTCCCTAACTATACACCATTCTATTTCTTTTTCGCGAGTCGCTATATAGCTGTTCGTCACAGTCTGACGCCCACCCAGAAAGTTAAAAGGGAGTATGTCACAGTGATCCAGCTCTAGGTTGAATCCCAATTGACACCGACTCGAAATCTGGTATGCGAGTATAGATATATCCAGACTCAAAGAGTAGGTCACAGTAATTTGGGTTCCGAGAGTTTTTAATGTATTTGGTAAGCGGGTTAATATGACTCATGTTCAGTGATCTTGGTGAACGAAAATTGGATTCTAACCACAAGGGTCGCGAAAACATAGGTCCGAAGAAATTTCGCAGGAACGTGAAAGCTACTTGGAAAAGACTACACCGAGATACCTAACATGGGAGGTTAGTCACCTCCCATGATTACTACACGCAGCACCGTGCCCTGCGAACTCATGGGTTGGAGAGAATAGCACGTGGCGCTATGGTCTAAGATTCAGGCGTAGATGGATTCCCGAAAACTTTTATTGCGATCCGGAGTCCCAGGGGTAATCGGAAGTAAGAACGCGAGCAGGTGGCGATCGTGTACTCGTGGATTCGGCAGACGGTAACAGAAGCAAAAGACCAACGCTATTTAGTTCGCCATCCTCGAAGTTAGATTGTAAAAGGCTTTTCTTCCTGTGCGGCAAAGAGAAAGTTTTTATGCCAAGATATTGCTAAAAATTTATCGGCTATTGGGGAGTGTGTTGCGGTAGGTAAAGAGAAAAAATAAATATATACATGATCCCTGGTCGAGGATATTAGGAAAATTGCATCATGTGAGCGCAGTCCCTTCGCGGGGCGACGAAACATTTTATTATTATTTATTAGTGTTTTAATAAGAGAGAAAAGAGGATAGAGAGAAAAAATATAAGTATTAAGGTGTGATCCGCTTTGATTTCCTTTTTAAGACTTTTAGTCATGTTAGTCTTATAAGTTAAGGCTGATTACGGTGCGCTTTGATTTTATAGTTACGCATTTTCTTTCGCATAGTACACTCCGCTTCTTTATAGAAATAGTTATACAGTAGTACCATTTAAACTAACTTGAATTGAAAATATAGTTATCATTTACATCCTTCGCTCCTTTTCTCGATCCTCACATCGCACCATTAACAATGTAAAAAAACTAAAAGGAAAGCCATCGTCTTCAGAAAAAATTATAATTCCATAACTCTTGCATTTATTTATGCATTATATTTTTTTCTTTCCTTACTCATTTATAAGCTCTTTTTCTCTATGTTTATAAAATACATTGTTCAGCTTTAATCATTTTTATAACAGCTCCACACCTAAACTAACATAAGCCTCATATAAAACTTATTTTTAATTTCATAATACATATAATATATAATATAAATATATTTACATTTACATTTATAAATATATATTTATTATTGTCGTTTCATTTATTGTTTCAGTGAGTTGATAATAATCTATAAAAAATGATGAAAGAACAGAACTAAAATATAAATCATCAAAATTAATAATAATGGGAAAGTTAAATTGAATAATAACAGAGGTACAATAAATTAAAGGAAAATTTAAAGTCATTGTAGTAGCCAAGATGCTTACCTAAGCTAGTTTCTTACGTGATGACAACATATTGACCTAAAGAAAATTGGATCATCGCCATTATTCTTTTGGAAAAATTCGAAATAATATAAATAGAGCTTGAATATATTTTTAAAATCTTTAGATAGCGGAGGTTTGAAACAGAAAAATAATTTTTTATGTTATTTTGAACAAAAGACGAAAGTTAAATGAAGTTTTTATGTAAAACAATGTATAAATAACTATATAGAATTAGCTATGTAATCTTGTTTATTCAAATAAACCTAAAAGTTGTTAAAATTAATATTAACATCTATATAAAATGATATTACATATTTTAACATATTCGATTATTCAAATCTTCTATACAGCAAATAAATTACATATAATTACTCAAATGTATAATTATGAAAAATTAAAAAAAATTTAATAACTGAAAGTGAGGGCATTAATTTTTTTTATTTAAAGATTAATTATTATACATAATCATCTAATTTGACATAAAATGTTTTCTGTATTAAACAGTTATATACAAACTTACATTAATATTTTGAATACTGCATTCATACTTAAAGATATTCATAAGATTCATACTTATCTTCTTAAATTGTTATAATAAAAATATCTATATTAAAAATATTTTAGGTAGGTATTATAGTAGAAGTTTTAACTTTTTATTTATTATTAAATATTAAAAAAGATAACAATGATTTTTTATATTATTGAGAGCGTAATCGCAATATATCTAATTTTGTAATAATTTACTAGTCATACTTCTAAAGTTAAAAATAAAGAGTACGAATAGAAAATTTTTGAATATTGCGAATATCGTTAAAACCATTTTAATAAAAACAAAAACTTCATCTAAACTATAAAATTTTTCAGAATTAAGTCAGGCAAAAGACTAAACGATTACATAGAAAAAAACTTTCTGTTTAAAATTAATATAATCTAAAATTTCTCATTTAACTTTGATGAATTAAGATATACTTAACTGTTTATTTGAAGATATAATACAAAATATTAATAAAAACTCAGTAATAATGAATTAATTACCTAAATATACTTTAAGCAACAGTCAATGCTTATATAGTTAATTTATTGAAGTTTATATTTTCCACGATGAATTTTTTATTTTTATAAAAATTATAGATCTACTAAATATTAATATTCAATTAGTTTTTAAACTATTGAGAACAAGTGAATAAATTATACATAAATATAGTCGAGTGATATTTACGGGTGTCCTACAAGAGATGCACAGAAGATAAGTATCTTCTAAATCATTACGAAAATTCAAATAGGTTCAAGAAACTACCTTCAAATAGTATCGTTATTTCTGATACTACAGATAAAAATAAAAAATTTAATGTTTAATTCTTTAAAATAAATAATTAAACGTGTTTTCTACGAATTGTACATTCTAAATTATATACATAAACTTTGTAAACCGTTTTTATTATATTTTCTTATAATTGATATGAAATCTTAAAAACACAATAATGCAAAAAGCATAACTTCTTAATTAATGGAGAAATATAAATATTTTTAATAATTGTATTGACAATTAATGATAAAATCAATATTTTTAAATATTTTACGATTTATAATTAATAATCTTGTTTTCAAAAGAAAAAATATTTTTTTAATTATACGTCAATAAGTAAGATGCACTATTTTAATTTATGGTAAATTTGTTTCTTTTTTAATAAAAATTTGATTACTTAAGAAAAATTAATGTAATTATTTTCTGCTACTTAATCAAAATCTCTAAAAAATATTATGTAAATCTCCAGAAAATATATAAATGTTTTTATAAAAGTTATAATTTTGATGAATATTAAAGGGAAAGTTATAAATGTTTAAATATCCACTGCATCCTTTTTTAGATCTTCTCATAAACAACACAAAAACCCACAATTATGAGTTTAGGCAATAAATATATATAATAAGTATTATTTGCCTTAATTAAAAACTAAGAGACAAGTTATTATAATAATTATATATGTAATACCATATTAATATAATACCATACGCTAATAAAAATATTATTATCTATTTGTAAGTGAAATTGAATTATTTATTACACAGGTGAATTATTCATTTTGGATGTTTTGAACTCATTAATATTGTAATAATTACAACGTATATTTATTAAACGAAAGTAATATTGTATTTGTTAAAAGTATCATATGATAACTATGTTTTTATACTGCAACGATATGCGAAATATTTCTTACAGTATATGCTAATGTTTAGATTTATTTTTTAAATATTAATTTTTTTAATGTAGTTATTCAAAGAAATCGAAAAAAAAATTAAAATGTATTTTTAGGTAAAAAATTTTTCTAATAATTTTTATCTTTTATTTAAGAAAAAAGGAAAAATTCAAGAAAATAGTGCAAGGCTTGTAATTCGTAAGATAATAATAAAATTAAAAAATATAATATGTTTAAAATATTATATAAATTCTATAATATTCAAACAAATCATCAAATCGTGATTAATTATTTTAAAATTTTTATATGTTTTATGCTAACGTTTTTCTTTAAAAAAAAGTTATGTGTGAGAATTGTTTTAGTAACAAACTGCTTTGAAAAATATGTAAAATAGGAAGAGATTACTGGTTTATTTGCACGTTTTTGATAAGATATAAGAATGAGTATATATACTTTTAAATACCTATTGACAAAGTGACATAATATGTACATTCAGATGCGGAAACTTAAGTATAAAAGGATGAAAATTTTTTAAATATTTAAAAGTAAAGTATTAAGTAATCACATTACAAAATGAATTTCTTATTATTTTTTTGCCTATGCATTATTTTATCTGGTAATTATTAACTATATATAATTGTTTTATTATAGTTTTATATAAATATTATTCATTAGTGTGGATGTTATAACTATTTTACGCTACAAATATTTAGGTTGATTTTATACATAAATACAATTTACATTGAATTTTATTTTGCTTCTTAGTTTATATTTTTATTTATGTAAAACTTAGATATTTATAAACTTTTTTAATTTATTTTTTTATAACTTATTTTTTATTACATCACAGTCGTGATGTCTGAAGGTGGTCCAATTCTCGGTGGTAATCCTTGCACTTATGGACCTTCATATTAGGTGCAGAGATAAAGAGTAAGAAATATATATTTAATATTAATATTTAAACATTATTAAATAATATTATTGTATAATAACGATTTATTTCGGAAAATTCTCAAAAATAAATAGAAATAAGTTATTGAAATAATAATGATTAATGAAGTTATTATCTTTCACATAATACTAAATTAAGAAAAATTCTTTGTTATATTTTAAAGAAATAAAAATCAGTTATTATTATTTTAAATACGTGTATGTAAATTTTCACAATAAGATTTTTGAAATATTTTAATCAACAATAAACTCAAAATATATTTTTATAATAAATTCTAATTATTAATTAATTAATATTTTAGTACTATAGCCCAATGTCATGCAGAAGTATATTGTTCAACACATCAAGGTTAAGGTGTGGATAATAAAATACACGTGCTATATTATTTGAAGAAATCTTATATTTACGGCAAAAAAAATTGATAATGCCTATATATATGATAGGTATCTCAATATTATAAAATAATGTAATTAAAGAAATACATAATTGAAGATTCGTTAAATCGTTATTTAATCATACCTTATATAAATTTTATTTTACAGAAATTAATAAAAACTTTAAATAATAATAAAAATAATACGTGCAAAAATATTAATTTTATTCACATACCATTTTTTTATTATTTTATCACCTAGTTTTTTTCACATGGGTAACAATATTTTTTTACTATTATTTAAGATATTATATATATATATATATATATTCATATACACTATAAACTAATTAGTGTTAATAAATCATACAAAGAATAGCTAATTTAAAATTTTTCAATTTCTAATTTCAAATTAATAATGAATACAAAAATTACCTTCGTATTATATAATTAATATAGTATTTATTTAGAGTTTTTTTAATTAAAATTGAAAAAATTTAAAAAAACTTGCAATGTCTATTAATGTAATCTAATATATTCAACAAATATGAAAGATTTAATTTAAGCAATAGCAACCAAAAGAAAAAAGTTTAACAAAATAAGATTTACAAAAAATTTGTAAATATAAAATAATAAAAGATTTGAAAATTATAAAAGAACAAATTTAATAAAAAAATCTATTCGAAATAATAATTAGATTTTTTATACATTTATTTACTTATTTTAGTCAGTATATTATAATCTGCTAGATATTAATATTTTTTAAATTTATAGTCTTCATTATAATCAATGTTTATAAGTAAAATCTTGAATAAAGTTTAATAAATTTTTGATTGAATCGTATTTTGAATAAAGCTTTTTTATTTAAAACAGAATTAAAATTTTGCTTATTTAAAATTATTTTAAAAACTGAGCAATTAGAATCGAAAATTGCAAAAAATTTTCGAAAACATATTGTTATTATCAAATAATATTTTCAACTTTTATGTTATTAGACACGATTATTTTTATTTTTATAATAATTTTGTGTTTAAAATTATAATATTATAAATCACCTATCATATTATATGAATTTGTTTTATTTAGAAAAGTTTAATATTCATAAAAAATAAGTATAAATTTGTGATTTTTCTATATTTTTATACAATATAAACATTATGAATAGGGTTAAGTAAAATATAAATACATTGTGCAAGATTCATCTAAGTATAAAAAAAAAGAAGAGAAAAATTAAAATAGAGATAACGGAGTAACATAGGAACAGGAGAATATAAGTAAGAAAAGAAAATTAATGAATAAATAAAGAATGTAAATAAAAACGTAAAAATATTTAAAATCAAATAATAAACAAATGCGTAGAAAGTTATGAAATGTACAAATTTTAATTAACAGTGTATAAATAACAACTTATAAATTATTTATAAAAATAAATAAATAAATACAATATCAAATTAATTCCTTTATTTTATAAATGAATATTGATTATAAAACTATATTTTTGTCTGATGAATAGAATTCTACTTGTAAAGAAAGAACTTTTTTTATTCACCTTAAGAAAAATTGTCTTAGAAATTATATTTACTTTTAAAACTACCTTAATATGTAATATAATCGAAATTCCATGTAAATAATTTATGGAAGAATATTTCGAATTCAAAAAATCTTATTTTGTAAATATCAATTAGTTAAAACAACGTATGCATGCCCATATCGTATACATGAAACAGTTTGTAATTATTTATAAACATACCATGCTTGTTCCAATTGATGGTAGAAGATTTAATGCATCTTTAGGTGATATATGAAAAGCCTCAACAAGCATAACTGACATAGTTTCTTGTCTCAGTGCTTTTTCTGTAAGATTCTTAACGGCGGGAGCCATCTCATGAGAGGCGGCAAGATACCAAGCCGGAGAGTCTCGATTAAGCCGTGTATCTGAATTTACAATTATTCGCTCTAGTTCATGATAACGCTCTATTGAAGTGTTTGTGCGCTTCTTCAAATTTTGCAGCATACGCAAAGGTAAAGTTGTAGCCCAAGTAAACCACGCCAAACTCGATAATCTGAAAATACGTATATAAAAATTTTAGATTAATTTAAATTCTGTTAACTTTTACTCGACTTAAAAAAGTATCATGTATCAAATGAAAGTTATGTTCTCTAGAAATTTATTTATATTTTAACAGCAAATAATAACTTTTATATTTGTGAAAACTTTTATTTTGTTAATGAAAAAAAAAACAAACAAATTTTTATAACCCTTCGAAAATTATGTTTTACTAATAGAAACTTACTAATATTACATTCTAAATATAAATATTTTGTTTTCGTATAAATGGTCATTTTATTCTGCAAAAATATAATTTATAATATTCAAACTTTCATAATATTTATTAAAAAAATTTTAATACTTTAAATATCACTTTATTAATTAATTATCTGTATTAATTATGAAAGATGTAGTAATTTTTATAAGTAAGAAAATTGCGTCATAAAGGATGTATCTCGTAAAACCTATTTATCTATTGAAAAAATTAAAGAGAATGTTGTACATTAATGGTAATAAGTAAAAGTAATTTTCTGTGTTACTATTATTCTCTTTTATTTTGAAATTGTTTACAAAAAATAAAGTCAAATACATAAATTGATCGCTTTTTTGCTTCGTTTGATTTTACGTTTATTTTTAATAAGTGTATATTATAGAGCCGAATAAATTTACTACATAAATTTATATCGTGTCATTATTAATTTTTTAAAGTCTTGTCCTTTTTAATTCAATAATTGCAGTAATAAAATTGCAGAGAAAGTTGACAAGAATGAGACTTGGGGTGTTCCTAAAGAAAGGTAGGAAGCTGATACAGGTGCTCATAATTTTATTTAGTGGTTATCTGGGGGCCTCATGGTAACTTTTTGTTAAAGATAATACACTAAGATACTTAAATATGGGAGATCAATCCATGTTGAAGGACTTAAGATGGATGTAAGGAGAGAGTGAATGTTATTTTGAAAAGTGGATGTCTTAAGTCTTAATTCCTAAGCGACATTTCTGGAGGTAGTCCAACATGGAAGGCAGAAAATTGGATAGCTAAGGAGGGACGATTTTAAAATGGCTCATTTGTCGATAGCAGCGATATCGTCAGTATATTCCACTATCATTATGGGATTTGAAATAGGGATACCGCTGATGAATATATTCAAGAGGAGAAGACCCAGATTAGAATACTGGGAGACCCCAGTTTATGTTGAATAGAGGTTGTAGATGAAGTGATCATACTTAACCCTGAAGAAACTAGTTGAGAGGTAGAAGAAGATGATACCTAATAGATAGTGAGGGAATTTAAGCACTATCTTGAAGAGGAGTCCCTGATGTTCTACCCTGTCGAAGACTTGTTTCGTATCGTGTAGAACTATGGTGCTATGGAAACTTCCGTAAAGTTGTCCGAAACATATTCTGTAACGCAAACAGATTGCTGGGTTGAGCTAGGGCATAATCGAAAGCAAGTTGAAAAGAGAGGAGAATGTTGTTTAGTGATGAAATTGGAGATACGTTTAAAGAGCATAATCTTCGAAATTTATTGATTGGGGAGAAAAGGCTGATAGGCTTGTAGTTATTGGAATCAGAGAGGCATTTACTGGTTTTGGGATAATCCAAGGTAGCGATTTTTTTTTAAAAGAGAAAAGTATGGAAAAGAAAGAAAAGATAAAATAGAGAAGACCAGTTAAGGGAATGACCCGTGTTGGAGTCTGTAGTGGTGGTTGTGGTAATGAAGGAGGTGAAGATTTCAACCGCGCCATTAATCTCATCAGGCAATGAAGGGAGGGGTAGTTAGAACACTGTAGCCAGTCTCAACAAATAGTAGTTTCAGAGAAGTCTCTGCATATATGACTGTCCAATTGAAAAAGTATAGGTAGATGATCGTAGGATAATGTATCGGTTACTACAGGCTCTAAGTTAGAGGAAATGCCACGAGTGACGAAAAAATCAATCATATTTGGGCGTTATTGGAAGAAGGTGGAAAAAGAAAGTGTAGGAGGAAAGAGCTTCCATGGTTATTGGACATTGCTAGGTTAATCAATAATTTGCTTTTGCGTGTATCCGAGGTTCCCCCCCCCCGTGAAAAGTGTGACAAAATTTTTAAATATAATTAGGAAAAAGATACTAAAAAAAAACATTCCAGAGGTCTCAAAGAATAGATACATCACGGGAATGTGAATACAAGGAGAAAATTATGAGCGGGTCTTTAAGGTTCATTCGATTCCGATTTTCTAGTTCGTGAGCATATCGATACTGACCTACTTATGTAGCAGAGATTGGTAAATTATTATAATAATATCTCTTTTGATTTTAGGAGAGGAACATCTATTTAAAGAAATAATACAATAATCAGAGGTAAAAAGAAATTTTCGAGCGGTGAGGTGTGTTTCGGTGATGCGGGCTATTTCATTTTTTCTTTAAAGGAGGTGAAAGAGTTTATGTGTCTTTTTAAAAATATTCCTGACATTCGTGTTATGGAAAAATTTATTAAAATTTTTATTAAATTTTCATTAAAAGGATTATCGCCTATTATCCAGTCACCCGAACAACTAGGTTATCTGATTACTAAGAGAGCTTAACGAAGAGTTTGCTCAATGAGGAGTATTAACATCTTGATAGGTATGAAGAACTAGAACTCTGGAATAGAGCACGCGGACTGTTATGAGGATTGTTTAACTAGACTGCAAGCGGATAGAATTGGAGCGATGAATCTAAGGTCAGGAGAGGGGACGTTGTATTTTTTCCTTACTGTTGGCGTACGGATAGAAAGAGAGGATGAATTGAATGCTAGAATTTTAGTTTTTTCAACCTTGAGCAGGGGATCTTAGAGCAACCTCTGTACAAAGTTCGGTGATTGTTCTTGCAGAGTAAAATGACTAATAGTGAGAGTAGCCTAAGGGTCAGCGTACAATAATGTTGATAGTGAATAATGTTAATAATGTTGGCGTAGATCATATCCTTTTTATTGTCGATAATACTTTATTGTTGCTAATGGGTGATGTAGCGCTGACTATCCGTTCGAATTCCGGGTCAGAAGAAAAATTTCTTGATAGCCTTGATCACTTTCTTACCTTCGTATTGACCGACAAAAACCTCCTCGAGGAAATGAACGATCAGTTGTTATTCGGGGGCCAGTGTCTTTTCTAGGGTATTCCCGCCGATTTACGTTAGAGTGAGCTGTTTCTCTCAACGCGTCTATTAGGGAAGCATTAGAGCTTCGACGACTGTTGAGTCCTTTTGAAATGAGTCTGGCCCCGTGAGGCTAGGAAGCGCGTCTGGAAATTCGTTTAAATGGCCGGACACGTGTTCCATTTTGTAGGTGAATCATTGAAGCAGCATCGCCCAGTGACCTAACTTACTTTTCTCTTCCTTTAATCAGTTAAACCAAGTGGGAGCGCATTGTTTGTCTAGTGAACCGCTTATCTTCCAGCATTGAACGGACTTTTTAAACTTTCATAAAATCGGGAAGCACTCTTACTCGTTCGAGTGATACGATTGTTGTGGCCCACGAATTCTAAGCGATTTATTCCGAATACGCAATTCAGCAATTTATCTATGTGATCGGCGCATGTCAAAGTATAAATAAAATTAATCTTTATTCTATTGATAATTTATTTAAAATTTTTATATATGAGAATTTATCAATTATTAATTTAGTATTTTTTATTAATTTAGATGAATAGGGATTCAAAAATAAATATGCTAGGTCATTAAAAAAATAAGTTCATTAATCCATGTACAGAAAAAGTAATTACTGGAAGTAAGTCCAGTTAATTACTGGAATCCAAGAACACTAGTTTAAAACGAAATTTTAGTGCCACCATTCAAGGAAAAACAAAGAAATTGATCCTTGAGATTTACGGTATTATCATTGCGGTATCATCTATTATTTGTTGATATATTGAGTGGGTGGGATAATACCCAGTTACTCATTGTACATAGTACTTTTGAAGTCATAGCATGGGTATCTTTTTTTACAGTTGGCAGAATCATGTTGTTATATACATTTCCATACTCGTATGTGCTTATAGATGCATAAGTCAATAAGTTTCCAAATACGTAATAAAACGTGTTTTTATTTTTTTGTACTTTTCTATATAATTCGTAATTGTATTATAATTGAAACACAGATACTACGAAAATATTACTTTAGTATTATTCAACTTTGTAAATATTTTATAAATCAAGTATAATTATCTATTATTATAAGTGATCCTAAGAGTAAAATTTATCTTGTAAACAACTCTTAATTAATACTTGATTATTTAAAAAGGAGATAGATCGATTATTCTAAAGTAATAATAAATTTATTTTAATTTAAAATTATTACTTTTAAATAATATATATATATATATATGTATATATATTTTATATTATAATATAATTTTATATTATACATAAAATTATTATTAAGATTTAATTTTGCATATATATGCCTGTATATACGAAATTTAATTTGTTAATATTATTTCCTTTAGTGTAGCAAAAAAATTTCTTTTTAACTGGGTTTATTAACTGGGAAATATACATTGTGTAATATTTTAATTTTTTCTTTCTTTTAAAATTTGTTTCCACCCGTCTATCTTATTTATTTTAAGTTATACTTCTTAAAAATGTATTTTAATGTTTCATGTATATTAATATATATTTTGCAAATTTTATGACATTCTTTATTTAATCTTCATTTTTTGCCTATTCTAAAATTACTCAAATTTTCATTCCAAACTTTTTGTATTATCTTTCTTATTTTTAAATACACTATTCTTATGTAATTTATTGTTGTTATCTCTTCGTATATATTCTAAAATTATATCTTTCACTTTTTCTATATATCTTGACTTTTTTAATTTTATACGATTTCTATTTCTGTTGATCTCTTTTTACCTTAATTTCCTCAAATCTTTTTCTTGGAATATTTTTTAAATGCATACAGTTTGCATATTTATTAATATTTCTACACTTGTCCATCCTTCTTCGGTAATTTTAGTATTTAAACCAACATTTTTTATTTTATTTTAGTAATTTTTTTTTTTTTCACAACTTTTATAGTTTTTTTAAGATTTATTTTTGTTTAATGCCATTTTTATTATGCAGTATATTTTTCTTTGCAGTAAAGACTAAAGGATGTATTTTAAAAAACTGGACAAAGCGTATGATAGGCAATAAAAAATACATGAATATTTTTTATAAAATATAGTATAAAAGAGAGAAAGAGAGAGACAGAGAGATGAGTAGAAGTGCAAGTAAAGAGTAAAGAGTATAAAAGCTATAAAATTATAGCTACTATAGCTCGTACGTAAAAGAACAACTAAGCATGAAGAAATTAGTTTAGTATTAAGATATTCAAAAATATATTCAGATGTAAACTAGATGTAGTAATAATATAATAATGATTATAAGTTAAAGAAACAGATTATTGTGAATTAATATAAGAAACTTACATACATAGAAGATAAGATAATTTTAAAGTAATTATAAGATAAAAAAAGAAAAAAGGTAAGAGTTTATAGATAGATAGATAGATAGATACTTTTATTGAACAATATAATAATTGTTATAATACTTTACATTTATCTCATATGCACACTCCTCTTACATATAAATACAATAGCTTGATATTAAAAATTTTACTTCAACTTACAATTACGCCTGAATATTTTATATACTTAATTACCAGATTCTTTTCTACATTATCTTCCCCGCCTTATATCATCTCTTATGTTTCCTGTACATTTTTACTACTTTATCTTTATAAATACAAAGTTGTCTTCACCAATCTTAATTAATTGTTAATATTAATATGTTTTTTACAACAAAAAATATAAAAACTACGCCGCATTTCAAAATTTTAAACATGAAATAAACTTTAAGAATAAACTCAACAAACACAATAAACACTTATCTTCATACTTATAAACGAGTATTTTCTTGATCCATTACATATCCCAATTTTTAGATTCCAATTATTAGATTATATCTATGCAGTCCACCATAATTTATTTTAATAAAATTATTATCATTAGTCTTTTGAACCATCTAACTTTTTTGATACATAACAGACTTTTTAGAAACCTAATTTAAATCTACGCTCTTCAAACTATTCGATCATATACTGAATTCTACTCGTTACTTTTTTCTATACAATTCAACTATATCTTCACTACTTTAAACTTATTTTTATCGTTTATTAACGTTATAAATAGTATAATATATAATTCCAACACCGTTCACTTTTTTACTTTATACTTGTTTTTTTTACCCTTCTGATACATTATGTTTTTTTTGCCTGCTGTTTTTATCTCTTAATTTCTCTGCATTCACTCTTTCTTTCTCTTTTATTCTTCTCCTTATCGCCCATTGTATTTTGTGCCTTCTACTTACATTCTTTCTATTATAATTAAAACATTTCTTCCAATTATTTATCCCTCAACAAACTGCCTTGCATTTTACCATAATGTGCTCTAAAGTTTCTTCTTTTATACCGCATAATCTGCAATTTTTTTCTTCAATTTTCCATTTTTTATTTGTTAAATTTTCATTGCCCATTCTAAATCTGGCAAGAATTTTTAGACCCCCTTTTAAATTCCCTACTTCTTTCTTATAATATAAGCTAACTACCTTTTCAATATTATCCATTACTAAATGTTTTATTTCTACCATGTATTTTGATTCTTCCTTATGATTTATCCAGGTTTGTCTGTCGTGGCTACTTTTTATGAATAATGCTTCCTCTAATAAAAGATCCATAATTTGCAATTTTTCCCTCCACATGGGTCCCGACCATCCTATGCTTTGCCTGAATTTTACTCTTGATATTGTGAATCGTAAGAGTTTATATATATATACAAAATTTTAGATAGTCAAATGTAAAAAGTAAATAAGTAAAGCGAATTAACGTTTTATAAATATCATTAAATAGAGTCTTCTACTAGTAAGTGTAAAAGCATAGTGCAACAGGGAGCATTACGGGTAATATTAAATAGTATTAGGAACAAAATTATACTTAAGGATTAAAATAGTTAGCAAACAGAAAAAAATTGAGTAAAAAGTAAAAAAAGAAAAAAAATAATAGGAAAAAGAGTAAAAAGGTAGTTTAAGGTAGTATTATATGCGAAAAAATATATTAAAGTAATAAGTTAATAAAATATAGGTGTATAAAAAGCTATAAAAAGTTATTGTATAGTATTATATTATAGCATCGTAATATAGTCTGCAATAAACAACTACTAATCTATGTAAAAGGAACATAAGAAGAATAAGTAAATATGTATGATAGATATTTATATCGATAAAGAACAAAATATCTCAAGACCCACTTTTTGCATATAATGTATAAGGGCTATGATAAAGTATTTTATAATTAAATGATATAAAATTGTAATTTAAGTGCGATTTAGACTTTAAAAGGCGAATAGATACGTAATATTTATATGTAAGACTTTTAGAAAAGACAAATGTATGATTAAATAATGTAATGATTCATGACAATAATAATATTGTTCAATAAACTACTTATACTATATGTTAAGATGCGAATAGCTAATTAATGTTTATATATAATGCGTTTATAATGTAATATATTATAACAATGTAATATTGTTCAATAAATTACTGTACTATATTACGATACTATATTACTATATAAGATTTTTCAATGTTCTAAATTATTTTCTCATTCACCTTACCATTGACAAAGAGGGAAAAGACACGACTCTTTTCCATTAAATACACAAGATTCATCTTATTTTCATGCCTTTATAATTTTTCATATTCAAATTAAACGAAACTTTACATTTCTATTATATTTTTAAAATATGTTAATAAAGGCCTAAAGTCATTATTCATTCAAATTTTATCTTTAATATATAGATGTATAAGTACAGATCAATAGTATTTTAAAAATATTACATAAAATTTATAAAATATATGTATTTCTAATGTGCATATTAATAGAATTAATCAATTTCTAATAAGAATAGACAGAACAAAAATAATTAAAATAATTTGTTAAGTATTTATTAAAAATAAATAATTAATTATTATGTATGATAATAATATCTAATATGTTAACATACATTTTTTTTAATTCGAAAGATTTTATAGTATTTGAAACAAAATTTTTATTTTAAGGAATTAAATATAACTTATTATTGTAACGTTGTGGTTATTATAGTGATATTTCGCAAAACATTTTAAAAATTACAAAAAATGTAAAAATTTTTTAAATATAATTCAAAATAGCTTTTCAACTTGATTACTTAATTAATTAAAGGAAAAAAATTTAAATATGTAACTCATACTATTAATGTAACTATTCCTTTAGTTTATATTTAATTATCTTTTATTTATGGATATTTGCTATTTTTGGAATATAGATATAACTTAATTATATTTTTTATTTAATAATATATTTAATAAAAAGATGAAATTTTGTATCCTTGATTAATATGAAACAAATAATCAATATACAACAAATATTAATATGAAACTTATTGTAGAAAGCTGTGCATTGTATATAAAGAATAAATATACTTACATAATAATAGTATCCAAAAGTTTCGGCATTTTTTTGTAGATGAAAACAAATGTGTACCGATACTGTCTATTTACAATTATCGAAATTGGTAAGATTTTCACTTCCTGATTAAATATAGAATAATTTTAATGAATACTTGTTTTGTTATATACTAGTAAATTTTAAAGAATTTTAGAATAATTTAAAAAATTTTTATAATGCCAAATTAATGTGAAATAATTATAAATTATTTCAAAACTTTTACTTCTATATAGTTATTAATAAAAACTATATTTGAATATTTTTAAACGTTTTCAACAATATTTTTTTAATTATTGATTTTACATGTTTAAAACACATATTGTGACTATTATTCAACCCAATCTTAACGAATATTTTTAATGAAAAATTTTTAAATTAATATTTTACATAAAGGATTTGAAGGTACTATATATTTGAAAAATGTAATTTGAAACATTGATACTATTAAATATAAAAAATAAATTACGCATATATATTTAAAATTTTTAAATAAATTATATACATACCAAAATTTCAATATTTTTTAATGTTTCTTTAATTTAATGAAAACAAATATTTTGAAAATACTTTATTTCGCCCTGCTTTTTCAAATTAAATATTATCCTAAGATTCGGAATAAAAAACATTTAAACATTTAAAGAAAATTTCCTTGTTAATTTAATCAGTATTTATAAAAGTTTAAATAATTACAAATAAAAATAGATAATACTTGCTATGATTTTTTTAAATAAATTTGAATTAAACATTAAAATTTGAACCACTTATGATCAGATTAAAAATTAATTTTATTTAATTAAACTACATGAATATGATTTGGATAGCTTTGAATAACTATTACTCAGTATTATTTTTTTGCACAGCACAGTTTGTGTCTAAATAAAGAGTATTACAGTAAGGATCCACAGGTTGACAAAAGATCAAAAATGCATACACACAATGCACGCTATCGTAATTTCTCTCCTCTCTCTCTCTCTTTCTTTCCCTCTCTCACTCTCAAATGCCTCACCAAGTTGAACTGAGGCTATCGTACTTGGAGAGTCCGATGCACTAGTGCTCATGAAAGTCAATCCGAGCCTTCTCTTCGTTAGAGTGGGGACAATAGATCTTCCAATGTAGGTGAATCAAAATATGCATTATCCTCTCCTTTCATATGTTTTCTTACTTTTTCGTTAATGATTATTTTATTTTTGTGAAAAAAATATTATCAAACATTTGTCCCAAAAGAAAAAGTAATAAAATATTTGTAGATTTTAATAGTGTCCACTCACAACAATTTTTATATTTTTATAATATTACTAAACAATGGAGCTAAAATGAGAAGCAATGGTTTTATTTAAATGAATAAGTATTTTGAAATCAAAAACTGATGTTTAAGCATTGTCAAATTTTATATGAATTTTTATAAGCTGTTATGGGGTTGTTAAAATTGGGTTTGGAAATACCGAAAAATTATTAATATATCTTTTTATTTATTAAGTAAATCAGTAAATTATATATTATTTTAAATATTATACCTGAAGAAAAGATACAGAAAATAAAAAATGTAAATTTAAATAAATATTAGTTAAATTAAATAATAGTATATGTAACCGATCGCGC
The DNA here is from genome assembly GCA_018907185.1 of Platyscapa corneri. Taxonomy (NCBI): domain Eukaryota; kingdom Metazoa; phylum Arthropoda; class Insecta; order Hymenoptera; family Agaonidae; genus Platyscapa; species Platyscapa corneri. The sequence goes on from JACCHW010000075.1 coordinate 81,284, forward strand.
CACGCTATATTTTATCAGGGGGAAGTAGGTGAGGAATTTTTTTAATTATCCAATTCTTTGGCTCAACAATACTTTAATAATATTTTACAAAGGTAGTAAAAGTAGAATTCGTCTATCACGATACGGAGGTCGGGATAGAAAAGCTGCACGTTTCTTACCGGCTTCGATATTTAAAGACTTCTCCCGAGCAGTCGTATCCTCTTTTTTCCATAAATTTTCACTAGCATTAGGAGAGCTATTACAATAATCCACTAATTTCAAATCCGCGCGTTTACAATCTTATGCTATAATAATTATTTAAGTATACGCTGGACGCATTCGCCTAAAGTTTACAGCTTTATTTTTCTTATCTTCCGCAACTTTTACACCTACTACTCATTTGTCGTCGATTATAATAAGAAGGCACCTACTCTCTAAACCTCATTTACACTCGTAAGGCACGTACATTTTATTTCATTCCAGTATATTTACTTTATTACTACTTAATTCACGTGCATTCGTAGTCGGTCCCGCTTATTACAAAGAGGTTCGCAGCCCGGGACCTGAAAAAACCCCCGGTGAGCCGCCGGGGAAAAAGGTCCTCACAATCTTCCGTGCTTTTGACTCCAAACTTCAGGCCGATTTCTCAGTGCGAGCGAGAGAGGAAGGAGAGCGCATAGCACGCTGGAGAGCCAGAGAGGACGCGCGTGACAGGCTGAGAGCGCTCAGTGCGTAAGCATGTAGGAGCGAGAGAGAGGAGAGAGCTCATTGCGCATGGAAGAACGAGAGAGAGAGAGAGAGAGAGAGGACGCGCGCGCTAGGCCGAGAGCGCTAGCGCGTAAGCGTATAGCAACAAGAGAGAAAGGACACGCGCGCTAGGCCAAGAGTGACTAGTGTGTAAGCCTATGAAACCGCGAGAGAGAGGAGAAAGGGAGTAGGTATTGGTCGACCACTGTTGCCTCGCTCGCACTTCGAGTGCGTGCCCGTATAACCCGTACGAATCTTATCGCGCTGCTTTTTCCCCCCCTTTTTTTTCTTTTTCATTACCTAATTTCTAGCTATTTTAGGGGGCGCGGGCTGCTTCTTGCCACCCACCCGCCTATCTGTTCGCTAGCAGTTCTTGACAATCTATCTATTCTTTTCGCTAGTTGACGGCCGGTCACATCGGTTACGGTATATTATAAATAATACAAATCAATGTATAAAAGTTGCATATAATTGATTTTACATATATGTACAAATAAAAATCAGACAAAAATTCTTTAATGTAAAAAAGCGAATTTGTAATCAGAAATTCAAACAACCAAAATCGAAAAATAAAAACGTTAGGTAAACTATGTTCACTCTAAATTAAATTATCATGTCTATCAATATCTTTCTATCTTCTTTCAGATTGTTTTATGATTAAAATGCTGCTTTGCCAAATAAAACTTATTTTTATGAATTTTTAAAGAATTGTACAATTTCTATTGTATAATTACATTTTTTTAATTATAATAGTTTTTTAAATAATTTAAGATTCTTTATATCTTTATATACATCTATAGATGTTTTCAACTTTTTAATTCTTTAGAATACTATTTTTAAATATTTTAATTAATAATATTTAATTAGGTAATTTAATTTTCGTGTAAGTTTACTTTAATAAACTAATATACATTTTAATAATTACTTTAAAGGATTTAGAATATAAATAACTTTATCAATTATGATACAATTGTATAATACAAAAATTTTTAGGAGAGATTGTGTATGAGTGTATGTTATTGTATTAATCTATTAATACAGGTATTAAAAATAAACTATTTAATATGAATTTTTTTTTTAAAAAATGGAAAAAAATTGTTCAAATTTCAATAATTCAATTTAATTATTTCATAATAAATGGTAAGATTTTTAGTGCCTATCTAATGATAAATATTATAATTTACAGATTCTAATTATTCTAGCAAAAACTATTTGATTTAATTTAATTCTATTATGTGCCTAAAACAAAAAGTCACTTGTAAGAAAGTATGTAACTAAACAAAAATATAATCTACACAACCGCTTTTTGCTTCATTGTAGTTAAATTATTAATTAAGTTTATGAAAGTAAAATTACTATTACTAAATAAGTATCATTTAAAAATAATTTACATTTGGATACTTTACGTAACTTTGTTCTTTTATAAGTTGCTATTTTATACAATGCAAAAGTTTGATGTATTTTTTTCAATTTATTATTTTTTAATGCGTATGTTAATCAACAAAAATTACTAGTTAAAATAAAAAAATTTGTTTTATGTACTTAATTAAAATTTCAAAAATTTTCCATAATGTATATTTATTTAATTTTCAAGTTAGTAAGTCAATGATATCTTAAAAATGGAAATTATGACAAGAAACACTGTGACAATAATTTTAAAGATATTTAGTTTCTAAAAATATTTTTTAAATATAAAAAAAATTATAAGTTGAAAATTTTTAGTACAATGCATAAATTATTTTTAAAGAAAGTGACCTGTTCATATCGTAGAAAGCGCAAAGAAAAAAAGTTATTGAGTGAATTTGAAATTTTAATCTAGATTAAAAGATACGTATTAAATAATTTATTAATTATTACCAGTTAGTAGATTATAGAATTTCTTATAATAATATACATACATACACATTCTCTCTTAAACAATTTTGTATACTTTGATCATAAAGAACATAAATTAATAATTGTACCCTCCTGAGAGCACAAGTATACGTATTATGTATATATATATATATATAAGATTCTAAATAATAATTTTATCTATTGTATGATGTACACTATGAATACGTATAAAGACAATTTAAAATTACCTCTTCAAAAATTTGTTACATCCTTATACTCTGTTATTCTTTTTATTATAATGTTTATAAAATTAAAATTTATCTTGTGCATGTGTTGCAAATAATAATAAAACTATAGTAGCCAGAGTATTTATGTTCATAAAAAACTATCCAAATTTATATAGTCTTTAGAAGACATATAATTAGAAAAACATCATTTTGACCATAATAATTATGTAAAGTATTACATAATTATATAATTTTCTATCTTATAAAATACATTTTTGTTATACGCATATGTGTATATTTACTCTAATAGCTATAATTGTGTGCGTGTATGTGTATGAACAAAAATTTAATAGAGATTTCGATAGAATCATCCTTGAGATCTGCCTTTTTATTCACATGATTCGTATCTAATGTATACACTATTCACTTTAGAAAGGCACTGAAATAAAGAATTATTTCTTTATATTTCGCATATTTTGTAACTGTGAAAGATTCAAAAATAATTATAAATATAAAAATTCTAGATTAAAAATTGAAAAAAATTCCATTACATCTTAATTAATTTATATTTCTTTTGAGATGTTTTAGTTTTCTTCTTATGATAATATCAAATTTTTTTATTGTACAATTATAAGGAAAGTAAATGAAATATTTATAATTTATTATACTTTATTTTTTATCGTAATAAATTATATAACTATACAAGAATTATCAATAATATACTATTTTTTAAATAAATATAAATTTAAATTAGAAATATTACATAGTATATTGTAAAATATTATTAAGCAATTTTTATTTAAGGTTTTTAATGTTTATTGGTTTAATGTTTATTTATTCCCTAATAACGTTTTATAATTTTTTATTAGATATTTTTTAATATATAATATTAAAATCATTTATTATTATTTTTAAAGATATTTAGAAAATATACTTTTTATCATAGAAATTTAAATTTAAAGTATCGAATTACATTTTTGAAAGCATCGAATTATTCTGGTTATTAATAAAAGAAATATTATCTATAAAACAATAATCTTTAGGAATCATCATCTCATTTTTATACTATCATCATAATTTTTAGATAAAAGTCAGAAAATAATGTTATGTAAAATAATGTTGTATATCGTCATTCAATCTTTTTTATAGATAAATATGAGACGTATGTTTCTATTTATCATGCATATCATTTATGTAAAAACTAAGTGTGTCAAATTTTAACATATATTTTTTATCTAGCAATGTTTCAATGCTTGAATTTATAAAATATTTAATTATCTAGGCAAATTAATTGTTGTATATTATCAAAATTTCAATTCATTTATTTGTTATTAAAATTAGCTAAAGGTAAATCAAAATAATTAAATAAATATTAACAAAGTTTTTATTTATTTAATTTATATGAGATGTTAGTGTATTTGTTTTATCATACACGCATACTAGTAAGAAAACTTATGAATGTCGCTCTGCAGTATATCGGACAATTGCACGTCTTCACCTGAACTTATACAGAATCGCTTTTGCTAATTTTCCTTCGATGCTGATGACATAGTTCGTCGTTGCTAATGTCATTTGTATTAAGTACGTGAGCTCGTTTCCTGTGGTCATTTGGCGTGCAGGGGCTCTCGTACTTTTCGTGTTGAAGAAAAACGTGGTTCGTTGCCAGCTTTTTGAGGACAAACGTTGTTCTGCTTTCATATCTCATTGCTCGGACAAACTTTACGCTGTGCATATATTTTTTGAATTCGTCGATAAATTTTTCTATATTCTTGCTTACTAATAATAAAGAAATTTTCTCGTAGATGAAACGTTATTTCGTATAGAAGTGTAGCTGATGCTGCCTTTAGATCCTTTTTATTAGCCATGCGCTAATTGACGTTATGTTTCAGTCCAGCGACGTTCAGTAGTAAAAATATAATATAATAGTAAAAATTAAATATGCTAAGAAATTTCCGAAAACTGCTCGTACTTACTAGTTGTTGCAATTTTTTGCTGCATTAATTTTATGGAAAAACGAACACGTAGTTTCTAGTTACATAATAGGTTAAAAAATCCATTTCTGTTTGTCCAGATAAGTACTCTTTCAAGTTCATTATCACTATGTATTTAATCACATTTGAATAATATAGACAAGAGTTTTAGGTGGTACCTTTCATTTTTCCAACCTTTTTATAGTTGTTTCCGTACAGAAACAGAAAATAGAGTTCACAACGTTATTTCGTTAGAGTATGGTTGAAACGTATAGTTGTAGGCTGAGTAAACAGTGAGTGTACTTGAAATTTTCAAAGAGTAATTATTGCTATTTCTAGAATCTCCTCTTCCGCAATGGAAATTTGATGATATACGTGTATTAGATCTTTTTTTTAAACACTGCTTTTCTGTACAAGTCTATTGCGTAATAGTCTACGTAGCAGACCGAATAATGAATTAGGTCTTATTCAACGGTTAACGCCTCTATAATCGCCATAAGGTCGTATATCGCCCATGTATTTATGCGTTATGTGTAACGGAGATACCCAATCACTTCTTGATGACCGTATAGTATATTATGCCGTAATAATTAAAAGTATATTATGACCGTATATTATGTCTGGTGCTGTAATTATTCGAAATTTATTCTCAATATTTTATAATGATCTGGCGCGAGCCATCTTATTATTCTGCAGTAGATTGGAGATACAGGTTGTCTTGAAGTATTTAACGATGTTTTATTGGCTGGCTAACGCACGAGTAATTTATGTTACGGATTCCGTTTGATTGATTCGACCGTGACATTTAGTCTTCTTCTGGTCGAGACAAGTTCAGTGTAACTTTCTACAAGTTGCTTCTTTCTTGGGTCAATAAGGAGTTGTAAAATACTCAAAAATTGAGGCCAATGATTGTTTGGACATCTGCTACCACGAAAACCTAGGCGAAGAATCGTGGTATACCGAAATTGAGTAACTATTTCGATGCCGTATGTCGCAATTACAGTGCAAATTTTTCGCGCTTGGTTCATTCAAATATAACTTTACTTGTAGATATATTACAGAAATTCTTCGTAATGCTCATGCAAGCTTATGATAAGCTAGGAATTAACTGCCTTCATGGGTGCATTTTGAGCGCTTATGAACTCTACAAACACCAAAAGAGTTCGGACGCCTTTATAATCACGAAGCAAAGGAAAAGTTTTGAAAATGTCGAAGACTATTAGATTTTTATCATTTTATAGCCCGTCAATGGGCTCCGTGGTGAACCATCATAAACTACGGGATTGAACCTATTCGAGTCTATACTGGTTTTCTTCTGCCACATTACATTTTACCAAATATCAAATTTTTTTTCGATTATAAATATCAACTTGTTCAATTTTTTTAAATTCATTTTTAAACTTTGTTTAGAAAATGAATATTAATTTTTAATATTTCTTTTTTAAAACGTAGAGTTTTTTAGGGAAATCTTTTATCTTATATACTATTGTGATTAGAAATTTATTTATTATACTTATTAATTTTTAATAAATTAACAAACAATTCTTTATTTAGAAAGAGGTAATAAATACTTATGTTATTAAAAACGAAAAAAAAAATCAACAAAAAACATTTTCATGTTTATTTAAAAAAATTTTTAAATGTATTTAAAATATAATAAGTTATATAAATATATGAGATCTCTAAAATCAAAAAGGGGGCAATTTAAAATAAATATTATTTTAATAGTATTGAAATAGTATCTTCTGGTATCTATAAATCCCAATCTATAAATTTTTCATTAATAATAATAATAAAATAAAAATAATAATAATAATAATAATAATAACAATAATAATAACAAATAATTATTATTATTATTATTATTATTTTGAAAATAAAGCTCAAGTCTGTATAAGATTTTATTAAAAGGATAACATAACACCAAAATCAGATAAATTTGAATTTTGTAATATTTTAGTATTTTTTTTAATTAGGTCCATTTATTTATTATTCAGTACATGAGGTAGTTTGTGAGTAATGTAATTAGAACTTTCAGGTTCTGCAAAATCTTGAAAATATTAATATATAACTAATAAATATTCCAGTAAATTTATGTAGTTTTCAACAAAACTGATATAATTTTTTATAATTTACTTAATAAAATAAAATAGTACCTCAAAATAATATTTAAAGGTTTTTATAAGTTTTGATGCAAAAAGAGAAAACTAGTATTCCTCATAAAATGGATTATAGCAAAACATAAGTTCGCATGTTACAATAAAAAAAAAACCTAATAAATTATCGAATTGTAGTAACTCCTATTTTACACCTGTAAATCATCTGTGTTATCTAAAACAGCGCCACTGTAAGCAAGATCCCAATAATGCTCAACCTGGTGTTTTTTGAAATGTTCACGTGCCATTTTTTCAATCGGACACACTTTAAATTTAATATCACCAAAATGCCTATGCTTGCTGGTACCTTCCCACACAAGTACGCATTTGTTTGGAACATCATTTCCATCCATATCTTTAACTTGATCCTCTTCCCATTTTATACGATGCAACATTAGCCGTTTGTATTTACCAATCTGCTTAATACCACCCTCAACAACAACCACGTTACAATCACGGAACAACATCACGCAGCCAGTAAGGTAAAGCTGTTTAGCATTCGTTTCTACTTTGAATTTTTTTGAAGCATTGTTAATCAAATCACGTATTCTGTAATAATAAAATACTATATTTAGGCTAAGTATTTTACAAACTTTGTTGTATATAGTTTTCAAAATTTGTATTATTAATAAACACCATAATACATTATTATGGTAACAATACTTTTTTTCATATTACAGTTGTAATTGATAATGATTATTGTTAATTTATAAATCTTTATTATAACGGATACATTGCACATATAGTTTTAAATTTTACATTTTATTTGTGGTAAAAATTTTATAATTTCTCGTAAGAACTTATTAAATTACATTATATTTTTCTAAAAATAATAAAATATAAAAATTACTTTCTAAACGATCATTATTTATAGTAAACGTTTTTTAAAGAAAAAGAATCTATAAAGTCGAGTTTTTTTATAATTTACAAACCTGAAAACAGCAACATAAACTCCTAGGCTAGTATCCTCTTTAAGTTTCCTTGCTTTTTTCTCACGCCTTTGGTCAGCAGTTAGTCTTCTCGCTGCATTGGCATCTTCATGAGCTTTTAGCCTTTTTGCCATCTGTTGTCGTACATGGGCTTCAATTTTCGTGGGATCCTGCACAGCCTCTGTACCGAGAACCCTCATTAAATTCGAAATACGTAATTTTGGTTCAGGTGGTGCTTCAAGTCCTAAACGTATTTTTTCTTGCTCCTCTTTCCAAGCTTCGCGACGATTCTGACGTCGTAACTTTTTTCGCTCTTTGTGGGTTAAGAAGACTGGCATATAAATTGGTTTGAGTGGTTCCGCTTAAAATGAGTAGCTTAATTAAAGCACAAATTTTCATCTTAAATTAATTTATATAAAAAAGTTTTGATAAATCTAGAACTTATTCTTAATAATCAGTGACACAGTATCTTACTTCATTTATGATAAAAAATAGTTATTTACGCTTCTTATAATGAAATATTAGTTTTTTTATATGGATAATTTCAACTTTATCTTTATCTACAATTTTTGTCATTTACATTCAAAGTAATAGCACATGTCAAATTTGAAATTAATAAATTTTAGCTAATGTTATTGTGCACATGGTTTAATTTAAAACTCTTTTTATAATTTGAATTTAATAAGAAATATGAATATTTTCATATAAAAATTTAAATAACTTTATATTATATTTTATAATTATATCAAATTTTATATAATAAAATTAATAATTTTACAATTTGAAAACGTAACTTAAACATTTAGAGATAATAATTTATTTTTAATTTTCAATATCATTAAAACAGACTTTAAAAAAAAAATACTATATAGTAGTGAATTAACATAAGATTATTTTAAGGTATTGCTATTAATTATTAAAAGATTAAATAAAAAATTAATAGCTAATTTAATATTAATTTTATCGAATCAAAAAGTAAATAAATAATAAAATATTTATTATTTAAGAGTAAAATTAGAGTACAAGTATTTATTTATATTGAATAAAAAAGAATAAAATAACATTAAATCAATAATATAAATTTGAACACAAAATTATAAATTCTCTATACTATAATATAATTACTTACTTGGGGGCCTCATTTGTGCAGGATGCTCTACTAAATTCGTGATGGTAGAATCACTTACATTTAAAATCACCGAGTCCCACCACTCAACATTAGGTACATCTTCATTAAGAGCTTCAGTTTTTGGTGCAATTAAGGCCAATTTAGTTGCAGAACTAATACCAGTTTTTCTAGCAATTTGACTAATTTCATTTTGTAATTTTTCTAGCTGTGCTTTCATACGAATTCTTTCTGCCATCTGCATGAATTTACCTGGCTCATGAAATTTTAACGCTCGTTTTCCCCTGATTGCAGGTTTAACACCTAATTGTTTTATAATTAATGATAATATTATAATTTTTGTAGCAACAATTAAATTAGAACATGATACATTATACTAGATTAATCAATAACATTTATTTTATATTGAAATTAATTATAATTTTTAATTAAATGTAAAAGTAATTATATATTTATACATATGTACATTATTAAAAATTAGTATATTTATAAATAAAAGTTAAATTATTACCTATACGATTATCAAAGAAATGTGTTTCTTGAAAGTCTTCAGGACCTTTTGAATCCTGCATTTGTGCCTTAAATTCTTCTCTTTTTTTAGCTCGAATATTAGCTTTTAGTGTTGGAACAACCTGAGTTAACTGAACTTCTTTACCAGTTATATCAACTGTTCTTCCTGATTCATCAAGGATTAGCGGTCTAGGTTTATCTGTATTTTGTACACCTCCCAATAGTCCAGATTTAAGTTTATTTTGAATTTGCGCCTGTAATGCAGCTATTTTTCTAGCTTTGTCTGAATCTGTTTTGCTGAGAAAACCTTGATTATATACAGAGCCCATTGTGGTTAATGTATCTTTATTTCTTAAAAGTGGCCTAACTGTTTCCATATCCTCAGGTCGTACTCTCATGGCCCTTTTCCTTTCCTCTATTTCTTTTTGTGCATTTGCCATAATATGACTAATCTAAAATAGAACTTTTTAATGAAAAAGTAATTAAAGAAGATAAATTGTTTTTTTAAATTAAAAATTTTTAGTGACTATTGGTAACTTGCTTTATCTTTAGAAAGTGTAGAATCCGTAGATTTATCATGTTTAGAATCATCATCTTTCAACTTTGCTTTTTTGGATTCTCTTTCTCTATCTTTATCCCTATCATCACCATGTGATCGTTTTTTTGATTTATGTGAAGTTCTGATATCATCATAAACTATAAATATTTTCTCTGCTACTTTTACAGCTTTTTTATCCTCAAGAAGAGCTGATAATTTATCTATAAAATAACATAGATATAACTTTGGTTATATTATTTAAGAAGAAAACATCATAATAAAATGATGCTTATTAAATAATATTACTATTTTGATAAATGTTTTAAATTCAAAGTTTAAATTAACTTTATTAAAATTATAGTAAGTATAAAAAATTTAAAATATATGACTTAATAATTAGTATAAAGTTTTTTTTAAAAATGATTTTTTATAAAGTATATTATAAATATGAAATAGTAAAATTGTCTTCTTTTTCAATTTTAATTCAATATTCAAAAATATAACTTATGAGCAAGTCATTTTTAAGATATAAAAATTCAAAATAAATTTTAATAAATAAAAAATACATCTAGTTACTTATTGACAAATATACAAATTTATAAAATTCTTTAAAAATAAAAGTTGATTTTACTTAATAGATACATTTATCTACGTCACAAATCTAAAAAATATCTAAAAAAACATAAATCGAGAAAATAATATAAGATAAATTCTTAAATAGAAAAAAAATATAATATGGTAATACAAACCTGCAGTTTTACGTTTATCATAACCAGAAGCAATGCAATTAAGTGCAGTAGTAACTATTGAAGATTCTGTAAAGCCTAGAAACTTGCTAACCGTTCTCTCGATTTGTGGCTTTAACTCTTCAATTTCCTTACGTGATAGATACGACATTGTTGCTTTAATATAAAAATAAGGTAAAATAATAATAAATTTGATGTAATTAAAAATAAAATACAATTTAACCTTAACCTCCAAAAATTAAAATTGGAACACTTACTATATTACAGTTAGATAAGATTTAATATATCTTTGGTTTTCAACAATCCAAAACTTATCATGTAAATATCATTATTATCGATAGATTTTATTGCATTTTTTATTTATTAACGAAAACTAATCAAAATTTGTTAATAAAGTACTAGGAATGATACACGATATTATATTCCGATTTAAAATTGTGAAATTATCCGATAGAGGCGCTAATATTAATATATTATAGAGCAAAGTAGAATTAAGTAGGTAAGTAATAAGTGACAATTATATTAAGAGCACTAACATTAAAGAATCATAATTTTTGAATAATAATGAAATTAAATAAAAAATATAACTAGCGAATCCTTTTATTTATTTATTACAATTCTATCAATATAAAAAACAATTTTTTTTTAAATTTAATTTGTCTGCACTTAAAAGGCTATTCCTAAATTGAAATTTTAAAGTTAATATTTTTATCATCGTACAGTGCCGCGCATCGATTTTTTCTTCTTTTTTAATGAATAAATTAAATTGGAATGCACTAGTTATTTTATCACCCCTTGTTTCCCGATCCCGCTTCCGCGATCAATAGTATTAACGTTTATAGAAAATATAATTTTATTAGTAGATTCTTATTATTATTTCTTAATTAATTAATATTAATTAATTTTATTCTTTATTATTCTATAATGATTATTCTTTATTTTTCTGAAAGTTCATTATTAGAATTATATTCCTTATTTTAAAATAAAATTAGTGATGGTTACATTTATAGAATTAATTCTATAAATTCTAATTTAAAATGTAATTTTTAATTATCAATAAAAAATATAATACGTTATTATCATATTATTATATAATAATTATATTAATCATCTTATATTTAAAAATCAATATTAATATAATAATTTAGACCAAAATTCTATAAAATTTACAAATATTGTTAAAATGTTTATGGATGTTCATACATGTTATAAATATATTGTTTATATATTTATTTTATATATTTTCACTCTTAATAATTAAAACATTTAAAAATATACTTTCCCTTATATTTTAATTATCTATTTCAATATAAAGGTACTAAATATATGTATGAATAAATTCTTAACATTCCATTAAATAAGACGAAAACATCTGCTTAGATTATTAGTTCTGTATACGCATACCTACTATGTACATTCGATAATTTTAAAGCATTAGGAAAATTGAAAGTATAAGTACAAAAGATAAATTAAAATTAAAAATTAAAAATTTAACGCGTGAATAATAATATAATATATACTTCATATTACCATAGATGAACATTAAATTATAAATTATAATAGTAATAAATATAAATAAAAAATAAAATTCTTTAAGCTTTCCATTAGTTTCAAACATTCTGCTCTGGTTGGTATAGTAATTAGTGTCGTTTCTACCAAAAGCAGGGAAGAAATAATAGGTTATTTGCAAAGGTGCTACGAGTATTGAATATATCTTATATATGAATATATGAACATATATAAGAGCTTAGACACACACACGCACCCTCACCCACAAACATATATATACTTATTAAGGAAAAAGGATTTGTAATTTTTTTATTTGTGTAAAGTTGTCTATAAAATACTGTTAAGAAGCTTAATATTCAAGAGGTAATTCTTTTTACTTTGCTTAAATTCACTCACCTATTATTCAATAGTTATTTAATAAATTAAATGTACTGTTAATTAATATCCAAACCTCCCGCAAGAATCATCTCTACAAATATATTAAATAGTTTGAAAAACTTTCAATCACAGTCTCATAAATTTCAGTTACATTAAGTTTATTTAGAGAGAATATAATTTTATACATATATATATATAGATATTAATGTTTAAATATTCTAAAAATATTTGTTTCACTGATTACAATAATGGATAAGTATAACTTAAATATACTATTTTCATTTGTCAAAACGTTTTTACTTTAAATTCATTAAAAATGAATAATATAATGCAAAAATTTATAAACATATTCTTGAAACAAGATATTATTAATTAATCTGTATTGAGTATCAAAGAAACACCCTGGAGTATCCAATGCGAAGCATGTTGTGAAGTACCCAGATCCGCTTCGAAGACCAAGCCTACACCCATTGCGTTTCGTCGATTAGATGTTACGTAAACTGGAGTTTTTATTGTATTCTGAAAATTGAAATAAATTATAACGAAAAAGAAAAAATTGAAAAGAAAGTTTTCTGTGATTACTTTATGAAAAAAGAAACATGATATATTTAATTGTCATCTTAATAAACATTTAAATTTCATTAAGCTAAATTAACTTCGCTACACACTTTTTATAATTTATTAATTTGTAATTTTAAAAATTTATCTTAATAAGATATAATATTTATGTATAATATATAGTATCTTTGTTTATATTTAATATTTATTTATGTAATGATAAATTTTTTTTCGAGCTTTTTTTTGAAATTTAGTTTTGTCTTTTATATTTTAACATATAATTCTTTTGTGTATCATGATTCATTATAATGTATTTCATAATTATTTTTAATTATAAAGTATTCATTATACTTTGACATTGTTATATAGATATTTCTATAATTAATTATAATAATTCAAATAATATGGTTACAAATTTTTATAATTAGTAAGATATTATATGTATATTGTATTTTTAATTTTAGTTTTTGTTCTAGCATTAGTTTAACATTCTGTTAACAGTTGTAAATTTATACATTATATTTCAAAAGTTATAATTTATATGTAATAAAATGAATTATAAATACATAAATTATATGATGAAAATTAGTCTTAATAGTACTGAATTTTTCAATTCATTTTCAAATTTTATTAAAGTTTTACAAAACTTTGTACTCTATATTTTTGTTAAGTATTGTATAATTTTAATCGATTTTATCACAAAATTTAACTAATATTTATATTATTAAATTCTATGAAATACTATTTATTTTAAAATATTAAAATACGAACATTACAATAGATAATATATTATTTATATACAGAATAATTAACCAACATATTAAGATACTTCATTACATATAATTGTAGATAAAAAAATAATTACTAGCAGTTTCAATCTGTGAGATTCAATTGGAATAACTGTGAGGATGGGCAATTCTTCAATCAAAACTTTTGGATGAGATTGTTTCAGACATGCTTCATGTATGTCCCATCGAGCTCCTTCTAAATATAATCCTTCTACATAACAGCCCTATATTATTAGAAAAAGCAATAATTTAATAATAAATATTTAATTTTGTTAAATATAATATTATTAAAAGCTCGTATATAAAATATATTGTCATATATTAAAATTATTTATTTTTAAAATGGGAGTATTATGCTTAATATATCAAATAAGCATAGTGCACTGATAGTAGAAAGTAATGAATAAAGAATATAATTGAAAAATGCTAGAAAATTTTTTAATTCGTATTATAAAATTAAGCTATATAAAAACCGTAACACTAAAAATAAACTCATACTTTTATTATGAACAAAATAGAGAAAAATAAAGATAATGAAACATCATAGTAGAATTTAAAGTTAGCTGAACTACCACTCATCGAAGGTTATTGAAAGGATAAGTGTAGATGTGCACTTAAAATATAGATTCATAGTAACAATCTAGTTGGAATTAGAATATAGTAAACAATTTTTTTATAAATAATTCTGTGAATTGCATTTGTTTGGGGTTTTAATGTATACGATAAAATTTTATGGATTAATATTAATATATGAAGTTTAGAAAAACTTTCTGAAATTGATTATGAGGAATAGAAAATTTTGCAATTAATTTCAGCATGAATTAAACGAAACGATAGGAAATAAAATATTTTTTTAATTAAAGAATAAGAAAATAATAAAGAATTAGTGAAGATATAATTTAACATATTCATTATTATCTTTTTAACAAAAATATTTTCATATGAGGGTGTTAGTAAAAGAAACAAAGGATTTGAAGGTATACTCTTTCCACCAGAACAGAAATATCATCATAATTGAATGATAAAGATTTAATTATTAAATAATTGTTTAAAAAATTCTTTTTAATTTAGCTTTTATTTCCAAATTTATTTAACTTTATTGTCATTTTATTATTATACTTTAAATTTTGACTTTCGTAGAGAATAATCATGTATAAATTTTTGTATTATAAAATTTTGACATTTAAAAATTTTTTTGTGTTTAAAATGTGTTCAATTCAAATTTTTATTCATATCTTTGAAACTTTATATATTCTTGATTTAATATAGTCTTGTTATATAGATGTTTATGAGAATTACATAGTCTAGAATCAATAATTTTAGAAAATTTGCTATTTTACGTTTAGTTCTGCTGAAAAACATTAAAGTTATGCTAGTTATTTGTTTAATATTAATTATTTAAAAATAAGTAAATATGCAATGTAATAATTAAAAAAAAACAGCTTTAATCGATCCTATTATTGAATATTATGTGTAATTTTGAAAATTATAAGAATTTGTACAAAGAATTTATTCTAATAAATTTGATGGAGTGGCCGCATATTTTGGGAGTATAATATGATTCCAGGTTTTTTGCACAATAATAAATTACTGTGTTCCTTCATAAATGCTTTATTCGATACTTCTACTATATTTTGCTTTTCTATAAAACTTGTATGCAATAATTCTATAAGCATCTATGTGCTGCTGATTACAGTAATACTACTGATTACAGTATACAAAAAGACACTGCCGATAACATGTCATCGCTCAAACGACACCACGCTTTACACCCCACAGATAACTGTGTGTACATGTGGTATCAAAACTGTATAAGAGGGGAAGCATGTTGTGAATCAGTGAATGCCGAAGCCTTCCATGATCCAACTCACAAAGTTTCAATGATAATTATTATTATTAATATGTCTTACTTAAAGAAGTACGCGAAGGATTAATTCAATATTTTAAAAGTAGCTAAAAATAACTTTCAAATATTTCTCCACAAAATTACAATAATATTTATAAAAAATATGAAAATAACATTATGATGACAAAAATTAAACAATTCTTCCACTAAAAACAAAATGAAAAGAAAAATTGAGTTGCTTAAATCATAGTAGCTTTTTGAATTTATAAAAAATATTGAATTTCATTGAAAATTGATAATTTATTTAAAAAATGAAAAAATGTTGTATAAGATACATTAAATTTGTTAAATTTGTTATAAGATATTATAAGCGTTTTTTAAGAAAAAAGAAAAATTATTATTTCGAGCGTATAATATTATATTCATTGATTCATTATTTTAAACTGTTATTATAATTGTATAAAGCGCTTCTACTTACATGATATTATAATTTAAATTCAGTTTATTAATTAAACTAATTTATCGATGATTAATTAGGATCGATTATGCAAAGTATAATTTAAAATATACCTTATACTAAAGTAAAAAAAACTCAACAAAACGCTTTAAAGATATACCGATAAATGAATTTATTATATCTTGAATAAAAAAAATCTTTTGTAGATAATTAATATAAATAATATCGTTCCAATAAACAGTATTATACGATTTACAAAAAATTTCTTACGAAATTTTGATTCAGTTAGTAAAATTAATAAAGCATAGATGATTATTTTGAGTAAATATATCTTATATCCTATATTTTATAACTTTCTTTCTTTCACTATATCAAATAATTACATAATTATTATAATTATAAAAATAAAGAATAAAAAATAAATTACCTCTTCAAGTCGCTCTTCTATTTGTTCAGATTTCGTAAATGTTGAAACTGTTGTATATATTACCGAATGATCTAATGGCCAATTATTTTTTCGACAAGCCATTTGGATTAGTGCTGCTAAATAGGTTTCCGGACTGTGCAGTCCCGATAGCCACATAACAATGGGTTCACTTACTGCAACCTAAAAAATATTTTTATTTTCTAGATGAAATATCTTTAATTTAATGTATTACATGAATAATATTTTATTGTTAAAGCAGATATTATGAATAAAAATTTTGATCTTATAATAAACGTGAAACGCGGCATACATGAGAATATTATGTTAGATAAATAGAGAGAGAGAGAAAGAAAGAGAGATGGAGACTGTGTGTGTTGATGAAGGTTAGCAGCTAGGATTACCCCCGACACATACCGCAGCACATACCACCTGAAAATTACAAACCTTAGTAAAGCGTTAGCTCGGTACGAAAATTTGTAAGCGCAGAACATAGATTCATCCCTTTTGCTGTGCTTATACTACGTCACCATCACCGAACGCAGACGTAGCTATCTCCCACCTTCTTACTCTCAGTTTCTTTCTCTCGTCATAAGTTGCGCAGCACAGGGTCATTCTTGAACTCACATCTTTTTATTCTTTTTTTAGCTCTCTCTCCTGCGCTATCTACGATTCTAGTCTACCTTTCTTTTTCTATCTCTTGTTGTATCTCTATTTCTCTCCTTTTTCCCACAAACCCCGTAGCGTTGCAAAGGCCGCGAAGTTTTACGGCACCGGAGGGATGATTCGATGTACCGATTACCATACCTCAATGCGCGGGCGGTTCGCCACCCTGGGCATATGGGTAAATTGACTAATTATGGTAGCATAATTGATACGACGCAGCGAATGAGATGTTTCGACTAGACTTCATTATTCACAGCCGCGTACAATGGTGGGCAACGAGGAAAGTCTCGGTCATCATACCTATTTCTGTAACAAACGCAACACATTGGAAAATACAAGAGTGAAATGCCGTCCGTGATAATTAGTAATGCAATAGACTTTTTCCTTCCAACTGGGACTCGGAGAGGTTTTTTACGCCGAGACCGTTATTATAGGAAAACTTCGTAAAATTAAGGACGCGGACAGAAAAGAAATCGGAGAATTCGAGGCGTAAGTATCACGTGTCGGGAAAACAAGCAAAAATAACAAGAGTAAGTTAAATAATGCGAGAAAAGACACCAATAATAGAATATTATGTCTAAATTTAAAGAAGGG
Organism: Platyscapa corneri; assembly: GCA_018907185.1. Lineage (NCBI taxonomy): Eukaryota > Metazoa > Arthropoda > Insecta > Hymenoptera > Agaonidae > Platyscapa > Platyscapa corneri. The sequence continues at coordinate 99,268 of JACCHW010000075.1, forward strand.
GAAAAATTTCGAAGCAAATAAAAGGCGCGACACAAGGAATGTCGAGAGACTGCTAATTTCGGCGTGAATAGTATTATAATCCTTTCATCCTTCTACGAATCAGTGTAAAGCGGTGCCAAATAATGTATAAAAATTGATTATTTATTTTTTTTATTTTTTTTTTTTTTTTTTTTTTTTTTATTTTTTTTTTTTTTTTTTTTTTTTTTTTTTTTTTTTTTTTTTTTTATTTATTTATTTTATTTATTTATTTTTTATTTTTATTTATATATTTATTTTTATTTTTTATTTTTTATTTATTTATTTTTATTTTTTTTTATTTTTTTTTATTTTTTTTATTTTTATTATTTATTTATTTTTTTTATTTTTTTATTTTTTATTTATTTATTTTTTTTTATTTATTTTTATTGTTATTTTTTTCCCAATTTATGTACGAAGTACCATAAATTCAGTCTAATTATTTCGGTAAAATACCAAACATCCCAATCTCTCCTCGTTCATCATTAGCACAGAGAAATAAAAAGAAAAGAGAGAATAAGAAACGGTGAGCAATCGTATGTGATGTTACAAAATATTATTTGTATATCAACTGTACATATTATTATTTAAATGATTAAAATATGTTTATTACTCTATAAAATTTTCAATCAGTTTTTAGTCAAATAAGATAAGGCTATACTGTAAATTTTTTATTCAATTCAGTTATATTTGAAAAACCACATATTAAATTAGTATAGCATAGGTAATTGAGTAGATAAATAAGCTTAATAATTTCTGGATTATTTTATTTCCAAAAATTATATTGGTGTTCAAGGCTTTTTATCTTTGGATCCATGGAAATATATTTAAATATTTATATATAAATACCCAATCAGAATACTGAGTGATTCTCTTTTCAAAATGTTCCATCCAACTTGATAAGTTTTTACGCGTAGCAGGTGCTAATTTTGCCCACTCATTTGGCAATGTTCCATTATAAAGTGAAATCGATATGCTCTCAAGAACAGCATCCATTCCGATCACTCCTATAATTGCCTTAAATTATAAAATTAATTTTTTAACTTAAAAAAACTTATGTAAATAGTTTTTAAAATAAAAAACGCAATAAGCACAATAATTTTGTATGGTGGGAGCAAGACGTATCTCAACATCAAAAAAAAGAAAAAATGTATCATGAACTACAGACATTTAGAGAAGCAAAAAGATTATTTTTACAGCAATCATCTAAGTTCATTACAATTATCTTCTCACCAACTGAGATAAAAATAATGCTTCTAACATAATAAAAATTTTTTTTAAATTTATTTTGTTTAAATTAAAAAATCTTTACTTATCATGAATATTCACTTTATCGTTTTTATTTAAAAATAAAATAATTAAAGAAAATAGTTTACGGTTATTTAAAAAGTTTAAATGTTGAAAAGGTCATATGAAGTTAAAAATTAGATATAAAATTATTATATTAGATATTAAATCTATCAGATTTTATATTATTCAATACCTTTCTTAATTGCTGTAAAGTTATTGACATTATTCTGATTAGTTTATTAAATCTTTCCAATTCTTGAAATAAAACAATCGTAGTTGGTGATACAGATAACCCAAAATTTCTTTTAATTTTTATCAAATCATATTCAGGTGGAATTTTCGTTAATATTTCTTTCGCAACATTGTCGATAAATTCTTCTCTACTTATTCCTATTCCACCAACAACTAAAGAAAGCAGAATATTCAATTAATTTTCATATTAATCTAGTCAAAGTACTATATATATATATATATCACTTTTTTCTGTACAAATAAAAAAATAGAATAAAATTTATTTTATACAAAGAGAATAAAAGAAATTATATTATAAGAACAAGTAATAAATATAAATCAAGATTTTAAAAAAAAATTATTTTTAGTGGAAAAAAGTAAATTTAGAACTAATACAAAATCTACTTCATTTTTTTATTTTTAAACATTCAATACTTTTGTTTCTTAAGCATTGATCATATTTAAATAATGATGTTGAATTCATTATGTAGAAGATAAAGTAAAATATATACCAGTTTGGGGTTGTAGTTGAATAAGATGAGCCCACATCTCTTTCGTAGTCTGAGTAAAATAGCCAATTTCTGCGTTTGGGTGCAAACCAAAAACCTCCGGTGTGTTTACAAGTGGTAACTCTTCTATAAATTTCATGTAAGTAGAATGATCACTCGCAATCGGAATTACATAGTCTACACTCTCGTCTTGATAAAAATGAAAAGGCTGAAATGCGTCGAACAGAAAATCACCAAAATACTCATCCATATAAACCTTACATATTCGACGGTCATAGTTATCGATAACTCGTCCTCCGTACATGACCTGCAAATATTTGAATTTATTATAATCATTACTTATACGGATATTATATTTATTCATCCAATTATATCTAAGAATAAAAAAAAATTAATACAATTCTACGGAATTATATATTTAAAGAACATAAAGTTCTCGTACTTTAAAACATTATCTGAGAAAATGAAGACAAGAAATCATTTTTACATTACAGTATTTAGTAAAAAATTGAAAAAAAATAAACATTAAGACAAATAAATTTGTATACAGATATTAAAAATTTTGTTTATTAAATTATTTATGTAATCATTATCATTTTATTAATTTTTAAAAAATATATGTAGAATATATAAATTTACCTCTCCTATTAGATACTTCAAACTATTCCAAGGAATTCGCGTTTCAGCCGAATTCACATTTTTAGTTAAATATGTATTAAGTATTGTGGTACATACATTAAAATCAGATTCATTAAAATCGTAATTTATATTCCATCCAATTTTATCATATTTTCGTCTTTCCTTTAAAATATATTCAAATTGTTAAAGTAAAGTATGCATATGCTAATATATTCATGCTACTTGTTATAAGCTATTGAATAATTATTACTTGGACAACTGCATGATAAAATGCCAAAACATAAATGAGATCTTTGAAAGCCCAATGTTCACAACATTCTAGAGTTTCATCAGTCATTTTGAAAAAGGTGTTTTTTAAATTTAATTTAAGCCCATTTGGAGGTTCAGTCACGACTAAAATAATGATTCAAAATCTTACTTTACAATTTTTTTTAATTAAAATGATCTAATTCACTAAAATTTATCTTGTACAGATATATAGATAAACTTGAAATTTATTAATTATTGAATTATTTTAAATTAGTCTTTGGATTAAAGAATTTTAATTTATTAATATTTTGATATTATAAATCTAAGATATTATAGATATAGCTAAGATAAAAAATTTAATATTGATAAAAATAGTTTAAAAATCATTGTTAAAATTTCTAAATAAAATTGGATTATAATGAAAAATCCTACTATTTCGAAAAAATATAATTAAATATTTTTAAATGCATCTCGATATAACTATAAGAGTCAGTTGTATTTTATGTCCTATAAATTCTAACGATTAATACAGCATAGATTTTAAAGAAATTTCTTGTCAATTATTTATATTCTTATTTATCTTCTTACTTATTCTCAACTCTGACATCAGAAATTTAATGTTTACTTCTCCCATACAACTAATTTGAGTATCTGTAATGTCCAAATGTATTTACGCATTATACGAATATTTTTTCCTGCATTTTTTACGTGCGTCAAACGCTTTATTAAGAAAGTAAGCTTATCTATCTATTAAATTGCACCATTATTTATCTAGTGTTCTATGCGCTCCGTAAACTGTTGTTCATATTATTTATTACGCGCTAAGAAAACAATTGCCAACTATCTTATGTAGTACGCGCTTCGTAATTTGCTAACTATCTGATGTACTACGTGCTTACGCACTGTTATTTATCTTGTTTATTATTCACCGAAAATTCTAATGAACCTAAATTCTATGTAGTTGTTCATCTCTATACAAAGTATATTATTGTATTATATATTATTTTTCTCAGTCGCCTGTAAATGACTAACTGATATATATTGTATTATTCGAGCGTATAAAAGCGAAAGAAAACTAGGCTTTTAACTGTTACTCAATACCCATTGTTTTAAGAATCATTCTTGCAGCTCATCTTTGCCTATAACTAATTTTCTTTATTACGGATTCGTTTATATCTCATTCTAAAAATCTTATTTTTACGTACGTGTTTCTCAGTTTTTGGTTCATTTTGATATATAGTGATAACTCTTTGCTTTCATAGATACATTTTTTAGTTCCTACCATAATATTCAGTCAATACGCCGGTACGTATTTGTTTCTACCGATTCATGTTAACTGTCAATACACCTCTTTCCCGACAATTTCGCATTACTATATACGCAGTATGAATGTTTAATAATACCTTTATTTTTTTAAAGCTGTCGATTTTTGTTCTTGAGGTATGGTTTTAATAATTAAATACTTTTAATGTTTTATTTTATAGTAAATATTCTTATATTGCAAATTTTAATGACTTTATTTCAAAAGAACAATATTAATGTGGACGGGTAAAGGCAGCTCGTGAAGCATTGACAGAAAAGCCGATACACCAAGCGACGGGTCGACACACCACCGCACAATAGTGACACGCAATGGTAACTTGAGTGAGGCTACGCTGCAGCATGGTGACGCGCCACTATAGCATAGCAACTCGGGCTGCAAGTACCTTTACACGCGGGCGCAGTATGGATACGCAGCGATGCACTTCAGTACCTCAGTACTGTACTGGCCATGCGCTAGAATATGTATATATAGTCGTGACGTGTATATATTATAACACTATGGCCTTTTTGTATATTAAACCTTATATTTATAGTGTATTTAAACACTTATTCATTTATATTCCGTATTTGAACCTTTTCTTCCCTACAAGTGTGGGCTCGACCGGGATTCGGACAAATAAATAAGTGCAGTGGATTGTTTCTTTTGTAAGAAAAAACGGTGCAAAAATTTTTTTTGTGCGCTTCAAAGAGAAAAAAATAGTACACGTGGTAAGGTGAAAAGAGATAATATCAAAGGGAAGAATAAACACATATGAGCCAACAACAACAAGAAGAGTATATAAGCAACTGTATAGTGAAAAGTGCTAGGTGTATAGTATTCGGTTCGCATAGGGTATAGGCCGTAGAGGAAGTGACCTGATTACACCGGAAAAGGCGGTAGGTACAGAGGCACAAAAGCGTCGTGGACAGGAAAGATGACGCTAAACTGTAGCTGAGCCGGGAAGCGGCAGAAGCAATAGAGGCCAGGGTACAAAAGTTTAGGGGCAACAGTCGAGGAAAAAGGGAAACACTGCTGGTCAGGGAAACCGAGTGAAGCTGAGGAATTTTCCTTGGAACCCCGAGGACAACCTCATAGGGCAGAATTCCGATTACAACCTTAACACGAAGCAAAAGCGTACGTGCTCAGAAAACAAGCTGAAAGAGCAGCTTGGAAAAAAATAAAATCGTTCTTACCGGACGAAGTAGAAAAAACAAAAAACCTGCGTAAATGGCAAAAAGCCAGAAGCTAAGAACAGCTCTGGAAAAAGACGTCCCCAGAGACTAAGAGCTTCAGAAAATGAGGCAACTGATGAAATAAATGATGGCCTCACAAGATTAATTACAGAAGACTGTTTTTGAAACGCTATCGCTCCTAAAAATAGAACCAACAATGGATGGAACAATCGAAAAATGGATCGAAAGAATAGAGTAGACATCAAGACGCGCGGGAAGGGACGATTTCCATATATTGGTGACAGCGCAGAATGAACTCACAGGTGCAGTCAGAGACTGGAACGATAATGCAGAAAATATTAGAACATGGACAGTTTCAGGAATCAATGCTGAACAAATTCCATAAAGAACAAGACGAAAACTTTATAATATAAAAAAATGAGAGAGGCATGTCCTGGATGGAACGAATCTTGGAGGAATACCTGAGAAGGATGCGGATCTTCGGTTTACAGACTAGGATGTCAGAAGCGTGCGCTTTCAGAAACGCCGTTAAAGGACTGTCAGGTAAACCCGTGTTCAAAACGAACCTCCCTCATTGCGAGACTTTTCATGAATTACAGATCAAGACAGAATTTACGAGAGTTTCTGAAGGGAGCAAATGGGAAGCGACCAAGGTCGAAGCTCATTTAACAACAGCAAGTGGTAACCACTGCAAACCAACGCGAAGACTTAAATTTGACGTCCTAGAATCCGTAAAACAATAAGTGTTATAACTGTGGGAAAAAGACAACAGACAGCGCGAATGCCCGCTTAACAAGGATTGACCCCGTGTTGTAAGTGCAAGGAGACAGAATACAGGGCCAAGGAGTGTAAAATAGAAGCAGTGAACTAAGTAGAGGATCAAGGAGTGACCAGCAGAAAAAGAATATGAAAGAACATCCGAGTAGGCGCAATAACAGCCGTGGCACTACTAGAAACTGGAACCACCACATGCATCATCAGATCGGACGTATGAAAGTAAATCCGAGAGCTGGGGATGCACAATTACAGACTCGATCCTCACCCTGGTAAGCTGTGAGGCTTTGGAGGAGCTCTTGTCCATACGGAAGGGATTTTAAGAATCCCGACAGACATCGATGGGATAAACTACGACCTCGAATACGTGGTCGCATCAAGAGGTGCGGAAACCCAGGAGATATTTTTGGGTGATCACATCCTCGACAAGCCGCGACTAACACTGAACAAGGGTAAAATGACACTGGAGCCAAATCTTCCCATTATTAAAGATACACAAAAGTTAAAAGAAGAAGAGACTCTTACAAGTACTCGAGGACGTCCCGAACAACTACGTCCATGAGATTTATAGTGATTTCAAGAGGTTTACCGGGTATGCCAAATCTCCATGCAACAGTGTTGCATGAGATTTATGTAAAAGAAGTAGAGCTTAAAAAAATAATTAGTGATCAGGCTTGGCATTGAATCAAGAACGAAATTATTTTAAAAAAAATTTTTTAGTACAATATAACGAATGAAATTCTGAATTTGAAAAAAGATGATTAATTTAATTTATATTTCAAAAATTTCATTATTTACTTATTTTTAAATGGATCTATTAAAGCAACAAACTTACATATTGGAGCAGGGAAAAATAAATCTTCAGGAATTAATTACCGATTCTAATATAACGATCATCACTGTTGGGCAAGATAGTTGTGGTACTATATAAACAATTAATTCAAATTCATCAACACCTGATAAATTTTATTGCTGGAATCACTACCTCGAGATATCTTGTTTATGCATGTTGTACATGAAACTGAAGATAACATTGCCTCTGTGGTTTCAAATGTTGCTGAACAGAAAATAGTTGAAAAAGATTGGAACAAAGTATATTTTTCAAAAAGGAATCTAATTGATAGCTCATTTAACGTTTTTAATTTACTATTCAGAGACTTTCCTGAAAGATGTATAAGTTTTGAAGCAATTTCAGATTATTGTACTGTTAAACGCAGTTGCAGGAGCACCTGCAATCTGAAAATCGTCAAGGATACAACCGCCGGAGACAACAGCCAACTCGGAACCGGAGGAAGAAGACGATTACCTGGATGAAAAGATCGCATTGTCCGGAGTCTGATGAACCGAAGAGGGTGGCTGGTTGTGGGAGGATAAAAGCATCACGCGAAGCATCGGCATAGAAGCCGATGCACCTAAGCGACGGTCCGACGCTTCGTCACACAATAGTGACGCGCAATAGTATCGTGGTTGAGGCTACGCTGCAGCATGGTGATGCGCCACTATAGCATAGCAAATCGGGCTGCAAGTACCTTTATGCGCCATTGCAGTATGGTTACTCGCCAATGCACTTCGGTGCATCAGTACTATACTGGCCACGCACTAGACAACGTATATATAGTCGTGCCGTATAGATATTGTAATAATATTGCCTTTGTGTATATTAAACCTTATATTTATACTGTAATTAACCACGTATTCATTTATATTCCGTATTTGAATCCCTCTTTCCCTACATTACAATAAAATAAAAATTCTCTGTATTCTTAAAAAATAACCGAGTTATTTGGACGAGAAATATTTTGTTTCAACCTAAAGTAGTAATAAAAAATATTAAATATAAAATAATAAATTTATTTTTGAAATTTTACATATTTCTAAATTACTTATTTAATATATATTTAATCAATATTTAAAGCTTGAAAGAAAATAGATTCTTATTCATAAAAATTGTTAGCAGTAAGTTCTTATTCTAAATTCATAATTATTTTATATAATATTTTACCTTTAAGAGATTGCTGCAATATTCCGATAGGAAAATTTGGATTAGGATCAGTTGTTAACCATAATCTAAAATCTTGATGAGGTTTTCCAATATTTTCCAATGTTTTTTCCAATACTCTTGTAAAATTAAGTAGCAAATGACAATTTTGTAACAATAACCATTGTCCTCTCGTAACTGCGTTTTCTAATAGATCCAATGCTAACTGTAAGTTCAAAAATTGAATTGTAATTTCAAAAATACTATTTTAATAACTCAAAATTTACAAAAATAGAGAAATGAAAGTAATTTCAGTCTGATGAGTACAGAGTGGTAAAAAAAAGAAAGAAACATGAGTGAGTTTAGAAATAACGAAGAATACACCTAGAATAATTATCGAAAAAGTAATTTAAAAGAAGTAAATTATTTATAGGTAGCTCATGCTTACAAACCGAAATTAAAAGTAAAATAAACAAAAAATTCAAGTAAATGAAGGAGAATAGGCAAATTGTAGGAAATGAAGGAATTTAAGTGTCTGAGATGTAAATAAAAAATAAAGAATAACGATCACAAAAATAAACATAAAGGAAAAAATATTATGTACAACAGTGTTATATATCAATTAATTTCAAAGGGTAATTATAGAATACTCAAAATGTGTATGATATATAAATCGATAATAATTGGAGATTTTAACGCAATATTTTAGATAAGGCAGAACGCGATAAGAGGAATAATAAAAAAATTCAAGAATACAAATGAATGGAAGGAGGTTTAATTATTGATTATTTATCTTAAAATGAAATAAAGACAGATAAAAATTGTGAATACAATTGAATCAGATCACCAGTCAATTGAGTTAAAAATAAGATACCTCATAAAATAAGTGAAAGTGAAGGCCATAATGAATACAAGAGGGGAAGAGATGAAAAAATCCTGTGTTGAATAAAAATAAAAAGACTAAAAAAAAAAAATTACTATGAATAAAAATACCTGCATTCTAATTTAATATATTAAATGATATTATATCTATGTAATACTGTATTTAATAGTGAACATAAAAATCTATATAATGCTTAAATTTTTGAAAAAAGTGTAATGGATCAGGAATGAGGAATTTTTGAACTAAAACACTTCACTTTAGTTTTAACAATTATTTAATAACCTTAGTTATAATGATTTTAGAATTATAATGTAAGTTGAGTTCGGAAAATCGTCTGTTACTGTCACTAATGATCTGCGGATGGTCTACTATAGTAAAGTACTCTGTACTCTAATGTAATATAATAAATAATATAATAATAAATAGTCTAATATAATCTCTGTAAATAATGTAATGTAATGTACCGTGGCGTAATGTAATAATGTTCGACTAATATCATGTGATGTGATGTAATGTAATAATATTCAACTAATATCTCTTGGGCTAATTTAAAAATTAAATTAACTTTTTAATTAACTATTTTACCTTTTAAAATAATATTAAAAAGTAGTCGCTTTCATACGCTCGAATAATACAATACATATCAATTAGTCATTAGTAGGTAACAGCGACAAATAATTTCAATTGTTACTATTATTAATATTGTATTAGTGATTTACTTTCAAAAAATATTTTGTTCGAAGCAGATAAATAATCATTGAATAATATAAATTGTACAGACATGGAAAACTGCATAGAATTTAGGTGCATTAGAATTTTTAGTGAGTAGTAAACAAGATAGATAACAGTGCGTAAACGTGTACTACATAATATAGTTAGCAATGGTTTTCTTAGTGCGTAGTAAACAATATGAAGAACAGGAGCGTATAGTATAACAGATAGATAACGGTGCAACGTAATAGATAGGTTTACTTTCTTAATACAGAGTTTGACGCATGTAGAAAATGCAGGAACAAATATACGTATAACGTGTGATTTGAGTGGCGTAATGTACATTAGTGTAATACAGAAGAGATACATATTTTGATACATATCGGTAAGAGATACAATTTAAAATAGATCAGAATAATAAAAAATATCAAATGATAAAAAAAAAAAAAATAAAAAAATGATACAAGTAATAAAAAAATTATTTATTTTAAGAAACTAAAATAAAGTAAAATTTTTAAACAAGATTTTTTGAATTATAAATGAGACTATTTTAGAGATTTAAATTTTATATAAATTTTATACTTTGTTCTTCTCAAAAAAAATAACTATAAATGTATACAACTCGATACCATTTTAAATTAACATCTTCTATTTTCAAAAGTTGAACCGAAATCGCAATGCAATTCTTTTAATATTTAAGTTAAAAATATAAAGAAATTTTAAATGTACCTCCTTAATCACGCAAATCTAGTGCAATTAAATTTATTAGTTTCTTATTATTTATTAAATTAAAAATTTTAAGTATATTATTAATATTGGTTTTGCATTTGCATAAACTATTAAATTTATAAAAGTAGAAGTAACATAAATTACAGTAATCTAATAAATGATATTTTTATTCAAATATTTAATAAAATTTTATTTATTTACTGCAATTGTTGAAGATTAAAGAAGAAAATGTAAATAAAATTTGTAAATACTATGAAATACCAAGATTATTTATAGTTTGATATTTATATAATACTAATTTATCGTACCTAATATTGAAAATCATAGTATACAAAAAATTAAATTAACTTTTTAATTAACTATTTTATCTTTTAAAATAATATTAAAAATGTAATTCATGTATAAATACAAAAAATATTGTTATTATTAATTATATCAAAGAATTATTAAAATTTAGTTGCTAAATATAAATATTTGGTTTTAATTATGTATATTTTTTAAAAGTATTTTGCATATTGAAATTATTTCAGTAGCTTTCATGTTTTTGTATGCGTATTAAAAATTAGAAGTTTATACCCAACAATACTTGATATAAATAGATATATATTTTTATTTATTATTTTTGTGTCTCAAACTTTTTTGATTACATATTTAATAATATTGCACATTCGAAATAATAGTAATATAAAAATTTGAACCAAGAACGAAATTATTTAAATAAAGGCTTTAGTATAATAAAACGAATGAAATTCTGAATTTGAAAAAAGATGATTAATTTTATTTATATTTCGAAAATTTCATTTAGTTATTTATTTTTAAAATAAATTCTTTTTCACTTTTCTTAATAAATATATAAAAAAAACTTATTTCTTAGAATACACTAAAACTTTATTGTACCGTTTCTTGTCCCTGTCCAAGCGATAAATTTCGAAACTTGCCAGCCCCACATCCATGTCTTTCAGCTAATAAAATTAATTCATTAGTAGGATCTGAACCAGGGCTTAGTACAAAAACAACAGGCATTGTCGGTGTGCTCTGATCAAAAATGGCTTCAAGACTTATATTTGGAGGTGTTATATACTCTTCGCCCATTACTTGACTTATATATATAACTATGGCTCGATAAATACGATCTACGCGAAAGCACCGCAACAGCATTAGTTGCTCAAAAGCTGTTAGTTTGGCGGTATATTCGCAGGGTATCTCAAATGCTTCTGGATTATCCATATCAAACCACTATTTAAAAAAAATTAAAATTAAGATTAATAAAAAAAAAATTAAAGGCATATATTTTGAATAACTATGATCTTTTTAATTTATATAAAATATTAAATATTTATTATATTTAAATTAATACAGAATATAATAAATTGATAAATGATATGTTAATTAGAATGTTTAGATAAATTTCGGCTTAAAATTTTATTTGAGAAATTATACTTCAAGAATTTAATAAATAAAATTGTAAAAAAAATTAAAAAGTAATAAATATTATTAAATAATAAGATAATATTCTATGTAAATATTTATGTAATTCATTTAATTTGTTATAGATAATTTTTTAAATACTACTACGAATAAAACTATATTAAATTTTTAATTAAGAAAGTAATTTTAATTTTATTAAAATTTTAAATATTTATAAAGACATCAAAATTACTTTTGCAATTAAATGTATAAAATATTTCTTAAAAATACTTTTAAGGTTTAAACCATTTTATTAAATATTTGATAATAAATTCATTCTTTATTACAAGCAATAATACATATCATTTATACTTGTATCTATTTTAATTTTTTGAAATTATTTTAATTTTAAATTTCAGAAAAGTAATTATAACTTATATTATAATTATAATATTATGAAAATAAATTGTATATAATTTTCATAGGAATTAAATTACCTGCTTCCATTCTGCTTCTTGTAACTCTACAGTTTCCGGTAAATTACCGAATTTTTCTGGAAAGTCGTTAGATAATTTTAAAATATCTTCCCAGCCTACCACAGTTAACCAACCATCAGTAGGATTAATTCTATTTGATCTTTCCAATGAAACGTTACCCTTAATGAAAAAGTCTAATTGTTCTTGACTGATATTTTGAACATCCTGCTCTATGCGTGTACATATTTGAAATGAGAAAAGTAGCTTATGTTTTTCAAAAATTCCTGTACATCCGTAGTTATAAACACTTCTTGTTAATGTTTTTACAATATTTGCAAGACGTCGAGGTAACGATGTATCAGGCAAAGCTTTTCTTAGAGATTGCACAAAGACCTATAATTTACGTAGAAATGGGTAATGTTAACAGGTACAAAATAATTTAAGCATTTAAATATAAATAATATAGAATTTGTAAAGATAAACGATAAAAATTTTTTAAAGTAATGTTAAGGACTCGAAGATTTTGTTTTAATTTAATTTGTTTTATTTTAGTAACAAAAATAATTATTTACTTCACTTATAATATAAGTTATAATATTTTATGAATAATATTATGTATATTTTATCGTGACACAGAATTATAATGAATAGTATAGTCCATTATTTCTCGATGTATCAAAATACTTGTCAACTAGCTAAAAGTGAGTTAACTTGAATCTTGTTAAGATTGCACAATAACACAGTAAAATTGGAAAACAAGTAGGTCAAAAGTACGGAAAAAACTTGTTTTTCGAAGGAAGGTAGGAATTAAAGGAATAGAGTACGAGTCTTGCTAAAAAAACAGAATTGTTTTTATACGTAGAAAAAGTTAATTGTAATAGGTTTGAGGTTCGGAGAAAATAGATAAATGCCGTTACAAAAATAAAGTTTCTGATAAGACAGTATTATACAAAGGCTTTCGATAAACGCATAGTTTAAAATAGATAGATATCGAAAGAATTTCAAATATAAAATTTTTCAGCAAAAAAGTTTTGCGTAATGATTTTTTGGTGAAAACGTATAAAAATAGAAAACAAAGGTTTCAAGACCATAGTTTTGCAACAAGAAAGTTTCTGCATCGATTTTTGGTAAAAACGTATAAAAAGATAATCTTCAAAGGTTTTAAAAAATATGAACAGAATTTAGCTGAGCAAGAATCTCTAGTACAGAGTGTATTTCGTAAATTTAAGTGCATTTTAACTGCATAGAAAATACAGGTGAGAAAGAATTCTCGAAATAGTCTATAACGTGGAGTTTTAAGTACACAATAATGAATAAAAAAGAAATGCGAAAAAATTATCGACAGTTTTAGGTGGTTTAGAGTTCGGTGCGTAGACAATGCAAAATACCCTTTTATAGAAAAAGCATATGGAGGGCTTTGTTTTTTTTTTTCGTGGAATACTTGCAGTAGTTAGTATGTGCGTACATTACATTATTTTACAAAAAACTTAGGCAAGAAGAAAATTATCATTTAAGAAACGAAAGATTAAATTATTTATTATATTTTCATTATGTACTTATATTAAAAATTTTTATATTAAAAGTAAAATTTTTAATGTTTTACATAAAAGATATTTAATTTTAATAATAATCTCAAGATTCAATATAAATTCTTTTTTCTTCTTCTTTTTTTATATTTAATAGATTTTTCATAAATTTTTACACTTTATCTTCTTTGATTGTGTGTAAATAAATTAAAAAAAAATTTAGTACATTACATATTTAAATATTAATAACTTACCTCAAGATAACTTGTCAAAGAGTATTGATACATGGAGTTTACAATAGCCATATCAGTCAATACGAAAAAGAGAATAGCTCCTCTTTTAGCAACTAGTCTATAGTCATTCCTTAATCCATCTATCTGCTTTGATGTTATTTTTGCCTCTCGTAATTTTGTCGAAACTTCCTGTGCAGTAGACTTTGCACTTTCTAAAGTTTCAATCAAGTCTACGTTATCAAGCATGTTTTCGTCATTGCTGGCAATTTCTCGCAATAAGTTATCTTCTAGTTGTTGTAACAATGCTTTATGTGCACTAGTTTCAGTTATCAAAGCTTCACGTTGTTCTTCAACGTCTGGACGCTCAGTGCGTACCACTACGGATAAAAGTTGCTCTTCTAGGCCCTTCAGTTTATAAGTTATTTCAGTTTAACAGTAAACATGATATTACTAATGAATATATACATAATCATTTAATTTTTTTAATAACACAAATAATTTTTATTTAAAAAAATATGAAGTATTTAAAATTTTTTTAATTAATTAACATTGGATAGTTCAAAAAATTTTTAATTTTAAATACCTAAATATTTTTTATTTATTCTTTATGGTATAATTTTTAAAGAGAAGTAAAATAATCTTTAAAAATAATTTTAATTATTATTACGTGCAATGTAAATTTTTTAATTACTTACGGCTGTAGTCACCATATAATTAATAACCGTTGCTTTCGCGTAAATTGCTGGATTTAATGATGGATTTGAATGTTTTGTTATCAAGTACATACGAAATTGTGGATCATAATCAACCTCTTTATCACCAAGTATGATGAAAGATCGACCGGAAATCGCTAAAGTATAAAAAAGGTATATTTTCACAATGTTTTAAAGAAATTAGAATATTTTAATTTCAAATATATGAAAAAATATAAGACATTAAATTAAAATTATTAATACACTACTATACAAACTTTGAATATTTTTCATTATAACATTATCAAGAATCGGATCAACATAATCGATATCTTGAAATAATACTGGAAATCCATATTTTATTGCAATTTCTACTTGTTTGATAAAATCAGAGTCATTAAAAGTAAGTATTTTTAAGTTTGCTTTTTCTTCCCGCTTTTTGATCCATTTAAATGCTTGTTGCTGTGGATCGATACAAAGTGGGACTCTAGATGCACTTATTGTTAAAATAGCATTTTGGATTGATAATTCATCAGGTGGTACGCCTTCCGTATTCCAACTATATAGATAAGAGTAATATTTACTTAAGGAGAAACAAAATTAAATTCATATACATTTTTAACATTATTTAAATCTTGTAGTTAAATTTTTATAATTTTTATCACTTATTAATATTTAATTTTTTTTTTAAATTAATCAAATTTACTGTTCAAATATATTTTTGTATTTTTTTATCTCCTTTGTTGAATACAGAGATTAAAATTCTACTACTTCATTCTTCTGACATTCTTATTTCGTTTAATATTTCCGTCATGCATATATATTTTCATTAAATATATCATTACTAATTTAATTGAGATATTAATTATGACAAAATAAATTTATTACTATAAATCTTAAAAAAAATCTTGTTGGATTATAATTGTCAGAAACTTTCTTATTATATTTTATACATTTAAATAACGATACATATTAATGATTGTTAAGAGAACAATATGAGCTTTGACTTAAGCTATTGTACTGCATAATTGTCCTATTCTTCCTAAATGGCCACCTTGTTGTGCGTCATTATACCTGCCATATAATGTTACTATATTATTTAATTCTATACAGCCTAGCTGTATAGTAATATAGCAATCCCGATTATAACCAACATTTTAATTATATATTATATTCAGACTTAAGAATGCTTATTTGTACATTATAAAAAAATATCATTTCATAATACACACACACACACACACACACACACACACACACACACACACACACATTGTATATACTTATATATGGGTTCTTTTTTAAAGATTATTTTATATTTAATGAAGTTGCAGAGCGAGACATTGTAAATATCAAGGTATTAAATAGGTTGAAATCAGACCACTAATCGTTAAGGATTGAACTGATAGAAAAAATTTAAATAAAAGTAAAAATAATAAAAATTTAAATACTTTAACAAGAATTTCATAGACAAAAAAACTAATAATGTAATGTAAGAAAAAATTTAACATAATGCAAGGAACTTGAGTTCAATTATCACCAAGGACGGTTGTAGAAGGTGAAGGCTCAGTGGGACGGAGTGTCGGAAGCTGAAGAAGTATGTGCTATAATTATATAAAAAGTGAAGAAGAAATGGCATAAAGGAAGATTGGATAACATATGTATGAAAGAGAAAGGTATATAAGGAGATGATAAAGAAGATAAAAGAAAAATAAGTAGACATAGATGAAGCGAGAAGAGATAAAACTTTATAAAACAATTGAAATCAAGACAAGTAATTGGGGAAATTGCATGAAATTAAACAAAAAAATATAAGTCTTCTATATACAGTACATTTTAAGAGAGAGAGAGAGAGAGAGAGAAGATAAAAGATAGATAATTTAAGTAAATATTATGTGTAAACCTAATATATTGGAACAGTAAAAATTTTTAAAAATAAGAATAAATCCAATTTTCAAGTTCGAATTTAAGTAATATTAAGAAAAAATCTATATTTAATGAAAAAATTGTTACTAAATGTTTATAATAAGTAAATAAAACGTTAAAATAATAATCGAGAAAATACAAGAAACTAATAAGCATAATGTTTCAGATAATATTGAAATCAATATGTTAGAATTTATATGTCAAAAAAAGTAATGTTATAATATACAAATTCAGCATGTAATGTATAATAACAATGTAAGACATTGTTCAACAAAAGTAACTAACTTGAGGAGTTCCGCCGGTAACTGATGGGTACACGAAGAAGTAAACAATTTTTTGAACGCACGCGTAAAGTGTCAACATTTTGCAATTAACGGTTTTCGTGCCCCACCTATCGGCGACAGGTTGGGGTACATTAAAACATCATCCCGCGCCACAGGCGGATGCTCTCGGTGTAGCCACATCGCGTTTCCACGAGCAAAGCCCTCCGTCGCGAGGGCAAAAAAAACCAACCTTGTGGCAAGCCGCGGTATCGTGCCACCAAATGGCATTATAAAGTAAGCTTAAAACCTTTATTTTGACTATGCACTTACCCAACTCCTTGACAGCAGCTCCAGGAGAAGCCAACATTGTCACGGTTACTATTAAAGAAACATTTCAACAGCTATTGAGACTTATGAGAAACCTCAAACAGCTGTTGAAATTTTTCAAATAGATCAAATGTAAGAATAGTTTTTATTTATAAACAAAATATTAATGTTCATATGTACATCTGTTTTTAACCACTCGTAAATAAAACCACATTCTACCGACAGCTATCCAATAAATCCAACAACAATATATTAGAATATTTTAATTTATTCGATCATTTTCATATAGACAATCGATATAATATTTAAAATTAGAAATTTAATAAATATCGTATAATTAAAAAATTTAAAAACAAAAAAATATATTTTTTAAACTTGAGTTCTGTCAATTTTCATAATTTTTTATAACTACTAAGAAGCATTTTTTACTTTGTGAAAATAAAATTTTCTTTTAAATATTTTTCTTAACATTATTAACAAAATAATTATTGTTTTATATAAAAATTTTAATATTATTACAAACTATTGTTATGATTTATTAAATTATTTCAAAGCAAATTTAAACAAATAGTAAATTGATACATTATTATGCAACAAAAGATATTCATTTCAAAATTGTAAATCTAAATTATACTATTATAATGATACCATAATTATTTTAATATAATTCAAAAAATAATTATATCTGATTAAATGAGTAAAACACAAAATTCTTTATGAATAATTTAAGAAGTAAATAATATATCTATTTAAATAAAAATATTTACTTACACACTAATTTCAACTTCATTGCTAAGTTGACTTTCGATTTTAAATGGTTGAGAAACAGGAATTTTTTTCTCAATAACACTCTCTAGCCAATCATTGTAAAGCATTTCTGTACGAAAATCAAACGTGAATGGTCCATTATAAACCAAAAATTCAGCAGAGAGAAGACAATTTCCAACGATTTTTTCCATCTCAATAATTAAAAATTCTAATTGTTTTTTCCAACGTTCATTTTCCGATGACAGGCCACTAATATACATAAAGACGACATTTTATATTCAAATACATATATCCAGTTAATATAATTATTTTATTTTATTTTTTAAATAAAAGAGATAAAATATTTATTATAAAATCAAATTATATTTTTATTTAAATTGTAAAGATTGTATTAAATTTAAAAATTAGTACCAAAATAATTTTTTATTATATTATAATAAATATATTTTTCATTATTATTTTTGCCTTGTTGGTTGGTGTTTAATAGACGATAAATTAAAATTTTAAAATTTAATTAAAAATGTTAATTTTATATTCTTAATGTATTTAAATTTGTTTTTTCTTTAGAGAGTACAATTTTTTACCAAAATATTCATTTACATTAAATATGCTTAAAACATAAATAAAAAACTATTTTGTATTTTATTCAGTCATCAAAATATCTCAAGATTAACAGATTAGGTATCTTGGAGAGAATTCTAGTATTGTTTTTATATTAAAACCATTAAAATCATTAATATATAATCTAATGTTCAGATCAATTCATAGAAAATTATACCATTAAAATGAAATATTCAATAAATTTTAATTTATAATAATTATTAGAGATTGAATTTTATACAAGATACTAATATGTTATAAAATTAATAAAATTATATGTATATAATAATTTTATATCATTATTTTTATTTAATTAAGGTATTTATTATTATTCAGGTACTTACTTATGAAAATATTGAAGTTATTATTATATAAATCACACATTAAAATAATACAGTATGTTTTAATATACATTAATCACGACCTTGAAGCATTGTTATTGACTTAAATTTTCTTTTTATATTTTATAAATATAATGTTATGTAAGAATTATTTAATTAATAATATACGGGAATACTTTAATATATCGAATCATTTTTATGTAAAAAATAGCAATTATAATGTATGTATTACAACTTCAATTTTTTGTATGACTATAAAAACTCAATATTATACAGAAATTTGATCTTTTTAATGTAAAGTTTTATGAATACTTGATGATTTTTTATATTTGATTAATGAATTTTTTTATATGCGAAAATATAATTTTGTTTTAAATACTTTTATTTATAATATTAATAAGAATTATATTTCATATTTACCTCGTATTATTTTTTATAATTTTTTTCACAATTTATTAAATTTTATGAAAATGAATTTATATAAACCGCAAATTATGATTATAATTTTAAAAGAAATATAATTATATATCAAAATTACAAAATAAAATTAATTAAAAAAAATAATAATTTATTAAATTAATTTAATAAACTATTTTATCCGTATTATAACACAATATTTTTTGAAATAGTATATACCCAATTAGTTTGTCAGCTGCAATTAAACGTCTTTTTAACAAATCTGTTTCTTCCTGTATTCGTTGTCTATCTGATGTAGCCGTTACATATTTAAAATTTAGATCCTGTAACAATTTTTCCAATCTCTCAAGCTCTTGTTCCTCCCTTTTCAAGGCTTTTGCTGCTTTTTCAGATTCTATTTCTAGTTCGCGAACTCTATCAATTTTTGGTTTCACCTAAAATAGTATTTTAAATATATAAGTTGTACACTTTTCAAATATATCGTATAATCATCATATATCTTTTCTTTTTTAAATTATTTATTGTGATTTGATACATAATAACATCGTAAAAACTTTATTTTTTTAAATCTCTAATAATATAAAATAATAAATATATTTTTAGTTACATACTTCACGAAAGACAGCACAATAACCCAAAACAGCAAGAACAAATTTATAAAGTCCGTAGCCTGCGGAACTAATGGTTTTCATTTGTTCCATTTTATTTGACTTTTTTAAATGAGCTTTAATCATTTGGTGTTGTCTCAATGTTATTTCGTCACAATTTATTTCTTGAAGGTTACGTAAAAAGTTTGGATCACTCATCATACCCTTAGCACTCTTCCAGGATATTTCCTTCAATCCTTTAATAATGGCAACGCATTCGCAAACAACTTGCACAGGTTCAGGTGGCGTTGCGAAAGATCTACATAATAATAGTAAATATTAAACTTTTTTTTGAAAGCATTTTATAATTTTCTTCACTATGCACAAAAATGAAATAAAAATACATGTATGGAATTGATCAAAATCAAAAATCAAAAATCAAACGTGACGAGTTAATGTGACAAGAAATATAATTTTACAAAATGAGATTATCTGTACATTTATAAACCGATAAGAGAATAAAATAATCTTTATACAAAAGATAAAAACGACAATTTGTGATAAAATTTATGCATATTACTAACACAAAAAATGCTATGCATAAAAAAGAGGTATCAGAATTAGGAAGACAATTGCCAGTTAATTTAACGCTGTTCATCGTTGTGATAAGCCGGTCGTAAGTTGTTCCACAAATTAAAAATAACGGCGGCAACGATTCATATTTTATAATGAGAACCAATTTCTTAATTTAACTGCAAAGTAACGTTGTTAAGAAAAAAAAAATTTGATAAATTCGTCATATTATTAACCAATTTATGTTAATACATGAAAATTTAATAGCGCTATTAATTATCTACTTATTTATTTTGTATTTGCGTTATGTTAATTTAATAATTTTTTTATTTTATAGATGATATTAAAGTTTTTTGTATTATTATTTTTTTGTATTCATATTATTTTAGCAGAATAAGCTTAGATATATTTATATATATATATTTCATAGGCATATATCGTACACTAATATACATTTATTAAAGTTGGAGATCATTGTATGCAGTATTATGCCTGAAATTGATTTTTGTGATTATATCCGAGAATTAATTTCTCTAAATAATTAAAATTAAATTAATTACCTTACTTAAATAAACTTTACTAAATATCTTTTTTAGTCATATGATTTGAATTGTCGAATTTTATTTGAATAAATACAATTTTAGTGTATTAACATAAATTATACTATAAAAATGTATTAAAATATAATTTTTTATATTTTTTAATTTTGTAAAGCAGTTTCTTTTAGTAATAGCATGGATATTTTAATTGTTTTTATTGAATAATTATAACTTATAAAAGTATATTTAAAATTCAGTATATGATTTGTTGATTCAAAAAAATATAATTTTAGTATTGAATATAAAATAATCGCTTATCTAAATTATAATACATAAATTTTATGAATAAAAAATAAAATCTATGCGTTTATGAGTGTACATTAATGATTATTAATGTCCAAATAATAGCGATAAAATCGTCGAGAATAGTAGGATTCTGAAAGTAATTCAATAATAGAAATTCAAATTTTTTTTACTCTAAAAATTGACAAATTATCTATTAGTCAATAAACCTGGAAATAACAATCATTAATATTGCAAATTTGGCCTCTGGTATAAATTTCTCTACTTTTTCATATCCGACTTTTATTGAAAACTGCATGTGCTATTGCACATTATATATTATATTTATTATATTATTATTTCATATTTCATCATTAAGGTTTTCGTCATCGTTTTGTATAAATAATAGTTGATTTGAAGATTTTTAAGTATGTTATCTGAGTAATAGTGTTTTAGGATTATACTAGATTTTAATGTAATTATTAAAATAATTAATAATGAATAATTAATTATTATTTGTATTTTAATTTTAATTTCAAATTGTGTTATTAAAGTGCTTAAAAAGTAGTTAAATATTAAATTTAAATATCTGAAAATCACTTTTTAATTATTATTAAAATAATATAAAATGATATAAATGCCACATCAAATACAAAATATTCGATGAAAAGGGTTTGTGTTGGTTTAGATCATATCTAATATACATATATTGCGTAAGTTAAAATAAAAGTTACGTTAAAAATGATAGAAATATATCCTTACCTGATTTCTGTTATGTCAGACTTATCTAGATTTCCTAAAGCACGCCTAGAATCTTCAAGCGCTGGCTGAGCCTCAGCAAGTGCTACTTTGGCTTCAGTTGATTCTTTAATTATTATTTTATTTCTTTCTTCAATTTCCTTACTTTTTTCTTGACCTAAAATTTTTTTTGACACGGCTATTTTGGTACTCTCCCCAATTCTTTTCAGTAGGTTCTCACAATTTTTCGTTTGTTCTTTAACCTTCAATGTTTGTACAGCGAGAACTGCATTTAACTTATCAAGCTTTGTTGAAGCATCAGCTATCTTTGACAGACCGCCCGATAGACGGGAACACTAATTATAATTTTAATAATATTTTAGAAAATTTAATAATTTTCTCTTATTTGTATATTCATAATGTATATTTTTTAAAAATATAACAGATAATTCTTAGATTATTATTAAATTTATCATTTTATATTTAATGAATTTTGACTATTAATAGTATTAATTGCGTGTGTATAACTATTCCTCTTTTAATATGATGTATATTATACATTATATATTATTTAGAATATCCTAAATGTTAAAATTCAATAAGATTACTTTACTTATCAAACTTTAATAAATATTTTTTAAGTTATATGATTTGAATAATCATTTTTTTTTATGTTACAATTCTTATTAATGAATCTTTTAATAAAAATTTTATTAAAAAATAAAGTTTCAAATGAATTTAAAAATATTTTTATCGTATACAGCAGTTTATTTTTGTAATTAAATTGATATTTTACATTATTATAATAAATAATTATAATTCATTCCATAAAAAATACATTATTAAACTAATAAAAAATTAAATTAACCTCTTTATATTCGTGTTTTAAAAAAAAAACAAATTTTTTTAAAGACATTAGAAATAATGATTTCAATATAGAAGGGAATTAATAATATAAGTATTATTATTTTGAAGATAGCAAAGTAAATTGATAGTATATATGTTGGGCTATTTATATTTAAAATATTTAAAAACCACTTCGCGGTCATATCACAAGTCAACATTTGACTAGTATCCTATTATTGCTGTAATAAATCTCATAAGAACCTAAAATCTGCTTTTAAAATATTATTTCTGGTAATGCTCAGAAGATAATTATTTTGATTATCAAGGATGACAACCTATTCTAATGAATATTGTTAATTTGTCATACATAACTTAGTAATATTGAATTTTCACTGATTTTGTCCAAATAATTAATTTCTTAATTTCTTTTAATAGTTCTTTTATGAGGTATAATTTATTATAAGATATGATAAGTTGACTTTCAGTTGTAATTTCACATTGGTACATAAATCTAAGTATGTAATATGTTAGTCATTCATTTATAAAGTAATTTTTGTAAGTTTCTTGTTCATTTTTTTAATTAGTTTATATAAATTTATTTATTTCATCTTATGTCTGTATTCGCATTTTATTCAAATATTCTCTTTTTCACTATATTTAGTTTCTATTTATTCTATTTCGAACATCGTACTGATAAAACCTTATCGCGTGGTAGACGTATTGAATGACTAATTGTCTACCGAATAGTGATATAAAAGGAGGTAATCAAATGGATCATATTTTCTTTCATTAACTTTTACGGATATTATATGAAGGATAGTAATACTGTTTTATTATCAGTTAAACTTAATTTTTAATTTTTCTTTTTTATATAATGTGATGAAGTGAAGGACTATTCACAGTAAGAGGGATTTCATTACTGTTTTGTATATTGATTATTCTTATTTTAAAAATGTTTTTTATTGCATAATTTGTTCAACTAAAGGAACATTTACAAAATGTTAATGTACAGATGATATAATATTCTTCTACCGTAATTTAAAAATATTATTATTTAAATAATTAAATAGTTTCTACTGATATGAAATTAATAAAAAATTGGTTCAAATTCAAATGAAACAAGATTTTAGAAGCGAAGGAAGAGAACAAGAGCAAAAAAGTCTAATCATAATTCTTCCACTATCAAAAGGTCGTTATTGCGCACTCCATCACTAACAGAAAACGGCTGCACATTCCGGAATGGCTCACCTGCGCGTATCCCTACTGAGCTTGTCTTAAAGATTCAAAATCAGTGGAGTCGCACCATACAGGAGTTCATCCACGTTATTCTAAAGGTTTCATACAGAGACCTTCTTCGAAGAGCTCAACCATGGGCAGCGGTAAGTCGTAGAACTGCCTAAGAAGATTAATACGGAGCACGCATACTTTGAGTGATTATGGCTGGCTATGCTGACAAAACACACGTAGTAGTATTTTTTGAACAATATATTACATTATTATTCTGTGTTACATTACTTAATTTTAAATTTTATACAATATTTTACTTTTCTGTTTTATATTATTTTTATTCTCTTTATGTAGATATTATATTTGTTTACTTTCTTCATTTCTTATTTACTAATTACATTAGTTTCTTAATTATATTATTGTCAATTACTATATTAATTAATTAATTATTATATTAATGTTTATTTCTTATTATATATTTGATAATATTACATGAGATATATAATTACACAGGCTTAAATAATATCATATATTTTATTTCATTTTACTAAATTTTCTGTTTTTACATATCTAATATTCTATTTGATTTTTTTAACCTTTCATCTTTATTCAATCTATTTTATTTACAATTAATAAATTTATTATTATTCTGTCTACAATGTCTGTCAGATAGTTGCTTTATATCACAATATAGCTTGTATCTACATTTTTTCTCTTTTTCTGCCAGTTAGTGATTGCTTGTTCTATTTTCATCACCCTTTCTATCTTCAGTCTCACTCTCTTTTTCTCCCCTTGTTTTCGTAAATACATTCTTTTTTACGTCTTCCATAATTGTATTTTTTCATTTCTCTGTATATTTCAAGTTTTCTATATGGCTAATCTATATTTGCATATATTATTAACTTTATTTATTTCTTTAACTTCTTCCTATAACGTATCACCAATTTAACTTAGTTCTTTATACTCTTATTTTTTTTCTTTCTTCTTGTATTCTTATTTTAACATATTCTTTTACTACCTTCATATTTTCATTGGTAATTATTTTTTTTCGAATGTTATTGCCCTTTTTACAGCTTCTATTTCAATTTTATCTCATTTGATTTCCAACATCAAAACACTGTCTGGAGTATTTATGTCTAATCCTAAACACCATTTTAAATATTTTCTGTATATTCTTTGTAAATGCTTTCCAGCCCCAAATTTCCGCCTCATACAGCATTCAATGTTAATTAATGTAACCAATAATTTCATTTTGATTTTTGTCTTTTTAGAAAAAATGTTCTACTACACTTCAGACTTTATCTTAAACAATATTTGCCATTTTTGCAAGCATTTTCTTGTGACTATTTTCTTTAATGTTGTGAGTGAATGTATATTCTAAATATGAAAATATTTAACTTTTTTGATGATGTAATTATTTGATCTGAAAACAACTTTTCTACTTTCACCCACTTTTCTGCAATTTATGATCTTTGTCTTTTCTGCGTTTAATAATATATTTTTTTAACTTCTAGGTGTTTTCTTTCTAAGTATCTTTTTAAAATTCTTATCATTTCCCTCATTTTCGTTTCACACTTTGCTAATAATATATAATCATCTGCATAGGTGATCGATCTTATTTTTATTTTATCTATCTTTATTTCTTAGTTTCTTAATTGTTTTGCCCCTTTCTCTAAATCTGACAATGCAATATTGAACAGCGCTGGAATTAATAATAATAATAATAATTTAATAACTTACTTTTAACCTTGCCTTATTCCACATTTTATTTTCATTTTTCTTATTATTTTATTGTTAATTTTTATTTATGAAAATGCTTGTTCATATAATTCACTTGTGCTTTTAATTAAATATTTCTTAATGTTTGCTCTTTTCAAGATGTTCCATATTTTATTCTTGATAAATCTTTAAAATGCCGATTTTATATCAGTAAAGCTCTTTTTCCTTTTTCTTTTTTCAATTGGGCATCTATGGCGATTTTTAGCATATAAATTGCATCAATTCTCCCTTTATTTCTCTTGAATCCAAACTGTGTATCTTTGTGTATTTATTCTTTTTTCATATGTTGTTGAACTTTGTTTTTTATCAACTTCGCATAAATTTTGTAACCAGTATCTATCACGATTTACTTATGTAATTTTATACATTATATTTGTCACTCTTTTTAAGCACCACAATCCCACTTTTCCAGTTCTTTGGTATTCCTTCCCCATCCATGATTTTTTATACAATCTTTGTGATGCTTTTTTATATGCTTAGTTCTCTATTTTTCCACATTTCACATTATCCTTGGTAAAGGATTTATTTTTCATTTATTTATAATGTCATTTATCTCGTTTATTGTTTACTTCTTCTTCATATTTTTCTTTTTGAATTCTATTTTTGTTGTATTCGTCATCTTTTTTTCCTTTTTCTGTATTGTTATCTTTTTATATCTCTTTGAAATGTTTTATCCATTCATTTTTCTTTATGTCTTCATTTATTTTTTCTTTTGTTCATATCTTGTTTCACTAATGACCAAAATGCCTTTCCGGATTTGTCTTTTCTTGCATTTTCTATCTCCTCTTCTTTTTTCCTCAATGTATATTTTTCTGTCCTTTTCCCTCTTAATTTTTTCTCCAATTTTTATATAATTGTATTATCTTTTTTGCCTTCCAGCAATCATCAACCCATCATGTTTTCCAATTATTGTTTTATTGCCCAATTCTTTCATGGTTGTTGTGTTTTTCATTCCTTTCTTTTATCACTTTTATCCTCTAATTTTTTTTTATTCTTTTATTTTTTCTTCACCACATATGCACCTTTTATTAATTTTTTCTTGTTCTTTTTTTCTTTATTTCTTTTTTCTAGTTCTAGCATGAATGGCTGGCGATTTGATTCAATGCTTTTAAGGTTTTTCATCTTTTTTATATCCTGCTCAGCTTCTTCATTATTAAGGTAAAAATGTTTCAGTCAATCACTGACGAACCAAACTATTTGTAATAATAAACTAAAAGTAAACTCATTGTTTTTTCCCCTTTTCTCATTTAATATGTATATTCTCTTTTCATTTATCCACTTTAGTAGATTTACTCTTTCTTTGTTTTCTTATTTTATCTTTTAATGTTCTGTTTTTTTTTCTCTAACTATCTACCCACGTACCTTCTTGACCTATTCTTGCATTGTAGTCTTCGCTCATTGTTAGCGCCTTTTCCTTATTTTCTTTGTAAATTTCATCTTAATATTCCCAATTTTCATTATTACTTCTTCCATATATAATATTATTATAATTATCTCTTTTCCTTGTTTTTTTATTTTTGCTGACATTAATTCTTTGGATTTAATTACTACTTCTTACATTTCTATATCTTTACTTTTTTTTAATCGCCAGTATCATTCCCATTTTGAGGCCCTTTTTATTTTCTTTTTTGCACTGATCCTCGTCACGTGATAATTTTTCAACTTTTCTATAATGAAATTTTTTTTTCTTTTTGTTATCCACGTTTCTGTTGAACCTATTATCTCTCATTTTTTAATTACCTCCTACCCTTGCATTATAATTTTATGCATACCTACCACATTGAAAAACCCTTCTTTTATTCGTTTATCTTTCTCTTTTCTGTCCTCTCTCTATTTATTTATTTCTCTTCATCGTTCTCATTCTTTTTTGAATCGCGTTTCTTTTCGAAATCATTCGTTTTCTTTTATAAACTATGAGTTATTTCGTAAAAAATGCTTATGTTTCATTAGAAAGATTCTATCTACACGGCAGTGCAAACGTCCATTGTCAAGAAAGCTAGTTCGAAAACTATCACCACGTATAGGGACAAGGTCTTGTCCGTCTTCGCAAGTTTCTATGTAATTTAAAATAAAACGATGACGTTTAGCGGCTTAGATCAATTCGTCGATTGTAACTCGTTTTGTGCTCTAATCGGTCACACATTATAAAAAACAGCACATCTCTATTTTTATGCTGATTTCGTTTAATTATTTCTTGGTTTCAATTTTTTTTTTCAACTTTTATCCACTAATTCAAAGTTATCAAATTTTCACTATATAGATGTGACGTGGGCTATGCCATTAGGTTTACAGTAATCATGTAATTTCTGCCAACTTTAGAACCTCCGCAAGTGAATTACATTTACATATTAGGTTTACAGTAATCATGTAATTTCTGCCAACTTTAGAACCTCCGCAAGTGAATTACATTTACATATTAGATTTACAGTAATCATGTAATTTCTGCCAACTTTAGAACCTCCGCAAGTTAATTACATTTACATATTTCTGATATCAAATATTTTTATAGTCATAACTTACTTCACAATGTATCAACGTACTTTATAATATAAACAAATTGGTGACATATAAAGTCGGTGATACAAATTTAACTATGTAAAACTTATTTTGATCTAAAATGTTAAAGTCTTAAAGTTCATGTATGATACAGTTTTATTATTACTATTAGTAATAGTTTTAGTATTTATTGTTATATGACAAAAAAAGTAATGACTTTTAAAAAAGATATTAATCCACAAACTACAACATAGTTATGATAAATAAATAAAATTATTTTTATATATAATTACTAAGTAAATAATGTTAATAAAAATTAGTATAACTAAATATTTTAATTTTTAATTTTGATAAAATTTAAATTTAATATTTTACATAAGTAAAATATTAAATAAAAGATTTTTTAAATTAAGAATATTTTAAATAAGTTAATACTAGTATAACTGATTTATGTATTAATCACTTTAAGACTTTATCTAAAACAAGAAAAGAAATATTTAGTATTTAAATTTTACTAAAACAAAAACCTTTAAAAATAATTTAAAAAATCTTTTGTAAAAATCGTTTTTCTTTAATTACATTTAATTTTTTTATATATTAGTAATATTTTCCTGCGTATTATTTAACAATTAAATGTATTTTGAAATTTTTTACTTAATTTATCTTAAATTCTACAAAGGCTTGTGTACAATTAAAAACAAATCAATAATTAATATACTTGTGACTCAATGTAAGCAAATCGTTGTGACAATAAGTAGACGTATGTTTCTAGTGCATCCAAATAATGACGTGGTGTTACATAATTTGGACGACGCAGCTTGGCCAAAAATGCACTTGTGTAATTATTCACTGTTATATGAGTATAAACAGCATGACGTACTACAGAATCACGATGTTGTTCTGGGATGTAAATATTCTACAAAAAAATGTTTTTGTTGTGAAATTTTTTTAGTTTCTAATTGAATTATAAACATACATCTCTGAGAGTAACATTAGCCACTGCTAGTAGAGCTTGTTCAGGCCACTGAAATATCCAATCAATTGTTGTACAATTGACAAGACCTGGATAGCTTCTACAACTTGAACGCAAAATATCGCCTGCTGGACTCATGGATAGAGCTATCCGCAAATTATTTATTCCATTTTTGACAAAGTACGCCCAAACATTTTCTCTAATTTTTATAAATATTTTTAAAAAATTGAATACGTTATATCAACATATAGATATGTAGATCTATGTATAAATACATATAGATATACGTATCTAAAGTTACTTAATTAAGTTTTTATTTTACTCGTAATTACTTCAATATTAAATAATGATTCTGTATTAAATTTTATTTTAATTACTACTTTAAAGTTCCTGTATTTATTCAAGTGATAAATTTTCCATTTATTATTAAAAAAACGAATTCAAACAAGAGTCTAAATAACATTGAGATTACACAAATGTAATAAAATACACACATAATAAAAAGTTAAATAGTAATAAAAGATAATAAAATCATTGTAAAAAATTAAACTTAATATTTTAAGAAGATTTTTTACTTTGTTACGCCAAAATTAGCTTCCTTAGCAGCATTTCTACAAGATCCTACGATTCCATCCTTTTCTTCGTCAGAAAAAAGTGCAGAAACGATACCAGTAGTTAATAAATTATTTATTATCTCTAAGAAGCTTTCATCTACGACTTGTTCATCAGTGAATAAAAATACTATCCTGGTATTTTCAGCTCCAGCAATCAACAAGAGTTTCTTAATAATACAATAAGTTTCTTAATAAAATAATAAAAACATTTATTTTTTATATATTTAAAGATAAAACAAAAATGTTAAAAGAATAGAAGAAATAACAAAGATAGTGTTGGTGATAAAACGTAGCTTAATCATTTAAATGAAGCAAGTTTCAAAGTTTAGAAGAAAAAATGAGAAATTTAATTGAAAATTGAAATCAACGACAAATAACATTTTAAATATAAAATATAAAATAAAACATAGTATACTTGGAATTTAAAAAAATTTTTTTATTAGAAAATAAAAATACCTTAACATCCTCTCGGAAAGAAAGCTCATCATAACCACGACTAGGAGAAATTTCAAAAATCTCACAGTCTGCAGCAAATGTGGCCAATCTAATAACTGATCGACGTCCGCTACCACCTACGCCAATAATGAGTGCGTGACTGCGTTCCATACGTAATATCCGATGCACGCGTGTTAGATGTTCAAGCGCATCATTAAATAAGACCATATTTAGTCTTAATTTGCTTCGTTCATTGTGCTCTTCAAGAATCTGTGTAATTTTATTTTCTTATATACTGCAACTCAATTGTTTAAGAAATAATAATATATTTAATGTAGGTAGTAAATATTTCATTAATAAAATATTTTGTAACATTATTTTTATTTTTCATATTTCTAATAATATTATTTAAAAATTATAATTTAATAATTAAAAGGAATAGGAATTTTTAAATTAGTTGAATATTAAACTATTTAGATTTTATTAAAAAAGATAGAATTATAATATATGGTTCTCGTTATTCAAGTTTATTCAAAAATTTATAAAAGGAAAAATAAAAGTTAATAAACTTAAGTGTATATCATTATTTAATTCAAGAAAAATAATTTGAATGAAAAGTAAATTTAAAATATAAACTTACTCAATAATTATAATAAATGATATCAATGTCAAATTCTGATAATCAAACATTTATTATAAAATCTATCCTTCAATTTTTTCTTACTTGGTTTTAGAAAATTCATTATTATTAATTCATGTTTAAAATTATTGTTAAGTTAAAAACAAAATATCTCTTAATTTTTTGTGAAAATAATTATGTCATAATACATAGGTGCTTGTTAAACAAAGAATTAAAAAAATTTTTTATTTTTACATAGTCCCCATTAGTTAATAATGAATTAATTTTAAAATATTAGAAATATTATTAATTAAGAACATTAATAGATTAATTTATTAATTAACGTATTAACAAATTTTTAAGTACCTCTGTACAAAGATTGAAAACAGCCTCATAATCGAGTAAATCTTCGTAAAAACGAATTTCTCCTTCCGTACAGGCATTGCGAAAATCACCAAATAGCAATGGATTTCGTAAAGTATAATTAATTAAATCTTCATCAGTCTCCCAAAATTCTCTTATATTTGTTTCCATATATTTTTGTAAAAGTGCTTGATCCTACAATTTTATACAAAAAAATTGTAATTTTGCATACATTATATATAAGAAACTTACAGCTTTAGAGATAAGTCGATCATAAAACACTCGGCAAAATTCATTCCTCCAAAGACGCACAAGTTGATGAACCGTTTTAAAATTATTTGGATTACTTTGTAATAATCCGGTTGTCACTCTGGATAAATCACGCATATTGAAAATGTAATGGAACTTTGAAGGTGTTGGTGGCAAATTAGTAATAATAAGCTTTGAAAAAATCAAGTAAAAATATAAATTAATATTAATATTCTATACATAATTTATTATAATTTATTTAACTATATAATACTGAAATCAAGATTAATTTCATATTTAGTATTTTATTGATAAACGAACAATATATAATATCTAACTCGCAAAATTGAAATTTATATTTTTTTATCAACCACATAAACGCCGAATAAAATTTTAATATTTACATGAAACAAGTTAATTTTTATTAGACTCGAATAATTTAAAGAGGAAATTCCATATTTAAAAAATTTAATACGCATTTATTTTAGGGATTATTCATTATCAATTTCATTTATTTCCGTATAGATAATTATCTTCAGTACACATATTTTAAACGTTTTGTTTAAAATTTTATATAATTTATTCAAATTTATAAAACAATATCATCTATGCATTCGACTTTTTACTCTGTAATAGACTTAAAAGAAGTAGGTAGTAGGCCAGTAATGTTTCTTTACTGACTACTCTCGATTTTTTATTAAAAAAAGCGCTTATATGAAGCGCTTATATTAAACTCATAAAGTAAAAAAAGTTGAAAATTTAATAAAAAAATTTACACATAAGTAGTTTTAATCATCCGAAATTAATAATTGAAGAGTTAGATTTTTGCCTTCTTTGATAGCTTTCGTCTTTCAGTAAGCCATGTTTTTCTTGCTTATTTTTGTATACGTTTTTCAGATGCCTATCGATATATTTACTATATTCGATTGCCTTTTAAAATATTATTCTATTCTTTTTCTTTAAATTATTATTATTCCATACTTTCTGTCTATTTATCTACATATTTAGTTAGTTTTCGTAAAGGACATCCACAATTTAACTAGTGAGACTGCTACGGCAGTCTCTAAAGAAATAACTTTCCTATAGATTTTATATATGTACATTTAATAATATTGTTATATAAATTAAATATGTAAGTATAAATATGGAATGTTTCTATAAACTAACCGAATATCGTCATTCCTTTTTAATGAGTCTACAACAATACTATATTATAAAATCACTTGCATATGCATTTATTTGTTAGTATCAAATATGTCATAAGTTTAATTTAAGTTTAATTTTATTTTAATGAATTACTGTATATATTTAATATTATTAATAATTATATAATGTTTGAAGATTTCTCGCTTCTAATAAACGTTCAATGTTATACCATCTGGTAGGAACTTACTCTGTTATAACATGTATTTGTTTTCGAGTATTTATTAATTAAAAATTTTTGTAAATATCATTAAATGATTATATTTAATAAAAATAAAATAATGCCATAATTTATATATATTAAAAATATGTTTTTTATATGTATTTTTTATCAAGTATATTACATAAATATTTGAATATAAATTACTATGCATTGAAATTACTTCAACGAGAGTTTATTTTTTAAATAAAATTATAGTTTTATCAATAGCAAAATTAAAATACTTTAACTTTTCATTAATTAATATTTAATTATATGTATCATATAATAAAAATACCTTGTAAAGATCCATCGTAATTTTAATGATACTATCAGAGAGTTCTTGTAACGATTCTGGAAAAATTTCAAGATGACCGGACAAAATGCTTTTATAGATATAGTGAAGAGTTTCGTCAGCTGGAAATACTACGTTGTAAACAGAGAACATGGAAATAAATCGAGGATCTACATCATGTCTTCCTCCACCAGATTTTCCCATTGCAGCCAAAAAACCTAAAAAATATAATTAATCTAAATTACATATTAATGTAAAATTTTTAAAAAATTCCAACAAAAAGATTTTCATCATAATTTTATATTTATAATGTTAATTTCATAGTAATAATGTGATATTAGTAAGTTTATTTATTATATATAATATAAATTTTTAATTATTTAAACTTTTAGAGAATTAAATTAATTTTCATACATATGAATAACATATGACATGACTAAAATATAAATATTTTTCTTAAATATACATATATATAATTTTTTTTTTAATTATAAAAATGTTAAAACATTGGAACAAATATAAATTCTTAATTTCTTACGTTACAAAAATTTAAATGATTAAACCTTTAATTAATTAATGATTATACATATTCAAATTCTTTAATGGATTAATTCACTAAATTTTTTGTTGTCAAATTGTCTTTAATGATTAGTTAGTTTAGATGAATGGTGAAATAGGACTTATAATTATAATCTTGTTTGGAACTAGGTGTGTTTATTGGATCTTTTTAAAGCGTTCTGTATTAAGAATAGAAATGCATGTATTCCCGAATAAAACGATTCCAATAAGGAGTTTTCACTATGAATCTGCGACATTAATATTCCGGGTTTGTAAAAAGTTTTTGAAAATTTGGAAAATTTAGTTGCTTTTATTTGAAAGTGAATATCCAATACTATCTGCAAATAGTATGTGTAGATGTAAAAAATAAATACCAATATAGTGAATTTGATGATAACGATTGAAATATTTCTTAAAAATATTTTAATAACAATTACGTAGCAGAGAGCCTACAATACATTACAATGTTAAAAATATAAGATACAAAAATAATGATTGTACTAGTGTGCTCACAACAAGGTCACAAAACCTTCTAGAGTATATAACGAATACAACTTTTAAAATTTATTTGCAGAATTTATCAAAGATCAGAAATGAATTAACTATTAAAAATCTAATTATTTTAGCAATTGGTAAAAATTTATGATGGTTGTGGAAAGGAGAGTAGTTTTGCGTATTCCTTCACAGACGTACATACCATAGCAATCCTTATGTTGTTTGAAGAGTGAAAATACAAACAAACAAAAATTATAAAAATACGATAAAAGTAGAACTCTTAAACTCTGAAGCATAAGATAATTAAGAGAAGGAGTAAATTCAATAGAAGACAAAAAATTATTATCTCAATTTTTCTATAGTTTACCTATAAAAAGGAGAATTTTGACGTATAGGTATATCCAAAAATATCAAGATAATAAAGACACTCGTATAATAGTTTAATTTAATGGTAATATTAAAAATTTAGATAGACGGACAAAAATAGTATTTTGTTCAAAATAAACACAATCATTGTGGTGTAGTGAAAAAAGGAAAAGAAGCTTCGAAAAACAAATGATTGTCTCTTTATCACAGATTTAAAAAATATCATAAAGTATTAAAGAGAATCAATTTAAGACTAGTGATAAATTGACTCTTAATCACTGGAGAGTTGGTTATTAATTTTATGTGATAAGATGCAAGAAAATAAGTTCATTTAAGTTTTTGTGAAGAGAAAAAAATTATCAAATATTTATTTTGTTTAAGTATGGTTTTTACAGATTAAACTAAAGAATATAGAGTAGTTTTTTTCATATCTAATGCCTCGAATTTGTTTTTAGCTTGATATATATTTGATGAGTGACTTGTGATATACCTACTTATCTATGAGATATGAAAAAAAATTAGTAAATTCTATTTTTATTAGTCTTAAAGATTTAATATTTGTTAATAATTATTATATAAAATATTCATTTTTACTATTATTTTCATAAATATATTTATAACTTATTTTTTGTCTATGCAATAAATAATGTAATAAATTTAATAAATATTTTATAATTGATCATATACTTATGTCTTTAATATTCTTCCAATTTAAATCTTTTCCACGATCGTAAAATCCACCTCTTTCAAGTAATAACTTTAATAGTGCAATCGGTTGTTGAGTTCCATACATATCTACCATTGGCATATTCATATCATCAATAAAAATTATCAAACTTTTTCCAGCAGCTGGACCATAAATGTCTTTAGTTCTTTTTTCGATGGATGATTCAATATTTCGTTGAATATCTAATGACGTAGTTCTTGATGAAAAATTTATCGGCAAATAATTCTAAAAAAATTTTATTGGTTTAAATTAATTTTCACTATATTTTACAAAAATTTTTTATAATTATATGTCTTTATTTTTTGTATATATTAATTTTTTATAATATATACTAATATACATTCATTATATATATATATATATATTTATATTGAATAATATAATATAGTATTTTAACATATTTATACGGATATGTATTTCTCTATTGTGTTAATAATAGAAATAAAAATATCTTTATAACACTTTATAAAAAAATTTGAGTGTTGATAATCTTTTATTTTAATCATTCGTTAAAAAATTTTATCATTAATAATAATTATATAACTGAAAAAAAGCTGAAATGATAATTGAATAGAGATT
The DNA here is from genome assembly GCA_018907185.1 of Platyscapa corneri. Taxonomy (NCBI): domain Eukaryota; kingdom Metazoa; phylum Arthropoda; class Insecta; order Hymenoptera; family Agaonidae; genus Platyscapa; species Platyscapa corneri. The sequence continues at coordinate 135,490 of JACCHW010000075.1, forward strand.
ATAAGTTATAAAAGTATATTAAAATAAAATTTTTCACTACATTTTCTTTTATTATCCTTATTTATTTATTACAGTATTATTTACATTCTTGTATAAATTACTAACGATAAAATGGGTTGTAATAAAATAATAAGTTAAATAAATAATTTATTTTAACTAATAATTTATTATAATTTATTATCTTTATTATACCTTTTTTTTAATTTTCAAATAAATTTCATATTCTAATTGTGTTTTTCTTCACTCGTGCTTATAGTAACCTTTAATTCTAAGTATTTTATTCAAAATAATCTTGAGTACTATGTTTATATGGTTCTGCAATTGTTTATATTATAATTTTACATCCTTAATTTATTTTCAATGGTTTTATATAAAATTTTGTATTTATTTTTATATTTAACTTGCACATTATTTGTCTATAAACTTGTATTATACTTTACATTTTTTTTTTCACAAATCTTGTTCTTTTTTCCTTCTTTCTTTTCCAATGAATTTTGTACAAAATACATTAAATAAATTAAATCCTTTTTACATCCTTTCATATAGCTTATCTAGTTATCTGTATATGTTTAAATTTCTGTACATTCTTATAATGTGTTTTATTGTTTCGCTTTTTTCTTTACATAATCTGCACTTTTTCTTCCTCCGCCATTCAGTGCTTGTTTGCGCTATTTTCATTTCCCATTGTAGATCTTGCTAAGATTTTCATACCAAATTTTTTTTTCCTTCATATTTTATATATACATGTCTTGTCTTTTATGGTTTCTATTATTATCTACTTTGAATCCTCTGTATATCTGGATTCTTCAACATGACTAATCCATAATTACATTTGTTGTATGACTATATTTTTTACCTTGTTCCACAACACTTTAATATTCTCTGCTGTTTTCTTCCAAATACTCTACGATCATCCGAATTTCTGCTAGAAGTACATTTTTTCTATCACATAGCTCTTTTTTCTGCCTTTTATTATGCAATTTTCTAGTAATCTGCCGTATTCCATCCTTTTTTACACACTCTTTAATAATTTCCATCCTTTCGATGTTCAAAATTCTTAGAGGTAATTGCTCTCTTTGCTACTTTTAATTTAATCTTATTTGTTTTGATTTCTAATGTTTAAACACTGTCTAGATTATTTCTATCTAAATCTAAAACCAATTTTATGATTTAAAAAATTTTTTTTCATTATCATGAAACCCTTTCCACCCCTATATTTTCGCTCCATGTAACAGTACACACAACAATAACAATACACTTTCAATTAATGCGTCAATAAGTTTCATTTTGATTTTAAGTTTTCTTTGAAATACTTTTCGAAAATACTCTAGACTAATAGACTTTTTCTAATATTAAATTTTCTCTTTTTGATAAAATTTTTTTTATGGGATTCTTGTAAATTTTGGATGAATACATCACTTAGATATGAAAATCACTTCACAGTTTCTATGATGTTCTTGTTCGACTTGAAAACAGTTTTTTTCTATAATTATTCGTTTTTTTGAGAACATAATTTTTGTCTTGTCGGTGTTTCGATCTAATTCTGTCCTTTCAGGGTATTTTTTCATTTCCACATCACTCTTTGCTACCAGCTTCAGTGATGGATCTAATCTTACTTTTCCCAGTATTATTCCTGAGTTACTTGATTTTTAACTGATCTTCTACATCAGACAACGCGATCTTGAACCTGAGTTGATCTTAATAGGCAACCTTGTCTTATCCCTCAATTTGTTTAAAATTTCCATAATATTTCATTATTTATTTTTATTCTGGAATATTTTTCCTCGAAAATTTCTCTTGTGCTGTCTATTAAATAATTTTTTATGTTTATTTTCTCTTTGTGTATTTTGATATTTCATCTCTATTTATTCTGTCAAATTCTGCTTTAAGATTGACAAAGTACACGAATACCTCACCTTTTTTGCAATTGAACATCTTTCGCGATATTTAGCATAAACATTATGTTAATTGTACTGGTTTTCTTCCTAAAACCAAATTGACACTATATTATTTTTCTTGCTCTATGTACCGCTCATCCTGTTATTTATAATCTCTGCATACATTTTGTAGTCAGTGTTTATTAGAATTATACCTTTTTTGAACACCGGTACTGAAGCAACATTTTTTTATTCATTCAGTAATTCTTCTCTGTTAAAAATCATTAAATTTATTTGTATTATCTTTGCCATACTATTAACTATAATAATTATACTATAAATATAATAAATCGTAATTACTTAGAAGATTTATGAAGTCGATCAAGTTTTAAGTGCGAGATTTGCTTGTTAAATTAATAATATATTTCTTTATATGAATTCTTTTTTTTTATATCTTAAAATCATCATAAAAGAGGACGAATTAGTTTGCCATGAAAAATGTTCATTGCAAGTCTTCACATTGCAGGCGCGTTAAGAAATAAAAAGAAATAGAAACTACCTGCATGCGTGTGGTTTTTATTTATTTTCTAATTTCACTTAGTTTGCTTCATAGATTCATATTTATATTTTATAAACTTATTTAAAAAGTCTTAGACTAAATATCTCATTATTTTATTACGAAAAATTAATTGATAAAGAAAAATATTTTTAAAAAATTAAAATTTTATATTTATATAAATAAATTTATTTATGTTATTAATCTATAAATTATATAAGTTTTAGTATATTATTAAAAATAATATTTATATTATATGTATTTAATAAACAATTTAAGTCAACTAACTATTGTAAGGATATACATTAATAAAGTAGTTTCTGTAAAAGATGGAAAGCATATGATGCTTTATATTAGTTATGTTCTGTTATTACGTTTATTTCTCTACAATTTAAATTAAAAGTACAAGATGTTAACTTGAATCATTAATACCTTTTTTTTAATATTTAATATTAAAAAATAAAATTAATATTAAATTTTAAAATCTATTTATTAATACAATTACTTCATTTAATAGTTATAAATTATAATTATAAATAACGTGAAATTCTGATGTACAAATAATTATTTGACTTATATATTAAAATTTTATTAATAATTGTAAATATTATAGAATAAAATAATATATAATATATAACAATAATAAAATAGTATATACAAGTAACGTACAAACTTGTCTGTAGTAAGATGTTTGAGATAGTTCATAATAATAGCAGTTTTAGAAGTACCAGTCTCTCCAACCAATACTAGTGGTATTTTTATTTTGCTCATTAAATCCACGTACCAACTAGCTCTAACTGTATCCACAGTTGGTACCAAAATATCTGCAAAACTTTTACTTCTATCATGCATATATATAGGTAGCATTAATTTCCAAGGGATCCAAATTTTTTTCTTAATATCTAGTAAGTAATCGTACAGTAGAGGATAGCATGTGGGAATATAGTGCGTCGTTGCAGGTCGATCAATTGAATCTTCTACCATCATAAGACCAGAAGTTTTTTTAATAAATTCATCCAGTTCAGGACGAGATTCAGAAATAATTGTTGCTCCAAAGGAGAAATAGCATGCTTGAATGTAAACGGCTTCTAAAAACTCATCTCGAGCAAGAATTTTTTCATTGAACAAAGTTTCTTCTTCCTCAGTTAACTCTTTTTCTTCATCGCGTAAGAATTCATCAACTGATGGTTTTGGATAAAGAGCATCAAAGGTTATACTAAATTGTACCACCTGTTATTTAAATTTTGCAATTAATTTATTAGTTTAATTTTGTAATTATAATAGTAAAAAATTATGTAGAAAGATGTAAAATTATGAATATATTTCATTAAGTTAAAGTTTTATTATATTTAGTGTACTTATTAATAATTTTTTAATGCGGTAGTAACAATAGTTTATTAAACAATGAACTACATTGTTATAATGTATTACAATATTTAATTACAAATTTACTTTCATATAAAAATATTACTTCTCTATTCTTATTTTATAATTTACACATTTACATTTTTGTACTAGTTAATTGAAAAATAATTTACGTAACTATTATATATTGTATCCAAAATTTGTTTATTAGTATATTTTTATTTTCCTTGCATATAAATTTTTAGATATTTGATTTATTATTTTCTTACATACTATGCATATGAATTTTTGTATTATCACGATTATTATTTTAATGTTTTTTACTTATTATAAATATTTGAAAATATTTTTATATTAAATAGTTATATACTTTATTGAAGAATACATTACATTTTATATCACTTTAGAAAATTGAATGTTTATATTTTGCTTGCATTTAAATCATAACTTATTTACTTCCAATATAACTTACATACTATTAATTAACTTTCGTGAAATATTAAATATATTATATTTCTTTATACTAATTATATTTCTTTAACACATGTTTATACTGAATTTTAATTTTTATATTTACCTATTTTTCTACTTATAATTAATTTATTATCATTTTATCTGCTATGCATATACGGTTCTATACTATTTCATATTATGATTTATTTCTTTAACTTATAATTAGTATTTGGTTGTAAATCATTTAATTACATACACATATATATTTATTTATTTATATATTTCTTATATTTAAACTTGGAATGAACTTATTTCACTTCGAGTTTTATTCTTACAGTTTATTCGCGTTATAATTACACATTTTTTATACTTTCTGTGTTATTCTTGTTCTCTTTTATTCTTCTCTCTCTCTCTCTCTCTCTCTCTCTCTCTTTCAATGTATTTTTTATAAAATTGTGTGTAATTAATGATGCTTTTTATTATAATATTATTTAATATTATTTTATTATAATTTGAATAATGCTTTCATTACATTACATAATTTACACATATGTTTAAATAATCAAGGATGGTGATTTTACCTGTGGGATACTAAATAATTAAATTTATGTTTGGTATTTGAGCTTTTGCGCCTACAATTTTTAATAAATGTTTCGATACTATTACAGATAAAGGTTGGATTTATAAGTAAATTGAATCCTGAAATATAGGAGTACAAACTTAAATAAAAGTATTAGAGATGGCGAGTTTGATAAATCCGATTGGTTTGAGAAGTGTCTTCAAGAAACGTTCATTTCTAAACTTTACTAAATAGTAAGGTTATATTAATATTAAGTTTTTATTTAACTCAAGATTACTCATATTAGCAAATAAATGGTTGCGACTATTTATAAAGAAAAAAAGACTCTTAAAATGTTTTTTAAATGATTTAGAAATTTAGGCTTTAAAAACTATCACTCCTAGATCATTTGCTTCAATTCGGAAGTGATGTGTAAGGGCACTGTATTGTTCTTACAAAGAATACGGCATCGGTATAAGTATCGAAGATAGCAAACAATCTTAATATTTATTTATTTATACATATGTTAACAAATAGATCCAAGCAGCCTTTATATTATATATACCAAATCACAATGTACTTAGAATATTTTAAAAGTGTAAGGTAAAAATAAAATGAAAATTGAATTGGAATCATGTTTTTACAGGTGAATTTTCACTTTAATAAATAAAATTCTTGTGCATCTGGTCTTTTTATATGTATAAATATATATAAATATTTATTGTAGAATTATTTGTCATTATTAAAAGCCTTTAATTTAAGAAGGCGTAATTTTACGAATGAAATAATATGTAGCGTATACTTTAGGATACTTACTTTTATTCTTAAGTGGCGGGCCGGATCAATGTCTGCCGCGCGCTGAAAATTCGGCGCGCGTAATACATACAAAGATTGGGTGTCCCGCACCGTGTCAAATATCGACGTTATTATTTATAATTTAGAAATACGATTAAATATAAGGTTGTCCGAATATTATAGAATGCGTAATGTTTTGTATTTTTAAGTGTATTTAAAAAGACCGAAAAAGAGCCGGACGCCCGTTGCTGACGGCGCGCCCAGCAGTTGGAATCGTGCAAGCGACTCTATTGAACGCGCCGCTCAACACTCATACATTATACCTTTAGTATAATATATAAATTGCTAATACTCTTGTTAATAAACAATTAATTTACAGTAAAAATAACTAGTTGATTATTTACCCGACAAAACTATAAATATTAAGAACAACTGGTTTTGATATAGTTACTCTTATTATTAAAAGATTAAATATAAAACCGTAAGATAATTATTGCCTATTATATATAAATAACAAATCAATAGTATAAAAATATTTAAGACACGATTGTGATGAAATAGATTATAATTTATGATGGGCCGTGAGTGGTATTAGTTTTACGCAGTTCAAACTCCACTTATATGGATTAAAGTATCCTAGAATTCGTGCTAATTATAAAAATAAATGTATTTTAAACAAGTAATAGATTGTATATTATATTTGTGATAGAACGACTTCAAAGTTATTAAAAAGAAAGTTACCTACTGAATAAGACAACTTTCTTACGACTTCTTCATAGGAATAAGACATTACTACAGCAGTCTAAAAGATTAAAATTTCAACATTATCTGTCAAATTGTCATTGCTACTAATAATCAATAATCAATATCGATAATCTATTGAACGAATAAATGTGAATGATTTTTAGCATAAAATGGACAAAGGTCTAAATACATATACGTCACATATATTATCTAGCAGTATAATTAGTATAACTAGTTTTCAAACTCGCAAACTATAAAAATTATAAATATATTTGAATAATAAGCATAAATCTAAATTTGAACATATTTAAAAATTATTAATTTCTTTGTTAATGTAGCTTAAGATAATAGTAAGATAAAAATATTTCTTTATATTATTACCATGTTGAGATCAGTCTGAGGAATAATTAACTTTAAAGGAGAACCTTGTTGAAGACCACAGATTCCATGAATTATTAATTTTATCAAACTAGTTACATATTTCTCGCATAAATTATGCAAAACATTTTTCTCTGATATACAACGATTATTTATCCATTTATCCATGAAAGGTTGATATCCTAAATTTTTAGGATCGACGTAGACCATACCAGCTCTTGAAACTGTTGCTGGAGATGCATATTGCAAGTCACCAACCTTAAAATTTATAAATATTAAGATGTAAATAATTTTATTTTATATATTTAAACATTATAAATATTTAAAGCTATGTAGAAATAAATATATTATTATTAAATAAAAATATGTTTTTAGTAAAATAAAATACATTTACCATTATTCGATTTATTTTTAAGTACCAATATATTATTTAAAATTATATGAAATTAAAAATATAAAATATAGATAGCATATAATCACTAATTGTATAAAAATTGTTATAAAAAAAAACTATGAAAATAACAAAAGAAAAATTTAAAAGAATATTTTAAAAAAATGAAATGAAAAAACAAAATTTATTCTTTTTCTAAAGCACAAAAAATAAATAAAAAAAATTTAATACGATAAATAGTTTTCAAAAAATAAGAGAGAGAAATAATATAATAAAAAGAATATATTAAAAAATTCTATAATGAGCGATTTGACAAAGAAAAGAAAATCATATTTAAAAACGAGAAATTATATAAATCATTAAGAAACATAACAAAAATATGTAGTGATAAAATAATTCAACGTAGAAACAGAAGATATTTTGAAAAGAAAGTGAAAGAAGTAAATATTCGTTAAAAATAACAAAAATAATAGGACAGAAAAATTGAAAGAGTGAAAGGAATCGTTATAAAGAATGCGGAAAAGGGATATTAAATCAAATGAAAAAAAATTCATAAAAAAAAAATTATGGAAGTGACTTGAAGTAGTAAGTGAATTTATTATTTATTATTTATTATTTAAAATTATAAAAAGAGAAAAGGAAGTTTTTTCACAAATAAAGGTAGAAATGGTAGAGCATAGTCAGAAATTAGTCACATCACAGGTCGTAACAGTAACCTAATTTTAAGTAATGTGAATTTAAGTAATATAACGATCCAGAACTCGAGATGTTTATTTTTTAAATAAATAAAATTTTATTCACTTCTCAAATTTATTATTTATTATTGACATTTATTTATAATTTATAGTAATTATTTCGCCTATTCGGAATATAGTAAATAAGACTTAAAAAAATTACCGTATTCGACAGTAATAGAGTCAACTTAGAAATGTATTAGGATTACATAGAAAAATAATAAAAATGGAAGTAAGATTTGTTTCAAAGATAGGTAGGAAACAGATTTAGAGTCCTGATAAAAAAGGAGAAGTTTTTATAAGCGGTAAAAGTCAGTTGTAATATTTTTAGGATTTAGAGAAAATTGATAAATGTCGAAAGCTTTCAAAATATATAGTTTGTGACAAAAAATTTTGATAGATATTCAAGGGTTTCGCAATATAAAGTATTTCGCTAAAACCGTAGTACGCTCTGGTTTTTTGGTGAAAATGCAAAAAATAGATGTGACTAATTAAACATTGTTCGGAATCTTCGGAAAAAGTGGATAGAAAATAAAATCTTTGTGTTTTGCCGTAGTTTGTGACAAAACAGATTTATGCAAAGGTTTTTGGTAAAAACATAAGAACAGATAGAATTTCTAAGATTTTCAATTATGAAAAGACTTTGTGCAAGAATTTCCGATATATAGTGTAACTCGTAAATTTTGGCTCATTCTAAGCGTATGCAGCAGGTGAGAAAGAATTCTCGGTGTAATGTTTAACTCGGAATCTTAAGTGCAAAAAGTTTATAGAAAACGCAACTGAATAAAGATTTTTGAGAACATATTTTTAGGCATGTTTCAGTATAAAAGACGATGTGTTTTTTTTAATATAGACTTCGGTACGTAGAAAAAAAAGTACGGAGAGCTTCTAAGTGGTTAAGTAGTAGGCAAATAGTACACAGTTGAACACAAGGTAAGTAGTAGTAAGTATGTACGTAAATTATAATAACAACATACAAATTATTCGTAAATAAATAAATAATAATAATAATAAATAATGGAATAAATATCATCACAAAGTACTAAAAAAAAAATGAAAAAAGAAATAAAAAATTAAATATATTATAAATCATTTATTGGTGTAGATATGAATAGAAAAAATATCACACCGTATAAAGATAATATTTTAAACAGATAAAAGATTATATGAAAAATAATGTAATATTCAATAATAATATTCAATACTAAAATTTTTTAAATGTTAAAAAATATTTTTAACCTCAAATAATAAATTGCAGTGATCTTGCAATTTTATTCTCTCTTGATTAGCTAAAGTAAGTATTTTATTATCATCCATGACGGAATTCATATTTTCAATCCATAGAGCATCAACATCACCATCAAATAAAATATATTTTTTTTCATCCAATTCTGAGTTTAAGGGTTTATTCACTTCTCGAAAAATATTACTTAATAAACCATCAACCCAATCCCTAGTAGCATGGTTTAATTCACCATAGAGTTCAATAACTGTACAAGCTTTTGGATTCAGGATATGAAGACTTGTGGGTTTATTAAGTAAAGTTTGAGCATCACAAAGTGTTTGAATTATAACTGTTTTACCACCACCAGTCGGGCCAACAACCATAGATGAATGACGTGTCATCATTACTTCATACAGCTGTATCACTTTATCTACCTTTAAATTAACACTATGAAACATTTTTGAATAAGGCAATATAAAATTATTTTACAGATTGATAATTATAAGAAATAAATATTCTATAATAGTTATTTTTTAATAAATTAATAATTTTCAATAATTAAAATTTTTTAAATAATTTGAAAATATATATAAATACTGTTTAATAAACTATCTATCTATATATATACATATATTTACCTGCTCGGGAATTATGACATAATTTTTATTTGCAAGTACTTTTTCAACTGCATCTTTGAAATCAGGATATACAACTCTTGGACAATCTAATCCAGGAAACAAATCCTTAATTAAGCCCAAAAATAGAGGCACATCTTCAAAAATAAACTTTGGCAAATTCATATCTCTAAGTGCACGCATCAATACAACGTTTTCGGGTAAGTTAATAGAAGTTCTCTTTAACTGTCCAGCCATATTCAAAACTGATCTTAGCGCTCGTAAACCAAAGTCGTAATGAGTTTGTTTGCTCAGTTGTTCACGGGCTAATTTGTATAAAACTGTCATTTTCTTTGCAAGAACTTTAGCAGTAAGAAATCCTGCACTAAAAAGTTTAATTTGACAAATAAGCTCATTATCAGGAACAATACAAACAACGGGACGAAATAAAGCTTTCACAGATTCGGGAAGTTCCGTGCGACCAGCATATCCAGGATTCATTGTAATGAAAATTCCAACCTTGGTATCTAGTACTATATCATCGTTTTCAAACTGTAACATTAGAAAGTTAATAAGTTTAATTAATAAGTTTCTTACTTGGAATTTGTTTATCACATTATATAATTTTTGAGATCGTGGGAAACCGAAATAGATACTATCTGTGCCTGATTAAATTCGGCCCAAAACACGATAAGGGCAGTAATACATAAGTAGCCCATAAAGCCCGTATAGAAATTACGGGAAACAGGAGCTCGCTGACAGGCAGAGCCCACGGCGCAGCGAGATTCATCAACAGACAGATGCCCTCGACGCGGACAGCTCCAGAAACCAGTGGCTCGCGACTATCAGCTGCCCCTCAACGAGTAGGAGCTTTGGCGCAGTTAGGAAGTCATGATGAGAGAGCAGTAGCTCTTGGGTGAAGCGCCCAACGCTGGGAATCCGTCGACAAGCAGCAACCTGGGCGTGGTCATGAGAATCACCCGCAGCAAGCAGCCCATACCCCCGCACGCGCCCCAAACGCATCATGCCGTACGTAAGCAAATACAAAAGTTATGGAATTATTCACCTTATCACTTCCTATCCTTCGTCCTTGATACCGGCTCCAGGAAGAGCCGAGTTTATCAAAGTCATAATTCTACATTAAATGTTAAATTACGCTAAATTATGTTAAATTATATTGTATAAATATAAATTTTTAATTTCTAATTATAAAATTTATTTTAATTATTATAATTTATAAAATTTTATACACGTCTGTTTTCTCCTTATTTTATTTAATTTAAAATGAGATTACATTGCCAGAAAATTAATTTTTATCAGATTATACAACCTTAAAAATCCTTGAAAATATACATTTAATAGTTGATACTAATATTACTAATATTAAACTTTAAAATAAAGAATTCGAAAAATTTTCATTATTAATTGTGTGTTAGCACTATTCTTTATTGAAACAAATCATAATTTTTATTATATTAAATTTAGTTTCAGTACTAATTACGTATTATACATAATTTATGTTTAATACATATAATTTATATATAAATTAATAAATTAATATTTTTATAAGACAATTAGTTTACCATAAATCGCTTAGCTTTGCTCTGAAGAGCGGATCTGATTGTTTGAAGCTGAGTGGATATGACCGAAAGTACTGATTCGCTAATTCGATTGAATTCGTCAAAACATCCCCAAGCACCGCATTGAGCCAAGCCACTAAGAATTTTACCAATGGCCACATAATCCATACCTTCTCCACAATTTGTTACAACACACAATAAACCTATAGCTTTAGCTAAGTCTTTTGTTGTTTCAGTTTTTCCTGTTCCAGCAGGTCCTATAAAAAGAGTTTTTATAATTTCGTATATAAAATTTTAATCAATACTTCCAAATTTCGTTTTATCCATTGAAAAATATTTATATATTATTATCATAGAAATATTAAAATAGATTAATACATAAAAATGAATTTCAAAATAAAATATGAAATCTTTCTATTACTACTGAACATCTGATAAGAATACTTCTTAAAAGGTACAAAAATTATTAAAAACTGACGGATTTTAATTTATTTTATATTACTTTATTAATGTTCATAAATAAATTAAAGATTACGTTTAAAAAGTTTATACTTATTATCAACATCTTCTATTGTTATATACACGTATTTATTTAAAAGGCTTATTATCTTAATAGTATAATATATATAAATATATTTGAATTTTCTAATATACGGAAATAAAAAAATTTTAATTCTGTAAATACTAAATTTATTGCTCCTACCAGCTGGAGCACCGCCCAATTGCATTGACAAAGCCTGAGTAATAGTCAGATAAATTCGATCGGTTAAAGGAGTTACCACCAATCTTCCATTTAGCCCCATATATTCATAACCGTATTCAAAAGACCCAGTACATTGTTTCATCCAAACGTTATCTAAATCGTGCATCCAATAAAATCTATAACATAAGTACATTATTAAAATAAAACAAATTAAAATCAAATTCATGCTATACAAGGGATTTTATTTATTTAATTTTTTTAGTTATAAAAGCCTATTATTTGTGATAAATATATAGATACCTTAATTGACTTTCCCACTCAAATTCCATATCATCGATTATATTGTCTCTTACAAATCCTTCTATTATATCGCGAATATGCACATCAATCGTTAAAATGGTATCAAGTTTTTTTCTGTCATTGTTTGAAAGATTATCTCCTCCCATTAACTTTACAACTTCATCTAATTGCTGGTTAAGTTGTAGCAAATACTAAAAAAAAGTATAAAATTTTGTGCAATTTAAAAAGAAAAACAATGTGTATATATATGTTCGTTTATAATTTTACGTCTTTCATAGCGCGTTTTTTCCCCATCAAAATGTTCTTAAAAACATTTTCTACTTCTGCCGTCCACCAAATTTGATTTGATACTAAAATTATCATTCCTTGAAAATTTAGCATCCAAATAGTTCTTGGTCTTTTTATCTAAAGTTATTAAGATAAATATAGTAAAATTTCATTGTTACATATTAAAAATATGCTATTATCAAATTTATTATTTTTATTAATTATTACTATTATTTTTAATCATTAAATTATAAAAATTATGACTTTAAATATAAAAAATTAAAAAAGTTTAATATTCATACTTTTCCATAATCAAAAATAGCTTTCTTAGTGAGAAATCGATTGGATTTTTTCATTTCATCAAGTGCTAACACCATCCATTCCTCGATGTTACCTTCGGCTATTACTGGTTTTTTAAATTCCATAATTTCATTTTCGGATGATATCAAAGCACTTGCTATCGTCCGATCATGATTATCGATTCCAAGTTTAAACTTACTTAGATTATCGAACATCTTACCAACGTGTTCTTGAATAACACTAGGGTTTGAACTACCAAGAATACTTAGTAACTCGTCATCGCTGATAAAACAGAAACGTGGAAATACAGCACGTTTGCTCTTGAGATACTCGCTTAAAGATTTTTGACATTGATCCAGAGCCATTATCAGTCCTTCAAATTCCTCTTTACGATCTGTGTAATTTAAGTATTAGAAAAGATTTTAACTATTTATAAACTATTATTATTTAGATATTTTATTATAAATTATTCTAAATATTTTTTTAAATTTTAAATATTATAAATACATAAATAAATTTATAAACATGTGTGATGAATTTTATTAATGAACAAATACTTAATATACCCCTTTCGCAAAAATTTATGATATATATTATAACAATTAATAAATCTATCTCAATATTAATTGTAAATATAACACAAATAAAAAATTTATTGATAAATTATTAAGATTAATATATAAAAATATAATGTAAAATAAATAACTAGTAGTAATTTATCAAAATTTTTATCTCATCCTTTAAAAAATTTAATTATACCTTAATTTTTCAGTTTCAATTCGAATCATTAAGTTCAAGAATTTAAAAAATTAATAATAGTAAGAAATAAATAAAATTATTTATTAATATCAATTAATAAAAGTTAGTTTTACATACTTTCTACTGAACAGCATTCTAAAACATTAGGATTTTTTACTGTATCTGACATCATTCTTCGAAAGTTTGTATCAACGTCGTCGAAACGCTTAGCTTCTTCAGGTAATTGCGATCTAATGTCTCCTCCAACAAATATTCCTTCAAGATACATCCACCGTCTTTGTAATTCTAACCAGGCTTCAACTACATCAGCTATTGTGCGCATTGCTTTTTCCCATTTTTGGACAATACTGAGAAATGGACCAATAAATTGTGAAGCAGACATACTCTGAACATTTAGTGCATTATCTTCCAAGATCTAGAATTTTCATAATTTATAAATGTTATAAATGTATTAAACTAATAAAAATGATAGTTCGAATATCATTCATTATAGTTATGATAAAGTATGTTAAAATATAGATAAATTGACAATTAAATAAAATGAATAACTGTTACTTTATATTTAAAACCTTTCATACTTATTTTTAATGATAAAATATATTTATTAAAAAGAGGTTTTGCTTCTTCTATTAAAAAGAAATAAATTCAATGTAAAAATAACCATATTTTTACAATGAATGTTATTTAATTTCACAATTCAAATGTAATATTTATCATTATGTAATAGTATTTAAATATAAATATTAGATACTATTTTTAGATACAAATTTTATGCCTAATGTAAATTTATTTTACATGTATTATAATTGTATATACTTTATTTTCCTTTTATTACTTAAAGTTTTATAAATTTTTAATATATCTACTTAGTACTTAATGATTCAAACCTGATTTAATTCATCAACATTTCCAAGTATAAATCCTCGATCCTCGCTACCTTTTGTATGGTGTAACAACTTGAATTCTAGTTTAGCCCAAATTTCTGCAATGTCTTGTACACCACGTTCAATAGCTAATTCACGACTTGCATTGCTAATAATCGATTCAGCAATATCTTGATAATGCGCGAGATCCATTGCAAACATATTCTCTAAGGTGAACCTTGATATATTTTAATACTTTTTTAGAAATTTAAAAAAGTAGCTGTTATTAAAATTATATATAGTACATATGATGAATATAGTTATAACATATTATACATGTTAATTATTTCGTGTATAATAATTATGAAAAAATTAATAATTGAAAACTTACCCCTCTATTATTGAAAGTTTATAATTTTAGGAACTTAATTTTTTAAGTTTCTATTTTCATTAAATTTATTTCACAAAATTAGAATTTAAACCACTTTAACAATGCTTTGTATAATAGTCTTTTTAGGAGCAAAGTAATCGTATATTAAAAAAATAAATAAATCATATTTTGAAATAATCCTTAAATGTTTTAAAGAACACTTTCTTAAATAGGTACACAATAGTTTAGTATATTTATACAAGACCATAAAACTTTTTTTTCAATTCGAACAATATTTAATTTGATTAATACTAAAGGTTTTTTCAATTATCTAGTTACAATATAAATTATAATTAATAAATGTTTTCATAAAATTATAAATATTTGATATAACTAATAATGTGTATATGGTGATGGAATAAAGTACGTTTTATTAATTTTTCATTATTAATTTCATAAAATACACAGTTGTTAAATAAACAAATAAAATATAACTTATACATAAAAATACAATCCTTCTAATAAAAATATATGATAATAGATAAAATATAGCCAGTCTCATATAGTTTATTACATACAGTTTTATTTTTAAGTTTTAAATAAAAATAAATTTTAATATTTTTAGATAATTTAAATTATTTATAATAATACAATAAATAAATTTAAAAACAAAAGATTTTAAGTACTTTTAAAGTTTAAATATAAATATTTTATAAACTACTAGCTAATTAAATATAACTATTTATGTACTCATAATTATATAGTAATATTTTAATAACTTGCAATTCTCAACAAAAAAATTTACACCTGCATTGTTATTATTGTAAGCAAATATCTACAAAAAAACTTGTAATATAATATATCTTGTTTCAATCATTAATTATATCATGTTCAAATTATCAACATTCTATGCCTTGTACAAATATCATTAATTATTAGATATCCCTTGTTATTACGCGAACCTGTCAGGTGACATATCAAAGTGCTTGCCGGTACGATCCATTAGTTCTTTCCAGTGTCTTTCTCGCATTGCCTCATTTTTTAACTCAACAAAGAGTGGAACAGAGTTCTTAAAATTTTTCATACTAATTTCTAATGTACGTCCCACAGCAATATTTCTTACAATCAGTGGCAACTTGCGAAAATCTTTCAAGAAGCCATCCATACCATTCATTAGCTCTTGTGGATCGAGATTTTCCCAAAGTGTCTTTGCCCAGATATCACGTGTTATCTTCTGAGCTTTATACATTTCAAAAAGCTCAATCATTGCTTTATAGTCACGTTCTATTAAGTAAAAACTTGAATAATCTGACCCGGGTAGATCAAACAGCAACTCAGCATTTTTTAAATCCTCTAGCTTCTGTTTTAGTTTATTAATATGTTGACCAAACTCCTATCAACATAAATCATAGAGATTATTATATTAGTGAATATATTTTATATCTCTATTTTATTAGATTATATATTATAAAAAGTTTAATATAAAAATATAAATTTAATTAAATGTACTGTATTTTTTATATTATTGATTATATTAATAAAATAGAATAAATAGAATAAATTGATGTACTAATATTTTATTTTTATTGTTATTACTATATCATATAATTTTTTAATATTTTCATTTATATATGTAACATATAAGTATATTTACAATTATACATTTTATATACGTGTATAAAATTATTAATACATTTGAACACATAATTTATTTTATAATAAATATAACGATATAGAAAGATATATATTATATCAATCGTAAATTACAAATGAGGCATAATAATATAATAATATTCATAATTATATTTATAATGATTTTATCTTTATGAATACTATAATATATTATAAAATACATTTTGGCTTGTAATAATGATCCTATATTTTGTTGAAATGTATGAAGCAATAAAATAGAAGCAAATTGAAACATATTGTAGCGTACATTTTATGTAGTTGTATCTTATATGTAAGCGGTGCCTAATAATTGTTATACCTGAACAATACTACAATATAATATAAACTAATAATTTATGTAACTTAAATGATACGTATGAAAAATAAATTGAAATTTTTATAAATATTTAACAAATAAATGAATTGATTTTTACAATTTGAAATTTAATTATATAAAAAAAAAATTCATAATAGATGATTTCAGGATTATCAAATTTTTTTCTAAATAAATTTTTTATTGAAATATTTGATAGCTATAAATACTTCATCAGAATTGAGTTATTTTTTACATACGCGTGTAATGATTTCTAGAGAAAATATTAAATACCAGAATGTACGTTGTGAAGAATAATGTAAAAAATTATATCAATTAGGTACTATTAAATATTAAATAATAATATTAAAAAGGTGTTAAATCTAAGAGACTACCAAGTTACTGATATTTAACAGTTATCTTCATAACTTTTACTTATTAATATACTATTTTATTACTTTTTAAAAATTCGTCTATTTTTTTTCAATGAGACATTTTGCAATCGAATAAACGTCTGCAAGTCTCACGTTGCACTTATTTCTATATTGCCCCAACAAAGGGTCATCTCGGCTAACTGTAATAAAAAATAAAACCGTTAGAAGTATCGCAAAACCATCATAAATAACCACTGGTCACTTTCTTCGGTCACTCAAATTTTTAGTTATTTACGATAGCTAAAATATAAGTAAATATAAAAATTATACATCTGGAATTCTGCGGAATTCAAACACTGTCACTTAACTTAAAATTTTTCTTATGTTTAACTGATCTCGTAAATAGTGTAACTACTGTTTCACAAGAGGCTTTGTTAAAACATTGACTAATTGTTTTGTCGATTCAATATATTTGACAATTATTTTATTTTGGCTTATTATTTCATTAACATAGCGATACTTTACATCTATATGTTTAGACTGTTTATGAGATTTTGATTTGCTAATAATCTTATTGCAAACACAATAATTGTTTTTTGCTTAATTTTTAAATCTTTTAATATTTGTATTAGTCACATCGTCTGTTTTGTTTCATAATTTAAGGCTATATACTCAACCTCAGCAGTCGACTGACATACAGTGGTTTATTTTTTGTTTGACCAGCTGATTGGTTCGTCGTTTGAAAAAAACAAAGCCACTTCTCGATCTGCGGATTTCAAGTCTTGCAAAATAATCCAAATCGGTAAATCCTATAATATTTGTATTGCTCCCACTCTCTCCGTATACAATATCGAAATCGCACATGCCCTTTAAATAACGCATGGTTTTTTTTACACCTTTTATGTACTTATATATTTATATATTAAACTTAAGAAGATAAAATAATTTTTGTAAATTAATATATATAGTTATTAGTAATTTACATAGTAGAATCTCACCTCCATTTTTTGCATCCCGGCCTCCAAATTATCTCCACAGCTTCCAGGCCCTTCTTCATGAAATCTTTCAACAAAATGATCAATTACATATCTAAAATCTTCAATTTCCTGTATAGTTAAGTCACAAAATTGATCTTTCGTGCTTTCTAAGCTACTAAATCTGTAAAGTGCTCCAAGATACAACGATTCCCAATCACTTTGTAATGTGTGTGCCATTTTCTCATCACTCTCTGGAAACTTAATTTTAAGATTCCGTAGTAATCGAAATGTTTCCTGAAGAATAGATTTTTTACTTTTTAATATAATCTATATACGGAGAAATACATGACTATTTTATAATAAAATATTTTTCAATTGTAACGATGCAATTTTAAATAATAATATAAAAATCTAATAAAATATAATTAAATAAAATGTTTTTTATTCAAATATGATTAATAAATTATATTTTAAAAAATATATGAATATTACACTGAATAAAAATTATAAATTATAAATTAAAAATTAAATATACGTATTAATGACTGATGATTAATAATTATTATTAATTATTATATTAATTATTAATATTTTATTTATCTGGCTTAAAGAATTTTATATAGTACCTAAATTTGAAAACATTTTAAAGTAATATATTTTAATATTTTTTAAAATATTTCTTTGAATTTATTAGTTATATTTTTATTATTACTTTTATTTAAAATTAATAATATTAAACACTTCATATAAAAAATGTATACAAATAAAAAAAATATATATATATATATAATATTTATACTTTATGCTATTTAAATAATAAAAAATACTTAAATTAACTATAGATTGATTAATTAAGTTAATAATAAGTATTGTTCTGAACGAGATTAATATTATAGAGTAAAGTTGAGTTTCAATTCTATTTATAAAATTTTTTATTCTTGCTTAATTTAACAATGAGGTTTTTCAAATTTTGTCTTAATATAATTAAAATTATTATATTTTGTTTTATTAATTAATAGAAAACTAACTATCTTATAAAAATAAAATAGTTAAATTTTATTATGTATCAGAAGTATTTTATAATGTATTGATAAACCATGCAAATTTAAGAATAGTATATGAAAATTTCCACAATTGCTACAAAGATATTGGTAGTATTTCTATACTTTTAATATTTGTAAAATAATTTCTAATTAGTTTTCTGCTTAATACAATAATATTAAATATTTTTAAATAGTATTTCTGAATATTTATGATGCAAGTTAAAAAATATATAATAAATATATACATAAAATAAATATATATTTTTTAATTTTCAAATGATAAAATTCTAAATTTAAAAAAAAATTATAATACTTTTAAAAAGGAATACAATTTAAAAATTTAAAAGATTTTTATGAACTGTAATAAATTGAGAACATAACATTTTGTTTTTCATGTTATAAAATTTGTATAAATTAGTAGAATAGGATTTAAATAAATTTTTTAATCAAAAATAAAAGGATATCAATTATCTATATGCAGTAAAAAATAATCATTATAATTTATCTTATATTATAATGATTTAAATAAAACGATTGAAAATATATAGAAAATTATGAAAATTTTGAAAACAGCAAATTCCATGGTAAAAAAATAATAGAAAAATATGTAATTATTAATAGATTATAAATATATCAACGTAAATATACATATAGTTATGCATAAAGTCTCGAATTAATTATTTAATTTAAGAAATACAACTTTATAGGATCAATTAAGAAGAAAATATTCATAAATAAACAATTGAACCAAGAACTATAAAAATTATTTTAAAAATAAATTAGAATCAAGAAACTGTAGATAATTTTTATAATTGTTAATACATTAATAAAAATAAGCTGCATATTTCAGATAAATTTAATACAAAATATAAAAGGATATATTTGTTTTTTTAATAAGAATATTTATAAATATTTATAAAAAGTTGTTCTCTTTTTTGTTTGAATAAAATAATATTTTAATTTTTTAAGTAGAGATTAATTATAATTTCTAATCGCTAAATACATATGTATAATATATATTTAACGTATGATATTTCTTAGTTGTTACAATTCTAATTAATTTTGACAATAGTAATAATGTAAATGAGTGATGTATCCATAGGTTGGTTCTTTTATAAGTACAACTCAAAAGATGACTAACGTTTTAATCTTCTGAGCAATGTTAAACTTGCTTTATTATGTCTTGTTATATGAGGATAAATATATAAATACTCGTATTTGAAAAAGATAAGATGATGAAAATTGACAATATCATCTTATATTACCATCTTTCAAACAATGTCGTACATAATTTCAAATTGATTAATAAGTTAGTTTCGACTTGAAAGTCGTTTATAGTAAATGTATTTGACTGTTTGAATAGAATGAAAAAAATAAAATATTTGTAATTCGTAATAGTATTTAATTGTATTTAATTGTAATTTTCATTTTTGGGTAAAGCAAGATGTAAGAAAATAAGAGTAAAATTAAATGCTAGCTGTGAAAACCATAAAACATTGATTTATGAATTTTAATCTAAGTCGCCTGGTATACGTAGTTACAAAATAAATCGTTGGAACAGATTTATTACATCATATTCTTGTTGATCATTGAACGACAGTTTGCTACATAATACAAACCGTAGATATATTGTACAGATCGACAATGAATATGTATGCAAACAATGTATACAAAGTTAGGAATTAGAAAATCGTAGATATGATGGATTCTACGATTCCTCACTGTATATAAAAAGTGGGTACATTTACCAACTATAAAATAGTTTTTGGATTTCTTAGAATTAAAATAAAATCAGAAAATTTTGACGTTCAATTTTCACTACTAATGAAACTTAATTAACTTACTGGACCTAACTACAATTTCTATTCTCTTTCTTTCTGTTTTCCGAATAAAAATACGACTCACAGAAAAAAGTTCAGTGAAGCTTATCATTCACGAAGAAGCTTAATCTTATGATTTTAATTACTCTTATATTTAAGAAGATTTAAATAAATTACAGACAAAAGTCTATCACTCTAAAAGAACATTACATAAAAAGAAAAAAAGCATTTCTAAAAAAACTTTGATTTTGCATCTTAATTTCTAACACAGATACTTATTAATTTACACGCGTATAATATGTTTATTTATCATATATTTATAGTACCAAGTTTTTATAGCAATATTACATATTAATAAGTATCTAAGTTCTATGTATCGTGGATTGAGAATGTATCGTTTGATTTACAATATTCGGAAATTTCTATTGAATCGTAAAATATAAACTGTTAATTTTAATTATTATATGTAAAACTATTCATAATAATTTTATTTATTATAATTTTTATTTATTACTTAAAAATATATCAATAACTAAAGCTTTAATCCTATGTTTTTAATATTTAATAAATAAAAAATTATTGTATTTAACAAACTTGGTATTTTAAGTATTTGACTTCAGTTTGAATAGCCATATGTTTGATGTCACTGATACATTGCATAACAAGTTTGAATCGCTCTAATCCGTTAATGACTAGCTCCACTTCGTCTCTGTATTTATCAATGGTGGTTTTCAAATCATTCATAAGTTCTCTGGTTTCATTAAGTAAGAAGTTACCTAAAACTTGTTTCCATTCTATTGCATGTTCCTTTATGCCATTCAATAGTGGTTTAAGATTAATTCTTGATACATTAATAATAAATATATTTTTTAGTATTATTTCCAATCACTTAAGTTTTGCAAAAATATAGCAATATAAGATACATTATTATAAATAAATTTGATATTAAACTCTACTAATTCTATTAGTTCATTAATCATATAAATAAAATACTAATGCTTAAATTCATAATTTTAGTATAAAAATTTTAAAATTCGGTATAACAATACTTATACGTATATATAAAACCTACCTAATACTGAAAATATCGTAAAAATCTACCATATCATTAATTTCTTCTATAATTGAATCATAAAAACTGAATTTTTCGATATATTGTTGTAAAGTGGAATTTGATGTTGCAAATTTTCTACACATCTGATTTTTGTCAACTGACCAAAGGTTACTATATTGCTTCCATTTATATAAATAACGCCAGCAATCATGTGATAATTTTTGTGATTTATCTTGAATTGTATATATAAGTTCATTTATTATCTAAAATATAGTATTAGTTAATAATAATTTCGAAAAAATATTTTCAATTTTTATCAGTATATAAATTAGTAAAAATGAACATATTTTTTTAATTTTAAAGATTTCAACACTAAAAATATCATAATTTATTATTTTGTTTTTATTTAATACTAATAAAAATGTTTAAAAAATTAGGAAGTAGTAATTTCTTTTATTAATATTTATCTATTGCCGATCTATAATATATATTACTCATAGATAAAAATTATTATAATACATCTAATAAATAAAAACTAAATTAATTATTAAATAATTTATAAATAGTATGGAATAAAAATTTTAAAATAAATACCTGAACACCTTTTTTTTTCACTGGGATGTCTTCGAAAAAGCTGAAGATTGTAAATTCAGTGGACAGTTCATCTTTAATTGGTTTACATTCAATAGCAGTTGACGCCATCCATCTTGGAAAAGCTCTTGTTCTTTCCATAAGATCTTTGATATCACGCATAATGATTGTATAAATCTCATTTGCAGATGGCTGAAGTATTACTTCTGATGCGAAAATAGCTGCATCCACTTGAAATACGGGTTTATTTCCAGTTAACAGATGCTTGAAATGCTTAAGATTACGTATAAAACATCTGTAATAAAGTTTTTTATTTTTTTTTCAATTATTAACTGTATATATAAATTTTTATTAATACTCAAAATAGTGAAACAAATGAAATGATAAAATACATAAATCTAGCTTAAATAAATAGATGAAATAAAAAACAAAATAAAATAGATATATTAAATAAAAAAATAAAATTTAACGAAAAAGAAATAAATAAAAAATGTATAAAAAGACCATATATAACAATATAAAAAGAATATATAATGAGCTATATAAAGCTTAAATAGACTTATATTATATGTAGTAAGGATTGATTTAATGGAAATTATTAAGAAAAATTATATTCGATTGTGTATCAATTACATTTTAGTTATTTAGTAAATTAGTCGCATAGATAATGAATAAACTTATATTATTATACTTGACAATTACATACGTAATATTAGATGATCATTTATAACTCATTTTATACATAATAAATATAGAAATTTGAAATTGGACTTACTTTATAAAAGCAATAAAAATCTTTTGCTCGTAATATTCATAGTGAAGTAACATTGCCGGACTATGACCCGTTGCAGTTCCTTCAACTAAACTTTCGAGTTTTATCAGCATTAGACTTATAGATTGATAACACTTCAGCATTGTATTTACAAGATCTGTTCGTTTACTCTCGACTTCTAAAAAGAATGCCTACGAAATTTACTTTTTCAATCATTCACAATATAATTTATATTATTATTAATACTATTATTATATTTATAACGAATAAGAGAAATAATAATATAAAAATTATTTATAATACTTTACAAGTTATCAGATAAAACAATTTTTTTTTTTTATTATTTTAATTAATTTAACCAATTCTAATTAATGATAAATTAATTATAATAACTGTACATTATATATTCATCAATAACTGGAGAATGTAAAAAGGAATTGTATGAATCAAAGGAATCAATTATAAACGCATAATGAAAAATGAAATTTAATTTTAAATAAATAAATCCAATTGTTTTTTCTGAAAATTTTTTTAAATATTTTAGCACGTACTTTACAGCTTAATAAGTCATAGCACGACTCATTAGGATCATCTCGAGTTGTAAAAAGATTGTAACTTCCAAGCATAGTTTGTATCTCTTTGTCCAGTTCACATCTGATCTGAACAACCTGCGTAACGATGGATGTAAGATTCTTTAACAACTTGTTGCACTTGACGGTGTACTCTTTAATATTGAGAGAATACCAATTAAGTCGTGTAACACCAGGTTGAATTTGTTTCTCGATATTTTGAAGTGTATTTTTCAGTAGTAAAATCTATATATGATGAAAAAAAATTAAATTATATTTAAGTTACGTTAAATTATTTATTCCTATATAGAAAACTTAACAGCAAATAAATATTTTCAAAAAATAAGCAAGTTTTAACTTTAGAATATTAATTGAATTTAATTAGAGACTATTATATTATAATATTATCAATTGTTTACTTATATATTTAACCAATTGTTTTATAAGCATGTAATATAAGTATTAAAATTAAAATGGTAAAACAGTTATGTGAAGATTAACAAGCCTATATTTATAAAATTATTAAATAATACTTTTGCTTTTATTATTACATCTGCATCATCAAACTTATCGATGATATCATTGTATTGATTAATCATTTTTGCCACTGATTCCAAATCTGTATATATTCTGTCCTTCTGAATAACGATATTTTGTATTGTTGACGGTAATACAAACCCTAAATCTTCCATTAATTCTGCCTATAAAAAAATCAATATTACATATTTTATAAAAATCCCTTTCGTGATGAATTATGTAAGTTAAATATATAAAAGTCAACTAATGTCGATATTAATGTAACTTAATATTAAATCATTCAAATTTTAATTAAAAGCTAAAACTATTATATGTTATTGTTATATTCTTTTATTCACAAAATTTCTATTATTTTTCTTTGTGTAATTAATTCCATATAAAATTAGATTACTGTGATTTATAATATCTTTAAGGTAAACCTATTCTTTATTATTAAAAATAATACGACATATATAAATTTAAGATATTTAACAATATTAAGTACAGTGAAATATAATTATAATTGTATTCACCTCACGAATAATATCAAAAATTTCAATATTGAAATTGACAGTCAATTTCATCTGATTCTCTAATAGAATTATACCACGCATAAGCTCTGCATTTTTCATTTTTTGCTGTTGAAATTTATTGGTACGTATAGATCCTGAAGAAGGTCTAGATTTTGATAATTTTATATCTACCTTTTTATCTGAATAATTAAAATAATTATATTTATAAAATGTTTTCAATCAAATATTTTTATATTCAAAAAGTAATCTAATCATAAAAAACGTATACAAATTTTTAATAATTAAATTTATTGTAACATCAATTACTTGCATTAGAAAACAATAGATTTTCCAATTCTTTTTAAATATTTTTATTAAATAAAACTATTGAAACAAATAAATTACTTAAATGAGATTATAGAATCAGAATCAACATAAGATTAGAGAAATATTGTTACCGAACCCAGACTTGTTTGACATTAGGAAACTTGTTTTATCATCAACACGCAAATTCGTTGCAGGAGTACCAGTAGTCGAAACATAATCACCACTTTCCACTTTTTTTATTGAATTAATTCCAAGCGTTTTAGCTTGAACTATATGTGTATCATCTAAATAAAAGTAGGTTTTTACATTAGTAAATAAGCTTATGTTATCTCTTAATCAATTTAAAGATACTTATAGAATACGAAAATCAAGCAATTTAAATTTGTCAGATATACATAGTATATTTATAAATTCATTTAGTAAAAAATAATAATACCTATATTTCTCTCATAAGGTTTTAGAGCTACAATATTACGATGCATTGTACTTTGAAAAATTGGTTGTACTTTATTTACGAATTCATCAAATTTACTATTTTCATAAATCTTCATTTGCTCAACTAAAGCAACGTATTGATCAAAAGCGAAATTTTTAATGTCACTAGTTTTGAGTTCATCGATTTCTTGAAAAATCAAAATTGAGCTCTTCATCCGATGATATAACTGTCGTGCCCAGAAGATTGCACCAGCAATTGGTGGATGATATCGCAATAACGCTGGATTTCGTTTACCTATAACACTCATCAACGCATATTTTATTAAATAATTGTTTTATATAATTTCAATATTTTTAAATATTATTATGTTGTATAATGCTACTTCAAAGACATTTTTCAAAATACACAATATTTTTTGTACGTTAATATTTTTAAAAACAATAAGCAATTTTTTACATTTTTTATAATTTAAAACTCTATTATAGTAATTTTATAATATTATATTATATAAAAATTATAAATATACATTAGAAAATTAGAAAAAGGTGCAAAACAAACTACAAATTAAATAACAAACAGCAACGTAACAAAAAACAAAAGTACAATACAATATGAAATAAGAATAAAACGTTATTAAAAAATAATTAGATTCGCTAATTATTAAGTTTTTATTATGATGTCATTCTCAATTATTAATTTTATTCTCATTGTTCACTAAAATATATACCTATTTATTAAAGTTTAAAAATAGAAATCTTATACTCAAATAAATTTTAATTAAGTCAATATTAAATATCATATATGCTAAATTATAGAAAGTTCTATAACTGCAAGTTCGGTATAAACATCTATTTATTTAATTTTTTTAAATATTGGATAATTTTCGGCTCCAATGTAAATTTTAGATTAATGGAGTCTAATTGAAAAGTATGTAAATAATTTAATTCGTTTTAAGTAATCATTTTTATATTTTCCCTTTTTAAATTTTTGAAAATTTAAAATTATCGGTAAATCTACTTATTTATTTATTATAATTTATTTAAAAATTCAGAATAAACTAAAAATAAAAAATTTATAAGAATTTTGTAAATATTACATATTTGACTATATTTTTTATAAGTTTAATAAACGAATTAAAAATTTTTATAAAATATAATTAAAATAAAAAATTATACTTTCGATATACTATGAACATTTTCAGAGTTACTGAAATTTAAGTTTATAGTAAATATTAATTATTTTAAAACTTACCTCTATTGAATGTTTTTTCTACTTCGTTAACTTCTTTGCTAAATTGTTGCATAATAACATCGAACTTCATAGTTAGCCTGTGTTGAACGGATTCCCTCGTCTTCATATTTCTAAATTTCATGAGCATCGAAAGACCATCCTCGGCTCTTATTAAAGCCCGGAAACACTCATCAATAAAAATTTCAGCCTCTACTTCAAGTCGTTTAACTTCATTTCGAAACCATGTCAATATTGATTCCCAGTTATCATGATTAAACTCATTAAAAGCATCATTTTCGGCACTTTTAATAGGACCCACTAATTGGTTCACTCGTTCGACGATGCTATCAATTCGCGCCTGATCATTCACAATCGATTTTAATTCTTCACCAAATATATTGTAAAAATCACGAAGCACTCCAGCAATTTCGTAAAGATTTTCACTCACCTAATGTATCATTAATAAAGATTAAATAATAAGAAATATGTAGTTCTATTTATAACGTGCTTTTAAATATTTTTTTCTTAATCTTTATATAAAAATGAAATTAATGATATTCAATATATTATATTCAATATATTAAAAAATCTACTTTTAAATTAAATAGATGGTTGTGAATGATAATTATAATTATAAATATAAATATAATAAAAATAAAATACTAAATTTTTTATACTTTCTTTTTGAGTATAGTAGGTACATCACATTAAAGTTTCTTAAATAGTGCAAAATACTTTCATTATATTAATAATGTTAAATAATATCTAATTCTAGTTTATTATAAAATTTTACTCGAATATTGCGTGTTTAATGTTTAATATAGAAATATTTTTATTTAGCAATAATATTTTTTTAATTTTTTTTAACGAATTTGTAAAGGGATCTAATTTTAAAATTAATAAAAATAAAACTCGTTAATTTTTTAATAAACTAAAATAAAAAAAAATACACAAATATGATAAAAAAATTTACTTAAAAACTGTACTCAAATTTTATCTATGTAGTTATTTTTAAATATAAAAATTAGAAAATTTATTGTTCTTAAATTCAAATTATACACAAGAAATTTTTATTTACTTAAATAAAAATTTTTTTATATTTTATAATAATAGTATATAACTACTAGTATATACTACTATTAGTAAATAGGAGGAAAAACTAAATAAAGACTTTGTTATTATCATTTTTACCGTGGCTAGATAATCCGTATCTTTAAAAAGTCTTCCTTGATCAAATTCCCATCGTGCACCTTTACCTGATAATTCAATATTAATGCGTGTATCAAGATAAGAAAATTTCCAAAGTCTTAGCATCTTATGAGCTGCATTTGTTTTCATTAAAATAAGTTCTAAAGGTTCGCTGTTAAATGAAAAATATAGACATATTTATTCTTTTCCTGTTATTTTAATTATGAAAAAATTTTATTTAAATATTAAAAAATTAGATTTAGTTCCAAAAGCAATATATCGTTTAATTAGGCAAAGAATTTTTCAAAATTTTATATATCTGTCACTTGTTAATTACAATAGCTATAATCTTAAGAATTCTTATCAAAAAGTTGAAATCTATTAATTGTAGGATATAGAATAATAAATAATTATAATTAATTAATTATATAATAATTAGCATGTGGTAAATTTTTTCTTATTTTTATATTAATTAATACACACATTGTACAATAATAAATATAAGAATACTTACTTAAATAATTTTTTAAACTCTAAATTTTTTATGAAATTTTCACGTATCTGCCATGATATTCTTTCAATTAGTAAAACCATATTCTCCTCAATTGAATAATGCTTTGACAAAATCCAAATCATTCTTAAATGATTGTAAAGTACTGGAATCACATTTGAAATTTCATCAAATGATTTACTTTCTGATATGATCTAAGGAATGTTAATATGATATATCAAATTGGACATTTAATATGAAATATTAAAGCTTTTTAAAATATACCTTGAAATATCTTAAAATAGTAGAAAGAAATTTATTGTTATCTTTGGATGTATTATAGAATCTATAAAGTTCCTGCATAAAATAATCGAAATCTATAACTACTGTTGATTTAGCGAAGTTCAGAATGTTAAAAATCTTCACGATTGAGGTTGATTTAAGCTGTTCTACAAGCAAGGACATGCCTGTTTCGCAATCATGCCAGTATTCATACTCAGCCATTGGACTTTTGTCTATAGGTGATTTATTTGTGTATGAATCTAAAACCTATAAATAATATTTATATCAAAGTTTTTTTAATTTTTAAATAATTACTTAATTTTAATTTAATCTATTATTGTTATTGTTATTATCATTATCATTATCATTATCATTATCAGTATCATTAATCATATCAATATCATTATCATTATCATTATCATTATCATTATCATTATCATTATCATTATTATTATTATTATTATTATTATTATTATTATTATTATTATTATTATTATTATTATTATTATTATTATTATGATTATTATTATTATGATTATTGTTATTGTTATTTATTGTTTATTTTATTAAGAGCATCAGCTGTTTAAACAGGTGTGATTCAAAATGCCTGCCTTGACCCACCGTAATTCTTACTAGTACGCTATCCTTCAAAAACCATCTCAACTTTGTCTCGGCTGATATACCCCCGACAAAGGTATGACTTAGTGCCTTCGCTGAAAAATGGTCGACTCAGGTAAGGCAATACCTGACACTGTTCGATGGTGGAAGTGGTCCAACTAAGTCAGTGCATACATGCTAAAACCTTCCAGTTCGATTTTTAAATTATCAAACAACGATGTGTTGAGTGATTTTCGCTCGCTGGCATGTTATGCATGTTCTCATCTATTCTCTTGTCTTTAAATATTGACTGCTATACAAATCGACGAGTAATTCATTTTTGCAACGCTCGAATTCCGTAAATGATATATTGCTCCATCTTTCGGGTGCGCGAACAATGTTGCATTAGTGAGTTTGATTTTCTTTGCATCGATGGCAGTTTGTACTGTCCACTTAACTAGATTTTTTATCTTATTCTTTCCTTTCAATAGTTTACTATGGTATACTATAGTTCTACAGTATTCGACATAAATTGTCCGCAGAATTTAAACATTTCCAAAAATCTGCGTAAATCACTCATACTTGCTGATTTATTGCAGTTTTTACGACGTGAACTTTATGGTAGAATGGATTCGTTCCGTTATCAGTTACGCGGTATCCTAGGAAATCTATTTCTTATTGTCCAAATATGCACTTTACCTTGGTTTATTATCATCCAACATATATAACAACAAGTGTAGATATTATATATGCTGTGTTTCATTTTCTGGCGTGATTAAATAGTCATTAAATAGTAAACCGAATGAACATCAAGTGTACTCGAAAAGTCCGAATGAAGTGATTCTTCTGTCTTCGATATGCTTGTTTTGCAACGGAAATTTTAGTAGGTGCGCACAAGATAGATTTTCGAGAAACCTGATTTTCCGTGTTGATTTTGTACGTAGTCTTTAAATAAAATCGTGATCAGGCTTTATTCATCGATTAAGGTGATTATAATCTCTGCAGGGCCGTATCTCATTGTCGTCTTGGAGCGCTACGTACAAAGAAGAACAATAATGGTTCTGTAATGGCCGTATATTGTATTAGCACTACAGTTCTTTGAATTCAACCCTTACCTTTTTGTTGCGATCAGGCGCGAATCGTCTTCCTCTGCAGTATACTGTGGTCCGGGAGTTGTTTCGATATGATGATTGATATTGTGCTTTACTAGTTAATTTATGCAAGGAGCTTTGTAGATATTGGGAAATTGCGAGAGTAGTTAATGATATGGAGAATATCCGCAAACTGCTTGGATTAATTCCATCGCGAACTTTATATTTTACAAATCGAGCTCAGTTGCACTGTCTATGAGTCTTCTGTTTCTTAGATTAACAAGGGAGTTCGAAAAAGACTAAAAAACCATAGCCGACAATGTCTGCCAGTATTGCGTCCAGAAACAACTGATTTTTAGTAGGCAGTAAGTACAAGAGAAAACGATGAGTTTTATGGCAAGGAAAGTGGAGTTAAAGTATAGAATTTACCGACTTGCTATTTAGATCTATAATTAAACACATCGGGTAATACCTCGATGGGCAACATGACGTCATAAATCTAACAACGTCGATATATATTGGCGTACTCATCTTAATTTTTGTCACAGTGTTTTTACTTTCTATATTTGAATATTCTTAGATAAACGATAATAATCTTAAATATAATCGTTTCAATTTCTATCTTTAGTATTCTGTATCAAATTATTATTATTTCTTAAAGAATTTTAATTGTTCTTTTCAACGTTCTTTTTGAAAAGGTTAATTAAGTTCGGTTCTCTTATATGATAAAGATATTTATTAATCAAATGATGATGATAAAATGTTGATCATAAAGTTTTTTATTTTATTTGTAGAATAATAGTTACTACTTATAACTAAATTATAATATTTATCTATAACTTTTACTAGAAGTGTATTTTCTTTTTAAATATTTTTACTTTTTTTATACAATCTGAAAACAAACTATTCATATACTTTTGAACATACCATTCACGTAGGTTTTGATATAATTATTTTTGTAATACTTGCACCAATTCTTCAGTATATATTGTGAACGCAATTAAAAATATTTTACACCATATTATTTTATCCATATTTTCTATTATTTGCAATGTATGCATTCTATACATATATCTTTAAGCAATTTTAGTAATATGAAGTATCATTTTTATGTTAAAAACTTAAAAAAATATATATGTTTACACGATCTAGATATTTTTTTAAAACTAATTAATACTATATTTTCACAAATTTGTATCTTATTAATTTTTCCCTTAATTGTAGTTTTTTAAATTTCCACGATAAAATTTTAAAATAGAAAAAAATATTATTTTATGATCGTGAGTCTAAAATCTTGTAATTTATCAAAAATTACGATGTTCAACTTTTATGGATTGATGCAACGTACTTTTAGATATATGACTGTATATAAATAATAATAATTTATAAATTTTAAGAATATTTTTTAAAATTCTCATATATTTTTATGATTTTTATTGCACATTTTTTTTAAACTTCAAAAAATTTTAAAACATTTATTATATCATTTTAATTTAATCTATTTAAGTGAAGTTAATTCTCTATTAATAACATAAAAAATAATACTTTCAAATAACAAAATTCCATTATTATCAATTATCACAAATAAATTTCCCTTTCTTCAATAAAATTACTAAAAATTATATGTAATTAAAAGAAAACCTTTTTAATATGCTTTTTCCAAAACACAACGATGTCTTCCAGTTGTTCAATTAATTTTTTATGTTTAGCAAGTTCATTATCATTAATACGTGGATCAATAGCTTCTAGTATATCAGGAATAGTTAATAGAGTATCAGCATTGACGTGATCCAAAGTCCTTGACAATAAATTTATGTTTTTAAAAATTTTTGAGTAGAGGTAGAAAAAGTAGTAATATTATTAAATATTATATATATATATATTATGTAATTAAAAAAATATGTTCAAATAATTCAAGTTAAATAGTATACGACTTACTTAAACAAAATATAGATATTATTTCAATTAAGTTACCGATGTCAATGTAATTTTTTCGTCATATCATGATATTATCATTCATGATATTATTATTAAATATTCGCATACGCAAATTTATATCTATATGTAAAAACTCAACTATTTTTTAAATTACCATTCCACAGATTCAATCAATTTTGATAAATATTCCAAAAACTCAGCTTTACTAGGTTCAATATATGTTTTTTGTTTATCTATCGATTTTCTTATAATTTTATTTTGAAAAAATTCATCTTCGGACAATATTACAGAATTTAAATGTTCTTCATTTCTCATTTTTTCAGCTAGTAACGATATTCTGCGTATATTTGATGGTGGCATAAGAGTTGTTCTCTATAAAATTATAAGTAATAAAATTATTACAAATGCAATTACTAAATGTTTAATATTTATTTACACAAGAAATTTTATTTAAATGAAATAAATATAAGATTATATATAGATTAATATTCTATCATTTACAATTTTCCAAAAAATATTGTCAAGAAATATTTATAATTTCTAGGCTTATCTTAATCTATCATATACAACTGATGGAAATTCCCAGTGGCACGTAAAATAATAAAATATTAGGAAAATAAGGGAATATCTTTAGAATATAAAAAAATAAATATTATAAGTATAATAAAGGGACACATTATGTAGGATATAGCCGATTCCATATACTGATTTGGAAATGTAGGAGATAAATAAACTACCCTAGCAGAACTACAACGAAGGCATTATATGTAATAAT
The DNA here is from genome assembly GCA_018907185.1 of Platyscapa corneri. Taxonomy (NCBI): domain Eukaryota; kingdom Metazoa; phylum Arthropoda; class Insecta; order Hymenoptera; family Agaonidae; genus Platyscapa; species Platyscapa corneri. Next base: position 168,889 of record JACCHW010000075.1, read on the forward strand.
GTATAATTATGTATAATAATTATATATACTTTATATAATTTATTAATATATATGAATTAAGTATTCAAAGTATTTAAAAGGTAATATAAGTACTTTTTGTTTCAACTGCTCTTTTAAATTAAAATATTTATGTTTATAATATAATCTTTTATTTTTAAGAAAATAAACGAAAGTAATTAGAAAGATCGAAATTTAGTACTTAAGTCATTCACTAGAGCTAACATGTAATTTACAATTGATACTTTAAAATTAAAAAAAAATTTGTTAATTCTTTGTTTAAAGTAAAATTATAATTAATATCTTGTTCTAGATATATAATTATTAATAATTTTATAAAAAATAAAATACAAGAAACGTGTTATACCTGTAATTTAGTTAAATCATCAAGTGTTTCAGCAGCTCTTTCTATACCCGGTGTCTCTATTATAGAAGCCATGACATCTTTAGCAGCCTTGTCTTGAGCTGCCTCAGATCCACGAAATTGTTTTTTAGCCAATGGTAAAAATACCTCTTTCAGTATATGACCCATAGTGATCAAAAATTGTCCTTGAATTGATCCTACGATCACATGATGTGGAAATTTTGTACAACATAAATCTTTCATATCATACATAGGAATAGCTGAATCACTACTCCGTAGTATGTAGATAATTTGTTGATCGTTCAGCAAAGAATCAGATCCATCTATCTCTCCAAAAAAGCAGTGAAGAACAGGTACTCGAACTATTCTATCCACAAGTTTCTATTCGGTTAAATAAAGTTAAAAACTAAATTTTCATATTTAAACGATAACGTATAAAATTTTAATTTTCAAAAATAGTAATTATATTATTCAGGATATTCTGAGATTGAGTTATTATAATACTAAAATGCAATATTATTTGTACAATAACTATTTTTTCATTATTACAATTAATTTCAAGTTCAGACTTCTCCTAAAATAATAGTTTTCAAAATATTTCATTTTTCATCTTTATATAATTTTTTTAAATACATAATATAATAAAATGAAAATCATTATATATATATTTTTATAATTTTTTTAATAATTTTATATTTTAATTAACTTTCTATTAAATATAGTAAGTAATCTATTCATACATATATAAATTCTGTGGATTAAGGAATTAATAGGTATTAGATAGTGACTATATTATAGGCAGTTAGATATTTAAAATAACATATAATATATAAGGTCACTATTTTAAAATAATACTGCTTTATAATAGTTTTTCAATTATACTATTTTATAAACATATTGAGATTAAAATTAAACAAAAAATATTTACGATTTTTTTTTACTTTTTATTTATTAATTAATATTTATACTAATTTGAAAAATATTAACAATATTAGAATATTTTTTATTTAAAAAGCTTCCTCTTATTGTATCTTTTAATTTGAAAAACAAAAACAAATTATTAATTTCTAAATTTAGTTATATTTAATAACTAATATACCTTTCGTAAAACATATTTATGACGATCTTCTGGCAATGGCACTAATAATTTAGGTTCATCTGAAATTTTTATTTTAACACAATTAGTTTTTTTAAATTTTTTATATCATATTAATTTATATAATTACTGTTTTAATACAAAATATTTTTTGCAGAAAAACTTTAATTTATTACCTGTTATTGCTACTTACTAAATCTTCTTTATTTAATAAAAAGAAATTAATTCATTTATTACACGTTAAAAATTTTAATAAGCCCATTATAAATCTAAGCTTTTTACTATGAAAAAATAATGATAATATAATAATATGAATTAAATTAAATAATTTTACGTACAAATTTTATATTTACGTCTAACCATTTATTATGTATGACAGCATATTTGGCTCTTCATTTTTAAGTTTGTTGTTTATAATAAAGTCATTTTACTTAATAATATGCTATAATATAATCCTGATCTTTTCTCTCAATCAATTTTGAGCCCTTTTTCGGCATATTCAAGAACCTAATCTTATCTCTAGAAAAAGTTTACTGTCTGAATCAGAACACTAGACAATCTGATGTAGCAATATCCAAAAAGCAGGGTAAGTAAAGTAAAATGTCCGATTTACTGTTTCAAGCTAATTTATGAAACTTGACGTTTTTTATTAGATTTCGGTAGTTTTTCTGAAACCCGATTGAAAGGAAATATACACGATAACGTGTCTCAAGAATAATTTTAGAAGCTTAAAATGCACAAAATAATATTCTCTATTATTTGAGTCATTTAGAGTAATCATAATACATTTGTTTGTCATCATCGAAGATGATTGAATAAAGAAAATTTTTCCTTTTATACTATTTAAGCAATATCGGACACTTAATTAAACGTTTGTCAATGCCTGCTTACATCAGTTGATATGATATCAAATTTATAAGTTTTTAAAATATTCCGATTTCATGTATTTTTTTTAATGTCGATATATGAAAATTTAATTCATAAAAAAACTATTTAAATATTCGATATTCATTCTTCGTTGTAAATATATTCAGTTCAATATTTTCAAATTTTTTCTGATCTTCCTTGTATTCTTTGTTATTTACCCAAATAAACATTGAACTGAACCAAATCAACTGAACATTTTCATATTCTTCAAAACCTTTTTTGGTGAGTTGCAACTTCATCTCCATAAATACTTGAAAAAAGTCCATGTGGTTGAACTAAGCTTTTGTTAAAAAAAAATAATACAATAGACATCACACGATGTTCTTTTTTTGGAATATATTTAATAGCATAAATGAATGTTTCATTAATTTGGAATGTTTCATATGTTTAATTTTATTGCTCATATATTTCAATATCTTTATGTCTTCAAACAACCGAATCCTAGTAGTATCTTTTAAGAAAGAGCGAAAATATATTTCTATAATTAATATTACTCCAACAACAACAACAAAATTAATAAATTTAATCCATACTTTGATACTTAAATATATATTTAAAAATCAATATTAGTATTAATATGTACGCAATATTTCATTTTAAAATAATTAATTCTATTAATACAAAATAAATGTTTAAACAATTATTAGTGATTTAGCTTCATGGAAAAATTGAAGTTATTAAAACATTCTTTAGAAAATTATAATTAATAAGTGCCATTAATAATATATTTCTCAGTTTAACGTAATATTATATAATTACAACATTACTAAATATAGAAGCTAAATTTCGTTTAAGATTAAATATAATTATAAAACAAGTATAAAATATAAAAATTTAATTAAAAAACGTAAAATTTATAAAAATACATCTTACAAGAATATTTATTGACTCACTTTTCTGTTTAATAAGACATTCTAAACTATTATTCTCGTAGTCACGTCTTTCAACTAATTCTTCTTCCTCATCGTCAATCTCTTCGTTCTCATCACTTGTAAACTGATTTGAATGCAGCATTGTGAGTGATTCAACAATGTCAATCGTGGTTTTGTCACCTTTTATTGATTCAGTTTTTTCTCGTTTCAATTTTTTTTGTGTAGACCTTCGTAAATTCTTTGAATCCTTACCTTTATCTTTCTTGCCTATTTGTTTTTTAAATATAGAAATTCCCGTTATATTTTTACAAATTAATAAAAAAATATTATTATGTAATTTTTTTATTGTATTTTTTGATAAATTTATTTCTATATCAATTTACCCGCAAAATATTATATGTTAATTATATAATAATGAAAGAAGAAGCTATTAAATTAAATGAAATTAGCTATTAAAAAGAAGTATTATAGGAGAAAAGATAACATGAGTTTATAGTGAGAGAAGGGATGACTGGTTTCAGAAAGATATTCAAACTAACAAAAAATTTAAAGGAGAGAAAGAAGCAAATACAGGGAGGTGAAAAGAAAAGAAATATAGAAATATAAAATCAGGATTTTGGAACATGGCAGATTTACGTAAAATGGGATCACAAGGTTGAGAATTAATAAAAAATTTGGATATTATAGGTCTGATTCATATGTGAATGGAGGAAGGGAAAGAAAAGTTCATTAAAGAAAGGTTAAAAAACTATCAAGTGATGACATCCGGTATAATAAAAGAAAAAGGGTTGGGGAAAGAAAGGAATATTAATAGTAATTTAAAAAATTGAACGATAGATATAGAAGTAAATATAAAATCTGATGAAATAATAATAAGCAGAATTAAAATTCAGGGGAAAGAAATAGTAATAACGTTCAGTTATTAGTTTATACAGGGAATAATATAAATAGAAATTGGGAACATTTATACGATGTTTATAAGGAAAATAAGAGTAAAGAGATATTAATGTATGAAGATTATAACGCGCATACAGGAGAAGAAAGTGAGTGGATTGATAGTTCAGGAAATTCATACAGGGTTTCAAAGGATAAAACCAAAAATGAAGAAAAAAATTAAACTATTTAGGTGGATAAAGGAAAGGGAATTTTATATTTTAAACGGCAGATGGAAGGGGAGTCAGATAATTTGAAAGAAAGAAAAACTGTGGGTTAAAATAAGACTAATTTTGAAGGACAACACTATTTAACATAGCGATTTCAAATCTAGAAGATGAGCTTAAAACTTCACTAGGGGTTAATAACGGAGAAGATAAAAATGACATCGTTAACAAATGCAGACAATATTGTAATAATGTTCACAAATGAAAAAGAGATAAGAGAGTTATTGAGAATCTTAAATAAATATCTGTAAAGAAAAGGACGGGATCTAAATACCACAAAAACAAAAATATTACTATCAGCGGCCGTTCGCGAGATGGAGGAAAGTGAAGTCATTGAAAGAAGTATATTTTTTTTATAGATATGTATTTTATGAGCATCATTTCGGATACTAAAAAAAAATATCGAACTCAAACTCAAAATGAAAAAATACATCTGACGTCGTCCGCCGATTTATATCCATTTTTATCGTTCGTATTTTTATCAATTTTTTCTTGATAGTGGCAAGATTACGTTTATACGTCGAAGAATTTGGATATCGCTTTATTTTAATAGTTATTTTAGAAACAATATACGATCAAGTGTTTTCCCGCGAAGTTATGCAATAGGAGATTTTACACTCGGAAGAGATTAAAGATATAAATGTAATAATTCCGATTAAGGCATGTAAGGGCTTCGCGGAAATTCAGCACACGCAAATATAAAAAAAAATAAGGAGCATAATTTCTATTCATAGTTACAAAATACATTATGATCGCCCATACACGGCCTTCGCATGTGAGACAGAATTGGGACATTCCGTCGCCAATAATTACATTAAAAAAGGGGAAGAAGCAGAAAGAAAAACATATTCGCATGAAACAATCTTAACATTGAAACTGTAAAGCAATTTTCTTATTTATACTACGCCTTCAAAAAAAGCAACAAAGACGAAAAACACGAAAAAGGCAAAATCTGAAGTATAGCATGGCGTAGATTCAAGAAATATCCTAAAATGAATCTTTTTGATACATTAGTAGAGAACGTAATGCTATATGGAGCAAAAATTTATAAAGTGGTGTTTAGAACTGAATAGAAATGCGCCTAGTAGCGTAGTAATGTTGTAAATAAGAAGATGCAAGTTGGAAATCGAAGCAGTGAAAATAACAATATCATTCGAAAATAAAATATAAAACAGCGAAAATATGGAGATCATCAAAGAGTGTATAAGGAAAATAGAAGAAGGGAGACTAATAGAAAACAGTAGAAGTAAAAAAGAAAAGAAAAAAGTTACTCGGTAGAAAAGATGCTTTTCTGGCAAGAAATACGATTATCATGGAGCAATTGTTGGTCAGTCAGAGAATATGAACAATTTATGGCAAGAAGTATAAAGCGTAAAAGAAAGCACAAAATGAAATTATGGATTAATCACATAAAAAAATCAAAATATATAGATGAACTAAAGCAGATAATAATAGACAACTAACTGAATGAAAATCTTAGCAAGATTTAAAATGAGAAATGAAAGTAAAGCAAACCAGTACTGGCTGACGGATGAAGAAAAAATGTAGAATTTGCAAAGAAAACAGGAAAAAGCTAAAGCACATATTCCAAGATTGCAAAAAATTATAAAATAAGACATTGAACCACCTGTATACTAGGAAATAAAAAGAATGTAAATATATTATAAAACATACAATTGAAGAGAGAAACAAAGAAAAGGGAAGTAGAAGTACTGAGAGACCAAAATGGTAAAAATTATGAAATCATTATGCATAAGAGCAAGACATAACACATTTTTAAAATATTTGAAGGACAATATTTTAAACAAGTAAATTTAAGCATGTAATTTAAATAAAATTAGATGTAAATAATTAATGGTTTTATAAAATCATAAACAAAATAATAAACATGATAGATAAAGTATTAATAGAAAAATTTTAAATGGAAAATAAGTAGATTTAAAAATGAAAAACACATCCTAGCATAAAATGAAATCATAAAAATTATTGTAAAAGAATTATTGGAAAAAAACTGAAAGAAATAAAAAGAGGAGTTGAAATAGTGTTAATGTAGAATGAAATAATATACAAATTACAATATAAGTAAATATATTAGAACTAAAAAGGAATGAATAAATAATAGTTAATTTCATGATATATGTTAAACAAATATATATAGGTTATATTTAGGTAACTTTATATACAATTAGTAATTATAAATAAAAAATAAATTTGATTATAGAAACGATAAATATATTGTTTAAGAAATAATAAAAGGAAATATATTAAAAAGAAAACGAAACAAAAAAATAGTTAATTTCATAAAATGGTACACTCGTTAGTATAGACTGATGAAATAAAATATTAATGTTAAAAAGTTAAAAGATATATGTACACAATAATTAAAATAGTGCAGATAAGATAAAATAAAGATTAAGATAACTTCACAACGTGTCAAATATAAAAACTTCGAATGAATATGAAGAAAATGTATTTGGTATAAGATTTAATTTAGTGTGCAGTATATAAAAGTAATATTTATAAAGATATATAATAAAGATATATTTAAATTAAATAAATAGAAATGTAAATGTGTAAATGATAAAATTGCGAATAAAAGAATATAGATTATTATAAAAAACAAAGTAACGTAAATGAGATAAAATGTAAAAGATATGTTACCAAGTGTAAAAACTAATTATGTTAAATGTACAATATTGGAAAATACTAAAATATTAAAATATAAAATATTGTTCAATAAATACTACTATACTGCTATTATAATAATTCAAATTATACATTATTTTTAAATTATTAACTAATTTAGTAACTTGTTATAGGATAATTCATACGGAAATTAAGTGATAATTGGGAGTTATAAAAAGCCATAAATTCAATTTTAAATTATAATTCATGCAAAAAGAAGAACAATTCTTGGAACATAAAAAATTTTTAATTTTCAAAATCGAGTGGCTTAAATTTCGATTGATGATTACAAAATAATTATATAATAAAATTACTACTTCTTACATGAATCAGTTGTAATTTTATTCAGCAACTAAGATGGCAATAAGGATTCTTAACCAATGATAAAAGTTTTAATATCTTAATCCCTATACTTCATCTTAGTTTTTAAAGTATCATATATTTCAATTTTACTTTTTTTTAATTTTTATATCATTGGGTAGGAGTTTATCGCTTATTCATGTGTGATTATGAATAATGGATTTATCAGCATTATAGGTGAAGATGTGAAAACGACGACTCTATGCATCAGAAAAACAGTACTATTAATACGTGCTTAGAAATAGTTTTAAATAATGTGTGTGTTAAGGTATTCAACATGCCCACGATGAATCATGAATGTACAGAACTACCGTCAGATATTGTCATATGAAAGATAGAAGTATTTTTTAAAAAAACCTCAAAATACCGCTCCAATTTTTTATACTCGAGGATCGATGATCAAGCGAAAGCACCATCATACAAATAAATATTGATGTATAAATTTATTTAAAGAAATTTTAGAATAAAAATATTATTAACTAAAAATAAAGAATAAAATATGTATGCCTTTAATTTAAAGAAATAGAATTGTTAAGAAAAATGATTAATGCGATAATAATTTTTAATACTTATAAAACAAAATTTCAACTGATGAATAGATACTTGGTATAGTTTACAAGATCTATTAAGAAATATTTAAATAAATAAAAATATGAAATAAATATGGTCAAGTCAAATTTCAATTGCATTATTAATACATTATCATCATCATCGTTGTTAACAATTATAATATTTGTATAGTACAATATTCGGATAAAATATTTAAATTTATAAATTAGTATACATTTACATTATTTAAATATAAAAAATTTTTTTGATTCATTAGCGCAGAATTAAAATATATTAAATAGAGTAATAGATATAACTCAATAATAAAATAAATGTTCGAGCTAAAAAAAAATTTATTATTTTTCTGAAAATTTAAGGATATGCATAAATAAAAAAAACACTTAAAGCTTATAAGTATTAAGACTTCTTTCTATTAGGGCTCTGATATGAGTTAAAAGTCGGTAGAGTTTCATGTAATTAAATATAGTTTACAATAATTAAAGGTACTATATGATTAAATTAATGAATACAAATATTTTTAATTTAATTCAATATCTAAAAATACGAGTGCAAATTTTAATGGAAACAGAAAAGGAAAAGATAAATGAAAAAGAACAAAAAAATCAACGATAGATAAATTTTAATAAAAATATAAAAAATTTAGATTGTTTCCCATAGGGTTATTTATAGTACATTCTTTTCTTTAAATATTGTACGAATAAAATTCTATTATTTTTATATATTTATTTAATAGGTTTTTCCTTTTTTATAGTATTTAATAACATTATATTCGTAAATAATATTAAGGAATAATAGTAAGTATTATTAATTGTATAAATGAAATAATAAATTATTAATTTTCTATAAATGTACATAACCTAAACAGTATGAAAACAATACTGTAGTACATTATGCAGCAAATGTATTTAAAATATATATTTTACCATTTGTAGTGATTTTTACTAATTTTTGTAAATAAATTTAAATTAATGAAGATTACAACTCTATTTTATTCACAGAATTTAATTTAATTTAATTAATAAATTTAATAAAAAATAAATAATTTAATTTAATAAATAATATAGATTTTAAAAATAATAAAATTTGAATCTAAAATTATATGTTTAATAAACCTTTAATATAGCTCTTTAATATTTTCTAAAAATAAATATATTATTGTATAAGAATTAAAATTCTATTATTGCTAATATTAATTTTCTTTTTTTCTAAATTCATTTTATTCATTATATATTCCAATAAAATGTATACATAATTTAATAAATACATCAAAGTAAATAAAGCTTAAGTAATAAAATTAATTATTTTAATTAGTTAATCACGAGGTTTATAATATAAAATTCATGTATATTAGTGAAAAATTTATGCATATTCAGATTTATTTATACATTTAATGGAAAGTATATAACATTCTAAATAATATTTAGTAAAAATTACAATAAAATTATATTCAATATATTCATAATAATTTTTCTTACCTTCATCCCATACTGAAATTTCATCTTGGATAATTTCATCTTTGTACGTTTTATAAAAGAATACTTGTTTAAATTCAAGATCTACTATTTCATAAGTATTCGTATTTAAAAAATTTTGCAGTTTCTTTTTATAATAGTTATGATTATTCTAGAAGGTTATTAATTTATATATATATATATATGTGTGTGTGTGTGTATTACTATTAATTCAATTATAAAATAGATAAATTTAATTACATTCATAAGTTCATTAAACATTTCGTATTGATTACTAAGGCCTAAGCAATTCATTATTTTTTCTTGAATCCAAAGAATTCTATTGTTGAAATATAAAAAAATGATTATAAAATTAATAAATTAAAATAATAATGGAGAAAGCAATAGAAAAGGTAAAAGTGTACTGAAGTTCAAATAAATCAAAAAATAAAATTCTAGGATATTTAAATTTGATTGAAAATATAAAAAAAAAATACAAAAAATAAATATTAATTATTTCTAATTTTTTTTTTAATCATTAAATATACCGATAATCTATGGTATCCGAAACAGATGACTTAATCGTGATATCACTTTCTGCATAAAAATGACTATTGAAACTACCAGTCGAGGATACATCTTCACTTTTTTCTATTTCAGACATGTATTCTATTTCAGGTATTTTATGTGAAATTATAAAATAAAATTATTAAATTATAAGTTCCAGATTACCAAATAGGATATAATATACTAGTCATGTATTGAACTAAACAAATTCTTACTTATATCAGCGTTTCTATGGTTTCTAACACGTTTTTCTGAATGTGTTTCCATGGTTTTCACGCTTACATGTTATATGTACCTATTTTCATTATTTTGAAATCAATAAAACTTCAACTTGTAAAATTAGAAAACTAGATATATTTAATTTAAAAGTACTTAATTTATAGTTATATCATTCTGTAACGCTACATACACAATTACACTAATAACTTTTTAAAAAATTTTAAAAAATCCGTTCGATAAAAAATTAAAAAAAAATTATTTTATTTTATTACATTTACAGTTCAAAACTTTATTAGTCATTATATTCATATAAAAATATATTTAGAATAAAATTATATTTATACAAATATGATATGTTATATGTAAGCTTTTAAGATTTTTTAATAAAAAATATTGTGTATATAATAATTATATAACAATAATACTATATCAAATATGATTGCAAATTTTATATAAATATATCTCAGTTTTAGTTAATTTGATTAATATTTTATCAACATATAAAATTATTGAAACAATTGTTTATATGGAACATAAAATATATAATTTCTTTACATAATCTTTATACACATTATATAATTGTTATCTTCCTTTAAAATATTTGTTTTAATTGACAAGTGTTGAAGGATTCTCATCTGCCAAAAATTGAGAAATAAGCTTTTGATTTTTAAAGATTATACTTTTTCACTGGCAATCAGTCTTAAATTGACTGTGATTAAATTGACGTCCAAATCAATTATTCATCTAGGTATTAGTAGTATTCATAAAAGAAGAAAAGTTAGACCCTTACAAATAAAACATTATATTGAAGTTTTATAATTATAAATTTATTTAAATAGTGTAACACCATTGAATAAACAAACACTTAATCACTAAAATCTTGTATCTTTCCGACAAATGATTTTTAGTAATAAAATAAAACAGCTGTTAACTCAATACAACAATAAACAACAACCTAGCATGCTGTAGAAATAATTCAATATTAAAATCGGACATGTGCTTACAGTAGAAACGGATTTATATTGACATACTTTATAACTACTCTTCATTACTACTAAAAATGAAAATATATATATGTTTGTGTGTAAATAGTTTACAATAATTAAAAAAATAAAAAAAGAATGTTTGATATAAATTAAAATAATACTTAAATAAACGAAACCATAACACAATTTAAATTAAACCAGCAGAGAATAAAAAGGTATATAAAAAGTAGAATTACATACGTGATGTAAAACATTGTAAAATAAGAAGTTTCCAATTTGAATTGCCTTCCTATAAAAAATTAGAGTACGATTTCTTTTCATAGAAAAGAACTATTTGAGTTAACCACTGAGCACAAGATTTTAGCTGCTTTTTAGATTGATAAGTATCTGCTAATTTACAACTTTGCATTCAATATGTTATCTTATTATACATCTTATTATATATATTATATATTATAGATTTCAATTTTTGGATGTTTATCAAAATTATATATTATAAATTATATATTAAAAATTTTAATTCATATAAAATAATAAAAATGGTTTAAAATGAAATTAAAAAAAAAGAAAAAAGAGTGAGAAGAAAAAATCTGTTACCATAAATAAAATTTTAAAATAACGTAAATAGAAAGGAAAGAAGGAAAAATAAAGAAAAGATAAATAGCTAGAATGAAATCAAGAATTGTCTAGATATTTTGAAGGGAGGTATGAAGGGAAAGTAAGAGAAGTAAAGAAAAAAGGTAAATAAATTAGAGATGATAAATATTTAACGTAAAAGAAAAAATGAAAGAGGAAGAAGTACAAGAGATAATTATCAACATAAAGATAAGTAATGCCAGAATAAGATAAAATAATGAATTTGAAGGAAATGGCTCCTTTTTAAAAAATGGGACGAAGGGGCTCTATTCTACCGAATTAAGCAAATGATTAGCCTATTCAGTCGCTCGCGTACATAATATGTGAAAAACTCGTGATTTTAATTAATAAAGAATAATTAATAAAGAATATCTAGACTATGTAATAAAGAATAATATGCATATATGATTACTATATGTACATCAAATTTATAAAAACACATTTATATTATATTGTAACGTACTAACATATATTCACGCCACTCATGCACACTCTATCAAAGACATGGTACGCATTACCCGAACTGTTAGAAATCTTCTACACCTATATTTTCTTGAATAAATATGAAAGCACTCGAGACAGTCAAAACACTTCAATATCGACAAATTTTTGCACATACTTCAAAACTCTTGCCGCTGATAAGCAATTTTATTATCAATAGACAAAACATCATTCATTTTGATTTTCAAGGCAATGATAAAATTTTCGCTTAAAAGATTAAACAAGCTGAATATAATTATTGATAAATATTTGATTGATAAATTGATAAATCGTTTCTCATTTAGAACTTTAAAGAAACAATTATTATGAGCCGAACACCCGAAATTTATAAAAAGGAGCCCGCTAGCAAGTGAGACACTTCACTGCCATTTTATTTACTTACTCACTTGAGATGTACACATAGAATCAGACTCAGCCTTAGACAAGATCATAAACAGACTTCTACGATACTTATATTTTCTAAACTAAATATTGTCGATAATTAAAAATATTGTAAAATTATTGTAAACTGATAATAATATAAAATATGAAATAATTTCTACAAATTATAAGTAAAATAAGTCATATTAAATATCTATAATAACTCTCGAATATAAAGAAGTCTGATTGCAATTTAAATGAATAGAATAACTTTTAAAATTAGACTGATGTATCGTACATGACATTATTAGTTACGTAATAACATATATTTCAATATTTATCGAATGGCTGTTAACAACATATTATCGCAAAATAAAAATTTAAAAAAATAATTTTAAAAGTAACAAAAATTACAATTAAAATTTGAATAAAAAAAATTTGTTATCTTAACACTGTATGTATCTAAATTAAAAATGCCTAAAAAATTAAATATTTAATTTTACATTAAAAATATTACAACATAATTATGGAATAAGTCTAGAACTACAATGTCGACTAAATTCAAGTTAATTGAATGCTTTTTTTATCAATGCATGCTCGCAAATCTAAACAAAAAATTCTTATATTTAAACTATGATTTTTTAATAAAAAATAACTATAAATGAAAACTATATTTATAGTATATTATAAATAAACTTGAATTAAATATTCCATAAAATTATTTCAAAATATAAAGTTATTTGATAATATTACTAATAATATTTGAACCTATCAAGTTAAATTATAAAAATTCTTATAAAATAATTAAATTAATAAATAAATAATACTATAATTATAAATTAAATGTCATAAATATAATACTTAATAAATAGTTATACAAATAGAAATATATGCATACAATTAAAATTTTTATAGAAATTATAATTTAAAACAAATGTCTTTATTTATTTCAATGAATAGTTTAGTATTATTAAAATAATTTTAGCCTCATAAAACAAATAAATAAAATTTATGTTTAAAAATTTTAAATCATTTTTTCATACATAGCATTCGAAATATTTAATTCAACAATTATTCTTATAATAAATTATGTTGATTAAAATGTACGTATATCTCATCCAATAATATTTGATACTTTTTTCTCATACATATTACTAACTAGTTAATATTCTTCATTCGTATATATTCTAAATTAAAAAATACATGATGATTTATATTTTAAAATTGAAGATTGATTCTGAGTGAAATTTTTTTTACTCCAATGAATCTTCATAATATTTCTTTCACAATATTCTCCTACTTAATTGCATTGAAGTCTATAGAATTGCACTCCACTATAATGTGATTTATTGTTCATTTTTACTTATTGTACAATCTACAAATTTTCTCCTTTACTATTAAATTAGGCGTTATTAAATTAATTATTGTTTTTCGTTTTATTAATCATTCTAAATCTTGCTAATAATTTTATTCTACGTTTTTTTTCTTTTTTGTTCTTTTTATGTGCCTATTTTCGTACACTTTCAACAATTATATGTTTAATCTAAGATTTTTTAAACTTGTCCTTATTTTTCTCCAGATTATTTTTCTATTCTGTACTTTTTCTCATAAAAAGTAATTTGATCTTCCAATATGCCATAACATTTATTCTTTTTTGTCTCCCTTTTGCCCTTACTTCTATTAATTTCAAATACATTTTCTTTTTTTACTTTGTTTTTATGGACTCATTGAAGATTTTTAATCAATGTTTATCATTTTGTTTTTAAACTTAATTTTTCTTTTAGTTGTCTTTATTTTTATCCTGTATCTTTTTCTTTGTAACATTAAATTGTGATCTAGTATATTTTTCATAGATTGAATATCCATTTTCTAATTTTCTATATTTTTCTTTTTCCTCATCTCTACCTCAAAATCTTCACATCAAAATTTTTATTTCCAAATTTCGGCTTTAAATTTCAGTTCTAAAAACTGAACGCGGACATTCTCAATGAATATATAAAAATAAGAGTAGAACAAGAAATAGTCTTGAAACGAAATATAAGAAAAAATAAAAGGGATAAAGAAAATTGAGGGGTAAAAGGTATAAATTTTTAGTATATTATTGAAATAGTCAAGTTTATTATGAACAAGTAGAGAGGAAGTGAAATAATACAGAAAGAAATAGAAGTATTAAAAGTAGACCAATAACAACAAATTCAGCTAATTTAATGGGAAAAATAAAAATATACATAAAATATTAACTTCATCGTAATAGAGATAAACCAGAAATATAATATATTTATAAAAAGAATAATATTACCAATAGAATTTAGAAGAGGTAATGGAACGGCAAAAAATAAACATTGTTAATAGAACAGGAAAGAAAATGCAGATTGTGATAATTAAAAATAAAAAAAAAACAAGAAAATACATTATAAAAGTGTGCAATATCACGGTTTAAAGCAATCAAGTGAAAGAATATTTGAAAGGTTATAAGAAATATATATTATGTTATATATATAATAAATAAATATATATATTTATATATATATATATATTTATATATATTATATATATGTACAAAGTTATTTAGATGTGAAAATTGTACAGAAGTGTAAATAACAATGTGTAAATTTTTCGTAAAATAAATAAATAAAAAATATGATCTATTTCCATGTAAATAAATAAATATTGAAAAGTATATTAGTGTTATTAATATAGTGATAGTGTGCATCCTTCTGATGTAAATTAATAAATATGGGTTTGAAATTTATCACGGTTTTTACTTCCTAAATACTTGTAGGGAATAAGAATTCCTACACATCTCAATTCAAATAACTTTAAAGTATTGTTTAGAAGTTTAAGATACAATCGCATGTTTTGAAATTCTAGAATTCTGAAGGATAGACGAATTACATAGGAACAAATTTTACTAGTATGTCAGTTCTGCGCCAGTTGGCTCTTGTAAAGAAAAACATTGCGCAGAAGCTAAAACTCTCATCATACGCCTCAGCTAAGCAAGATTTACAAAATTTGCTAGCAACTCATCTCTCGAATAACTTATAAGCAATAAAAAAATCTTTTTATAGGTGCTGGTTCTCACCGGTTTTTCTTAAGATTTGAGGCTAAAGTTTTCAAGTCAATTTATTTACAATTTAATTGCAAAAAGTGCCGTACTCATATTATGAGCTTCCCTTGACATATGTTCAAATTATAAACTTTTATGCAGGGACAAAATATTTTACACACTTATAATTCGTTGGATCATAATGGTTAATTGACGGATGGCATTTATACAGTGTTTTTATCGTGTTATATACGCGCTGTTAAGGATAATTACATTTTATTTAGTTTCATTAACAGTCACCGCGTACATGGTTTCATCCCCGAACACTTACAAGAGGTCAGTAGTCACCACTTGCTTCAGGTTTTTGCTTTTTTCTTATTGTCGATCCCTTTAGTTTTCTAAATTGTATTTAGTTATCTTTTTATTTGCTTTGTTACTTCCCGCGCATTAGAGTATACCACAGTACACATTGACGCCATTTGTTTTCTTTGAGTAAAAAATTAATTCACAAGCTATATTGTTGTTTCGACTTCTTGGTACAAATTTTTAAGTTTTTTCCTTTTTATTTCTCTACCATTTTTATTCTTTCGTTCATTTCTCCTTCAATTAACATTATATGTTCAGATAATGGCTTCCGGACCTGAAGTTTCTACCGAGGTATCATCAATGATAATTATCTTTTATTAAATATAATTTTAATATTATTTACTGTTATTTAATTTTAAAATATTATAAAAATATATTTATTTTATTTATTGAATTATGTACAACTGTGGAGCTTACCACAAAATTTTTAACGTTAATAGTTTGTATTTAAAGAGTATTTAAAAATTAACGTATTTAAAATTAAGTTATGAAAATTCTAAAACTTTTTTTATTCTGTCATTAATTTTTCTATATTTTGTAAAATTGAATTTTTTTATATATATTTTTTTCGATTTGAGAAAGTCAATTCTATAAAATAATTGAAAAACGTTTACTATGAATTATCTGTGTTTTTAAACGTGTCACAATACTTCTATTTGACCGAAAAATTTTTATTGACCATGGTAATAAATGAGTACAAACAAATCGTCTGCTGTTTACATCATTCATATACTTCGTAGTTAAACACAATTAAATTAAATAGAAAATTATATTATGATTAATTACTAGATTAAGTGTTCTTAAAAAATTATTCTTAAGCAAGTTGCTTAATATATTATATAACACATTTTGTAATTTAATTTTAATATATACATTCTAACAAAAACTTTTTGTTTTACTCAAAACTTTAAGTACTATTCTAATTAGTAGAGACATATAAAAATATTAAATTACATAAATCATATATTTATCTGTGTATAAATGATTACATACAATCGAACATATACATGTAGGTTATAATATTATTTTAATATAAATTAAAAAATCGAACAATTAATCTAATAATTGAATTGCAGGGGAATGACCAGTCATATTTTTGGAGTGGGTTTGGGCCTATTTGTCATAATAACACTTTGGATATTGGCTTGTGTAATTTTCCTTTTATCTGTGAGAATAGAAAAAAGAATTGGATTTGTTGCACTTGCTTTAGCTACTAGTATTACTTTATTATTGATTAGTGTTCCCCGTGTTCAACAACATCCAATTATCCATGAAAACAAGGTATATTGATAACATGTACAATAATTTTCAAAATGTTTAGTAGTAAACATTAAAGATTATCTGATATATTTACCATTTTTAAGTTTCTATTTCTAATATTTTAAAAACTAAAAAAATTATTAAATATTTGTAAATATATTAATAATGAAAAATAAGTATATTTTTATTCAAATAATGTATTTTGATAGATTAAATAAGACGTTAATCATAAATGTTTCATAAACATTATAAAATAAAATTAGATTTTTGTTTAATGATACACTTAAGTCTTGTTATATTGCTGTATGATATTTTTCAAGATGGAAAAATAGTAAATTAAAACAAAATTTTTTTAATAACTTGAAACTTATATATTATAATTTCTAATATAATAAAAATTAGTTTTAATTATTTAATCTTTTTATTTATAACAATTGAATTCGTACATATAAAATGGAAATTTTTTTTTTTTTTAGCCTTATGATCATTTCTTTATTTGGCGTTTAATACTTTTAATTCTACTGATAACTTCAGCTCTAATTGGATTCATTGGTTATATTAAGTTTAGTCTGATGGAAATTGCAAAACCAAAAAAAATTAAAAATTGGATTTTATAAATAATTCTATAACTACAACTTAAGCCTTCTTATAAATTTTATCTAGTCTTATACATTTTACGAAAGTAAAACCAACTATACAATCTAAACTTTAGTTTAGCAAAATGTTGAGAACTGTAAGAAACTTGATTCAGGTATCTACAAGAAAGATTTCACTATTGTGCCGTAACAACAAAAAATTTGAGATAAATGATAATACAGAGTTTATACATAAAGTACTAAATAGTGATGTTCCAGTAATAGTTAATTTCCATGCCGAATGGTGTGACCCATGTAAGATTCTTACTCCTAAATTAGAAGAATTGATCGGACCAATGAATGACCTTAATCTAGCCATAGTAAATGTTGAACTAAATCCTGAACTCGTTCACACATTTGAAGTAAAAGCCGTACCTGCTGTTATTGCTGTATCTAATGGCTTGGTAGTGGACAAATTTATTGGTTTGGTCGATGCTAGTATGATTGATAATTTAATAAAAAAATTAACAACAAATAATCAACAACCACCAGATAAAGATGATATAACAACGTAATGTTTTCTATAACATATAAGAGACAGAATTTATTATAGTTACTATAATTTAACATAAAAATGATACTCTAAAATTCTTAATTTGGTATTTTCATATTATTAAAATAAAAATAAATTCGAAGTATTTTACAATTTTTTATTTTAACAAACTTAATATGCTAATTTCTTAATATAAATTAAATTTAAAAATGTACACCTTTAGAAATTGTCAATTTAAATATAAAATTTTTTGTTTTTTGCAAAGTTATATATCTAGTATTTGATTTCAAAATTTATTGATGAGTAGATATTTTTTGGATAATCTTTTTCTCAATTTATTTAAACTAGTATTGATTATATATTAATTATTTCAAAATGCTTTCTGAAAATGTGCACATAAATTTAGTAAGTTATGTGTAAATAATTATTATACATTGGAAGAAATAAAAAAATATGAAAATATATATACACAATGTACAAGGATTTATAATGGTTAAATAAAGGATAATTTTTGTAAAAATAATGTTTTTATTTAATATTAATATTTTTTATAATAATATCTTATTCAAATAACCTTTTGATAGATTTTTCTTTAGGACTAACTACTGCAACATCTTTATTGATATGTAATATTTGTAATTAAAAATAAGTTAATAAGTTCTTCATAATAATTACAATGAAATACGTTATTACAGATAAAATTAAGATAATTTTTTTACTAATTTATTTATTTAATAATTACTAGAACTTTTTAGGTAAGGTTTTATTTAAGATTTATGATTAAATCTTATCTAAAAAAATCTAGTTTACGTTTATATGTGTGTGTGTATATATATATAATTTATTATATCTGATACATAACCAATTATCATTTAATTAAAAATGAATAAAAAATGAAGTTTAATAGATATTGAATTTAATATAATAAATTTATTTAAAAGTGCACGTGCCACAAGTTTTCGGCTGTTTTGCAGGCATTCCTACGAAATTAGCTTTTGCTAACTGATTCAACTGTTTATTATAAAACACATTATTTTATAATCCATATATATTATTGTGTGTTATTATATTATAACATAGTATGCTATTCTTTATCAGACCAATATCATCTATACATACCACCCTTACTTACACAAATCCAACAATAATACACGAAGATTTTAATTAATAACATATTTATAATTCATATGTAAATTTAACTTTTATATAATTTAACCTAGTATGATTTATTTATTTATAAGTATTTAGTTACTCAAAATATATTTAAAAAAGATAATTTTTTATTTATTATTCATAAAAAGTTAGTTTTATTGTATTATTCTTAACTATGTTATACGATTTTATTGTACCTTAAAGACTATTATTCCTTTTCACATATTAGACACGATTCCCATTTATAAAATAATTTTCAAAATTCATACTATGTATTTTTTATCAATCACATTTGTAAAATAAACTCATATTGAAGTATTAGTGAAAAAATTGTAAATAATTTATTTTAAATTTAATTTTTTTTTTAAATTAAAAAAAATTATTTATAGAAAATCTTATTGCACTTATTAATAATGCAAAAATTATAATATTGAAGTTAAAAATCTATCTAATATACCATAAATACGTTTTAAAAACTTTTGAGAAAACACTATAAATTAAAAAGTATTAAAATTATAATACATTTTTTCTTTTTTCTTTTTGAAAAAATTGATTTAAATATAAAATTTTAAATATTCATAAAAAAGGTTAATTATATAAATCATAAACAAATTTCATAAGTATTAACTCATATTTAAATTAAAAATAAATGTAAAAAAGATGTTTATTATTATAAATATTTTTTCTATATTTACATTATATATACAAATGTGAGCATGCACACATTTGCTAATACACTTATTTATATATAAAATTATATACGATTATGCACAACAAATGAAACATTTACATGAGATACGTGTCTAATTCTTATAATTAAATTTATGAATTCGAAGTAATTGTATATAAATATATATGTGTGTATACAACACAAATCCATATGATAATAAATTACAAAATTTAGAAAGTTCTTATAAATTATACATAATTTTCTTCTTAATTAATTAGTTATGGATTTGATTTGAAATATATATTTTTCTATTTAGTATTAAATATGACAAGTTTCATAGTATGTGTAAATATAAAATTTTGGGATAAAATAGGGCCAAGTTAATTGCAGAAAATATGTGTGTATATATAGGACTCCTTGTCCAAAATGAAACAAATATATTAATGCTTATTTTATTAATTTGTTTAACAACTATATACATTATTTTTAATGCTCATAATATTTTCCTTCTCTCTAAATAAATAATCAATATTTTATTTTTCTTAATTAATGCAAAAATTAAGTTTTCAGAAATAACTTATTTTTTTGTATTTGTTATTGTAACTTTTTTTTCACCCATATTTATAAATGAAAACTTCATATTTTTTACTTTATTGTTATAGTGAATTAAAATTTATGTAAACAAAGTATTTTACTACGCATGGAAAAACGTACTCTATAAAATCGTAGGAAATATAGGGAATTGATAAACAAGTTGATATGCGTCTCCTCAATTATTATAGGTATTATTTTTAATTTATTATTTTTTAATGTTATTTATATTAATACTGTGTTGTAATATTATTCTTATATACAGGATTACAAATTTTATCGTAAAATACAATTTAAATGAACAATTCAGACGTAATTTAACTGAAATCATTTATTAATAAATAAAAACAATAAACAATATTTATTAATAAAATAGGACAATGGTAATATGATTCCGTCAAAAATACGTATTTTGAATGGGTATAAAGAGAATAAGTTTTATATTCTATACGAAATTAACAAAAATTAAAAAAAAATATTTTGTCAACAAAGAATAAAAAAGATTGTAGTATTTATTTTTTGTTAACAAGCTTAACATAGTAAAACTATATCTATTTAATGATTTACAAACACGTTAATCTAAATATATACATCTGTCAATTTTTAATTTAAACGTTACCAATAAATTCTTATTTTATGAAGAAAATTAAACAAATTCAAAACATATTTTAAATAAAACTTTTATAATCATGTCATGTTATAAAATATTTTATATTATATATGCAGTTTTTAAACGATAGAATTATCAAAACTTGGTAATGTTTTAAAACAAAATTAGAATCATGTGAATTCTATCGTACATATGCGTACGTCACATAAAGAACAATATATTTTATGAAAGATTAATTCATCATTAAAATTAATTTTAATACTCAAATAGATAAATTAATTTACGAAAACAACTTAAAAAATTAAATTTAAATTTATTATTGAGACATTATAATATCCATAGTAATTCTATCAAAATCATACGAACAGAGAAATGAATACTGTATTAAAATATTAGAACTTTAATATATCAATTATAACAATTTATTATATTTGACCAAATTTTATATTTCTGTGACGATAAAAATAATAATTCATAATTTAAAATTATTTAAAATTAATATAAAGAATAATTTAAATCAACATACAATAACTAAACATAAAATAATGAAAGTTAAATAAATCTAATAATAAATTTAATTATAAAAATATATAAAAATTATAATTAAATATTAAGATTTAAATTAAAATTTTTAAATTTATTGTTTCATCAGAAAAATAAAAGAATACTTATTTTCAATTTTTTTAATTCTAAATTATAATAACAATCAACAAATCATACATACTTTTTATTCTAGTTTTTATACTATGAATTCAATTTCAAGCATATAAATAAATTTGTATTAAAAGCACCCATGTGTTTAGCGAATTTTATATTTTACAATATTTTAACAATTTCTTAACTGTTATATAGAATTTATCATAATATCTATATATACAGATTTATAATATTATTAAGTTATTTGAAAAAAGTAACAAAAGTATAGAAAATGTAATAAAACTATTTACAATAATCTCCAATATCATTTTTTTTTTGCAACATACATTTATAAGAAAACGTGCGTGACTCATACAATCGAAATAAAATTCTGGTGATTTATTTTTTCCTTTTGAAAATCTGTGAACCTATTATTAATGAAAATTATTACGCTGTATTATATTTATAGTATTTTGGAGATTCTAATGTTAATTCTTATAAGAATCAATTATTTCAACATATAATTGATTTTTTAACTCTATCAAACTGTGTTATAAACAAAATAAAGATTTATTGTTCTGATTAAGTTATATTTTGAATGTACAATGAAATAAAATTGTTAATCATTCTTTTTTTTAATTTAATAGTTTGAAAAAGTATTATATACAAATAGTTTTAATTCATCATTAAAATTTGTAAGTTTAAAAAAATTACTGTGTCAAAGGAATTAAAAGTTACGAAACAAAAATAACTTTTTTATTTATACAATATATAAATATATATTTTTATATGAAAGTTAATATTTATTTTGTAATTATAATGTAAAATTTTTTTTCAGAATTTTTTTATTATAAACTATAGAATTAAAAAAAATGTATACAGATAAATTTAGAGGAAACTATTTTTATAGAACTATTATTATAGAAAAAAATTCTGTGGATTCAATATTAGTCTATCAGTAACTTAAATGTATGATCAAGGAGTGAATTCATTTATTTTATTTTTTTTTTTTTAATAAAATCTTGATTATGATTACACTTATTATATACATATATACATATACATATATGCATATATATATCTTGATTATATTTAATGATACACTATAATTATTTGAGAATTAATGTAACATAATAATGTCAATTATTATCAATTTAATTCAATATTATTATCTAAATAATCTAAACTTTAAAAACTATTTGATTCATTTTCATTGTCAAAACATATTATTATTATTTATTACTTACCCATAAAATTTTAAATTTTCATTTAGAATTAAACTTTTTTCTCTTTCTAAAGAATAAACAAGAAATGAATACTTTATAAAAAATATAAAAAGACTTTTTCAATTTTATTATAATTAGGTTACATTAGCAAAAATTGAAATATCAAAAAATCTATGAGGAAGTATGAAATGAAGAAATGAAATTCATTATGATATTTTTATCTCGAAATTATTAGACTTATTGCTACTCGTAAATTACTTGAATTGAAAAAATAAAATTGTATATTCTATATATCTGATTGCTTAAATACATAAATCATTTTATTAGAAATTTTATTGTCTTTTATTTTTGTTTATATGATTAAAAATTAAGTTTATAAAATTTCAAATTTTTTTAATATTCCATTTACCCTGTTAAAAATTATTTAATTTTAAAAATAATGAAATAAGTATGAATAAAATTTACATCACTGTAGATAAAGTTTTTACATAATTTTCTAATTATTATATATTTAAATATAAGATTAAACTATTCATACAATCTGACTTTAAAATTTCGAATTTTCTTGTTCCGAGATTATAATTTTTAATGAATTATATTATATTATTATTATATTTATTATATTTTTATTCTTCTAAAGAATTAAAATTTTCTCGATTATTATGCTACCTAAAATTACATATGATTTTTAATTAACATATAGAACATAATATTCATTTTGAAAAAAATTTAAATGTTTTATTTATAGATTTTGATATATATTAATAGAAAAGTAATTTTGAAATTTCTATAAATAATAAATGCATAAAATGTTAATTCTATCAATAATTTTTTAAGTTAGGTTGTAAGAATTTCTAATTTTTAGTAGAAATTTTAATTATTTTTAACTAAGTAATTATTTAGCTATCCATCTCTTAAACTTTTTAAAAATAGTAGGACCGATTTGACTATTATATGATACGAATTCGAATAGATATATTTCAAATTTGAGTTATATTGTATCTTTATTGTTTAAGTTATTTATTTCCTTTATTATTAAATTAATAACCTATAATATTATAAATAAATTACAGTTTTTCTGTTGGTGAAGTCATTAAAAAAAAAAAATGATGAAATTGTAAATAAAGTTTCTATTTAAATAGAAATACAAGTTAAATTATAAAATAAAATCGATAATTAATATAATATAATTTTTTTTAATATATTTATCTATTTACTTATTTACAAAATTTATTCATAACTTAAAATAATGGCGCCGTAGTAAAATATATGTAGCTAAACTATATGTAATGATATTTTTATGTATATTTCTGGATACGGATATATACTCAGATCATTATTCTATTAAAATGAAATTAACATTATTTAACGTTTACTTTAAAAAAATATATTAATAGGATCAATAATATAATTTAATATATTAATCTGCAAGATGTCAGAATATTCAAAAATTTCTAATTAAAATAGTAATTTTTTCCCTAGATATAATAAATAAACTCTTCATATTATTAAGACTATAATAATTAATATATAATTTTATATATTTTTCTAAACATTTTAATAGTAATTTTTTTTCCCAATTTGCCATATTAAATGCTAAAATAAAAATTACTTTTTGGTAAAATTATTTTATGTATATAAAAAAATTTTATATATTGAGAATCGTATTACTTTTAACAACTTTAAATAAAAAAATATTGAATGAACTTTAAAAATAATTTAAAATGTTTAGATTGTGTCAACATAGTCAAATGTTACTAAACGCTTTTTTATTTTTTTTGAGTGATAAATAATACATTTTAATAAATAAAAATCGTCAATTTTAAAGAGTTTAAAGTAACGTGTTCTTCTCTACGAAAATATTGTCATTTTTACTTGTCATGTTTTAAAAAAAAATTACTTAAATAGTATTTCAAATTTTTGAATAAGTGTAGTTTACATCGAAGCACAAATAAATATAGAAATTAATTATTTGAAATTAACTTAATTCTATTATTATTATTCAGAATATTTATATTTTATTATAATTAAGTACATATTAAAATATGCATTATAATTATAAAAACTTTATCTTACTTCCAATTTTACTTCCACTATATTATAGTTTTTTTCATTCAGATATAGAATATTATTTCAAAAATTAAAAAATAAATTCACTCCTCGAATACACTATTATAACATATACCTGATCATTAATATGAACTGCCGTAAACAACCAAAAACAATTTTATGATAATTATAAATATTAAACCTCAGCGCCAAGGTCTCGAATGCCCTGTTCAGCTATAGGCACGTACTTATCATCAATTCTCACAAGCAATATAACCTTGTCAACGTGAGATCGGCGATTTGGATCACGATGATTCGGTAACCACCGATGTACCACGCAACCCTCCATTCCACGCTCCGGTACCCAATGCTGCCAACCTGAACGTCCACCCATTTGGCGCATTCTCTCATCTGGCCAAATTACATCTATACGACGACCAAGATTTATCGCATCATATATTTGATTTGGATCCATTATCTAAAAATAAAAAACCTTTTACTTAACTTATATATATATATTACTTATATTTTACAAACTATATATGTATATATATATATAGAAAATTTATTATATTATATATTCTTGTAGAAAAATTATATCATCAGAAAACCAAATGTGCTGATCAATCAAGTATTTAAGGATTTTATTATTTTTAAATATAATTAATAAGTATTATTGAAATATTAAATAGTTATTTTGAATTAAAATATTTTTCAGTTTTATGAAATTCAAATATTTAGCTAATTATTTTATCATAATTTTATACTAATGTAAAGAAACAGATTATCTAGGTGAATGATAGATTAATTGACTTTTTTTATTTCATTTTTATCCAAAAAATTATTTTATTGCTTGATGAATGAAAATTATTTTAATTATAATATATAGATTTTAGTACAATAATACGTAATATCTTAAATTATTTACACTAAATTGTAGTATATTATATATTATTTAAAAGGACATACCAAGTGTCTTTTCTAAATTTGCGCAAATTGAAATTTGAAAATTTCTGCGTGTTTCAGCAAAACAACAAAAGTATATATTTTTTATATTTATTTTTTTTTATATAATAACAAATATAATTGTTTATTTTTTATAACGTAAATATTTTTAAATTTCGTCAATAAAGTATTTAAAAGAATCCTCATATTTATTTTAAAACTTATAACATATTTAGAATTTGAATATTTAATAATCCAAAAACAAATTTTTTTTAAAATATTAAAATATTGTTTCCATACATAATAAAACAGTATATTTATAAAATAAATTTAAAAAGCATAGAAATAATTAAATCTATACATATATGCTTACTCGAACTCTTTGAAGTACTTCTTCTTTTTCGAATTTGGCGGTGAAGCTTGTTTCGCTCTTAGACTCAGATTTGATGTCACTACTACTAAGAAGACCAGCAAGACTAGCCAACGTTGAACTCGTAGGTTTTCCCATTGAAGCAAGCGATCCTCTACAGTTGCCTGCAACTGAGCTGGTATTTGCACGTCCTAATGAGCCACGACCTGTTGAACCACCTATTTGACAACCAGATTCCATCGACTGAGAACCAGATGTATTATGACCTGATTGGTTGTAACCTGTTAAAATGAGTAAAAATAATAATTATCTATCTTTATTTTTGCTCAAAACATTATAAATTTTTTCTACGGAAAATTAATTTGTTCAATTTAATATTACTAATATTTACATTTATGTAAATTACCTTATACTATAAAAAAATTTTGGGTCATATATTTAATATTTATATTGATTTAGTTTTAAGATTAAATAAATACAAAAATACGATTTCACGACAAGTGTAGATGTACATAAAATATTATTTGTAATCTGTTACAGAACTTTGCATTAAAACGAAAAAATATTAATATAATTATTATAGATGGTAATAAAAAAAAATTTAATTTAATTTTAAAATATCAACTATAGAATAACTAGTGTTAAAAACTTATGGTTTCAAATTAAAGGGATAAAAAAGAGCAAGATAAAAAAAATATGATACAATTATACCTCAATGAAAAAGCATTATAAAGATTTCATTTAATGCATAGAAAGCAAATAGGACAAATTCATATGATACATTTAAGTAATTTCTAATACATGTTATTCATTCGTATGGATGGTCGTATTGTAAATTGAATAAATATTTAATGAATATTTTATGAAAATTACAAATTACAAATGCATTTAATAGTTAAATATAGATTACTAAACCTTTTATACTTTGCTTCAATAAAAATATGTTTAATATATTCAATAAATATTAAAGGCTATTCTAAATGTTTCGTTCAATAAATAACACTATTTACCAGAATGAATATTGTATGTAGTCATTGCATAGACTCCATCATTACCAAATCCTCCCTCGTCATGTGAACTTGTTAAACCGGAAGAGCATCCTTGTCCACACCGTTTTCTTATCCTAAAATTTTTTAATTTCAATTTATCAATTAAAATTTCTAATTAAAACTTGTATTTGCCTATATGCATATACATGAATATTTTTACATTTATTTTATTTTTATTTCATTTATTTTATAATATTTTGTTATTTAATGTAAAAACAATACAGTGTTTCAAATTAATTTTTTAATCACAAAAACAATATTAAGATTTATTGTTAACGACTGTATATATATTATATAAATCTAACAGTTGAGATAATGTTATTTTATCGAATAGAACTATCAATAATTTCTAGTATATCTCGATAGAAAATATTTGTTATTTAAAATATATGTATATTTTTAAAATTATTAAATATTTTTAATGATTAAATTTTCAGATATTAATCATAATTATTAATAATTTCAATACCTCCGCCAAAGCTTGAGAATATTATTCTTGATTGCAGTGAGACTAAGTGGCCCGCCAATAACCGAACATAACTGTTCGTTCGTCTCGGCATAACTGGTTGTCAACGGTGATACATAAATCGGATAACCAATGGGCTGATCGCACGAGCTATTAATGATATTACGTAGAGCTTGTTTTGCGTTTTGTATAGATCCACGCTCTGGATTACGATTTCGCAAGTAGACCTATTAATTTTTCGTTAATATCAATATAATAAATTTTTATAAATTTTTTACATATAATTTCTATACAAGTATACAAGATAAATTATTTTAAAAACAAATAAATTATAACAATATTATGTTATTACGATTTAATAAAATTATTTATAAGAAGTGTTGAATCTTTTTTATTGACATAAAAATTTTACTTTTTTATAATATAACTTTTAAAGTGATATTTTCAGATGGTAGGAGAAATATTTTCAAATGTTATTATTGAATATATTAGAAAAATATTAGAATTCATTAGATAATTATATAATTAGAAATTATTAGATAATTTATGAAATAATTAAAAAATTCTTATTAATAGCAACACGATCATTCTTACTAATTCCTGTTGTTGACCAGCCCATAACCCGCGAACACATTCACGATTCATTTTTATCACACGGAAGCTGAGGAAGCGTTTATTAAGCATTATCACTTTATATTCATCAATGCCATCATCTAAAACGTGTCTGAAAATTTACAAATATAATATAAGTCTATATCAACAAGTTTTTATTAAAATAATATTTATTAGATTTTTTTAATATTGTAAATGTTATCAATTTTATTATTTCTATTAAATTTAATTAAAGTTATTTTTTTTATTTCATTCCATATTATCTCCCTAATTTTGTTACAAATCAATAAAGTAATATTGATTTTTAGAAAATTGGGATTTTTATGATTCGAAGTTGTTAAGTATAATGGGAATTTAAAAAATTAAAAGAATTAATTTTTTAAAATATATAAGAGAATATCAATATAATTTTAGCTGAAATTTCATTGCCTATAAGCACTAATTATTATATATCTTCAACACATAAATAGTTCTACAATTACGAAAATTTCTTCTTTTATATAGGTGCAGCTCTTATGTATTTACAAAAAGTACTTAAAAAGAAGAAATTTGACAAAAACAAAAAAGATAAAAATAAATAAAAAATTACAGCAATGTAGCATTAACAGTATGAAAAAGAATATTTTTTTTGTTTCTATACTTATATAATATTATATAAATAAAATTATTAACATTATATTAATAATTAGTCATATTAAAAAAAGTGAATATTAAAACTTTAAATAGAGCATTATATAATTCTAAAATTGATACAGCATATCTGAATAAGAATGCAATACAAATCATAGAAAATTTTTGACAAAAATTTAAATGCATTTAGTCACATGTAAAATGTTGAATCACTTGCGAATCTATGATTTTAATGAAAGATCACAAATTTTACGAAGTACGTCGTGTACTACTTATTAACGTTGTTTAATTAATCAACAATTCATAATTTAAATTTATTGAAAAAGATTTTTAATAATTTTCTTGAAAAATAATATCTATTACCTGGATACACATTATTTGAGAAATAGTTAATTTGAAATAAGATAATGAAGACTTTATAATTAAAACTTATATCTCTGAGTGTACTGTACTATATAAATATATCTAAGGTCGTTGTGACAGTAATTCAGAATTATAGAATATTGAAAACTATACAATAATTCTGAGTAAATTATTTAGAGTTTATAAGGAAAACTAGCAATATGAGTATAGTAATTATATTAATTACTATTCTGAGAAGGTAGTGAGTTGATGATGGGCCAGTATGTAATCACATCTGACCATTATATTCTCAAATGCTTATTTCTTTTAAAATTTTTATATTATCTTTTATTTTGTTTATTTTTATAATTTTCTAAAATATTTAAATTATAATAGATTTTCGAATATAACAAAAGTTTATAAATTGAACATTATTATTCACATTATTGAATCTACATTCATTTGTATGGAATATATGGAACAAAATTTTTATATATAATAATATCATTATCATTATCATATTAAAAAGATTATAAAAATATTTTATTTATGCATAAAATAAACTTTAGATATTTAATATTGAATTAAAATTTTTACTTGGATCAAATCAAATCTCATTTAGAAATTGCTCTTGCAAATTTTAATTGCAAATGTTTTGCAATTTTCATTATTGACATTTTCCCATTAAATATGCTTTTTTTATAATTTCACGTTATATGTTATCATTTTCTTATTTTCATTTTTAACTTAAAATTAAATAAAAATCTTTTTTGTGATCTTCTTTTCTGATACTTTTTTATTATTTTCATTTAAATATACCGTATTAAATTTAAATAATGTATAACTTGAATTATCCAAATTTTTATAATCATAATTTTTCGTAAGAATATTACTGATTTGAAGTGTAACATAAAATTTGAATTATTACTCTTTAAAATTTGGAAATGTTTGTTCAATCTTTTTTTAAAAATTATTATTCAAAAGTTAAAAAATTTTATAATTATTTTATACCTGAGTGCTAAGAGACTAGGAGCACCACTCAGGATGGCATTTCTCCAAAGGGGATCAGCCTCATGACTAATAACCAGATGACGATCATGATTGTCTATAGCTTCATAGAGAGCCGCTGGTTCTTCATATGTATCGGGACTCATAAAATGATCTTGATGGAGCTTTAGAGCCATACGCACACCTTTTGCTACGACGCTACGTAATAAATCGACATCGTGTAAAACCCACTCATCACGAATCGACGTAATACGAAAGTCACCTGTAAAATTTAAAAATTCGCATTTATCCTGTAGAAATAAAGAGCAAATTTCTTTTAAATTTTTAAAAAAATTTTATATCATTTCTTTCTAAGCTAATATTAGGGCTTAGTTTATACACATCATAGACAATATATTTATTTAAAACTAAGCAATGAAATAAAATTTAATAACATTTCTATTCTGTACTGAAGTATTGTGAAGAAATTGTGAAGAATAATATTATTCTTTCTATTATATAATATTAAGGAACAAACAACAGTTTAACGATTAATATAAAAAAATTATAGATACAATAAATATGAAATTGAGTGTGTTGCTTTACAAAATTATTAATGATTAAATTTTATTCAATTACTTTCAATTACATTGTTTTTATTTCTCTAATAAAGAATTTTTAGAAATTCTTTTAAAAAATTAATAAAAGAAGTTAAAAATTTGATATGTTTGGTATTATTTTCAAAAAAATATTAAAAATATTAAAATAAAAAGTTAAAATAAATATATTTCTAAAAAGCCTTACCTTTAAAAAGAGCATGTAAACCATAAAGAAAAAATTCAACGCTTGATAATGTATTATGAGAAGCTGCTCCCAAAACACGTCTTCCTAATAAACTAAGAGCTAAGCAGAGTGATACAAGGCACGAATCTCGAGATCTTTCTAACATCTGCAAAAAAAACCCATATAAAATATAATTATTGTTGCTTATTTTAATACTGAGAAACTATTTCAATACAAAAAAATAGCTCTAGTATTTTTCTGTCTATTAATTGAATATAATTTTTAAAATAGCAATATATTTCTTTGTTATTTATTTATGTTATTTTTCTATCTTAAAAATAAAAAATATTATATACAAATAAAAATATGTGGAATATTATTTCAAAGTTTATGGAGGCTCCTGACTTTTAAACCCTTATTCAGACATAAAATATTATTTAAAAGAAAATAAAAAGAAAAATGGTCATCTTTCATAGATTACATACATTTTTATGATAGGGAATTAAAAACAAATTAAAAAAAGGGAAGGTAATGAGAAAATAAGCTGCAGCTCGTGATCTATCTACTTATTGCGAATGTTCGTGCAAGAGAACATCGTGTATGACAGGGGGCTGTAGTACTAGAGAAATGACTTTTACACAGATATGCAACCTAAAAATGCAGTGATTAATGACATCTTCACTGCAAGTGTTTATGAAATTAAACTTGTGCATGTCAACCACCATTTAAACTAAAAAAATACTGTTATATGAAAATTTAATCCTCCGACAGTACAAATATACCACATAAGAAACAATGTATCAATGTATGAAACACTTTGTCGCTACACAAACTGCGAGCATACACCAAGTTAAATGCACCGTGTAAGGGCAGCTTATTCCCCTGCTTGTCTCAGAAAAAGGCTAATAGCTCTCTCAAGAGCTGGAGAACTTGCCTCAAACCTTGACATAAAAAATACGATAATAAAAATAATCTTTCAACCCTACAAATAGATCAAGACGAGAACTGCTAGTCTGATTGGTAGTAAAAAGTGGAAAAAGAAAGTAGCAAAAAGAGGGTAAACACATGTAATTTCAAAAGCTTTTTAACTTTTGTTTAGCTGATGCGCTTGAAGAGTTTTAACTTCTGTGCAGCGCTTACTTCTTCCAGGTGACACCTATACCAAACTGGCATGCCAATAAGAATTGTTGTTACATTGGTTAAGCGTAATGATAACAAAACTCTCGTAGGTACAACCGAATAGCATAACATTGAAAATTCCCGAACATGATTTTAATTAAATAAGTTTATATGTAAAAAATATAAATAAAAAAATTTTTACCTTATCCTGCTTAGTAGCACAAAACTGTATCCAATCCAAATATACATTGCAAAAACTACTTCTAGTGATTCCACTTGCTCGAAAGTCAAAATCTTCATCGATATTCATATTGAAAACTGGATCTAAATCTAAAAAATTTTTTTCCAAAGTCTGCTTCAAGGCATCAACAATATCTTGATTTTCCAACCATTGTTTTAATTTTAACGATTTCACCGCGTAAAAAATGATGCTTTTCACGTAATAAGTAACAAGCACCTTTCTAAAATCGAATACCTGAAGCATAGATCCTGCTGAATTGTCTGATATAGAATAACCTTCTAAGACATACTTTGCACTAGCTACTTCCCAAGCTAACCATCGTTGACTGAAATAATTTTTATTATATAATTTTTATTGCATGTGTTATTTATATGAACTAATAATAAACATTTTTTATATACATTAATTAGATATTACCAAATATTTTATTCATAATAATTTGAAATAAAAAATATAAAAAAATAATTGAAGTGTAAAGATTATCCAATTGTTTTATTTTGTTTATTTAAATTCGATTAAAATTTAATTTAAATTTAGTTTCTTCAGTTTACCTGAACGCAGCATTGACACTGAGTATATGAGCAAAGTGTCCCATTTCACAACAACAGCAATTATCGTTATCCTCAATTCCTTCAGAAATAGCCTCCACCTCTCTCTGTTGGCAGTATGTTCCTCTAAACTCCAGTCCCCTAAGCTGAAATGTCACAAGACCATTGCCCAGCTGAACAATGTGTACAAGGCAATTAAGATAGTCGGAAGCAAGTAGAAAGCAATCGCCCTGTTCAACAATACCCCAGCGACCTAGAGCTAAATCACCATATAGACTATGTTGCAACGAACGCGTTAATTGCTCGTAAAAAATGGAATTTAAATTATTGTCATCTGCACCAAGATTACGTTCCAAATGCAAAGACATGCGTGTATTTGAGTGATCCACCCTATAAAATAAAAATTCTTATGGACATAGTAACAACTTTAAAAAATATTTTCAATTCAATTAATTAAATAATATATAATTAAATTAATCATCAGAATATAATTTTTATTATTTTCAAATTTACTATTTTCTGACAATGTTTATGATTTCACTATTTTAATGCAAATATATTATTTATTACTTAGTGTAATTAATTAATGCATCTAAAAATACTTAATAATGATTATATAATAATATAAACTGTAATTTTTACTAATTTTATCATTATTTTTTAAATATCGTATTTAGATAATAATAAAAACATTTTATTGCAATTATGTACTCAAAATAAAGAATATAATATAAAAACTAGAATTCATACCTTCTTGTTTTATAATCTCTCTCCCAAAACTTAACAGGTCTCACATATGAACTCATGAATATTGCGCTTCCAAGCAATGGATTCAGAGGTGTACTAAGGATTGCCGAAATACCAGCCTGTAGAAATAACATTGCTGAATGCGGTACTGAAAAGGGTTGAGCAAACGCATGAAAAGCACTCCCCCATGTAATCTGCCAAGGTGCTATATACGTAATGATGAATCTTATCTTGAGTAAAAGTTCATGAATCTTGGAAAACATAACAGCTGTGATGAAATAATCAAGAAGAAATGTCTCACTGTGTTCGCGAAAATCCATATTAAATAGTAGCACTGTGAAAACGAGAACAAGATATCGCGTTGATGAATCTGCGTAAGCAGATCGCAAAGATTTTAACCCGCAAATAACAATTATTAGGGCTCCGACACTGGGTCCAAATTTCATAGATATTCTGGCAGAAGATTCTGTGAGACCACCCAGAAAAACCACAGGATAAAGAATATTACGTTCAAAAAAACAAAGGTATACGTAGATCTTCTCAAACCACATTATCTTCACTGGATTTCGTACTGTTTTTAATAAAAAAATAAAAAATGTTTTAATAATTTCAAATAACCAAATTAAAGTTAAACTTTGAAAACTGTAGCAACGCGAGTAAAAATATCTAGATACAATTTTTCACTTTGATTTTTACTTTACTTTAAACATCAATGTTTTATTTAAAAACTTTTTATAATTTCTATAATTCTGTTTCTATAAAAATTAAAGAGTATGAGAATTATCCATTAGGTACTAATAGTTGAAGAGAATAGCTAATTTAGATAATAAATTTATAATAAAAAATAATTTATTACGAATTATTGCAAAACTATATTTTTACAAAAGCCTTCAAAGGACGTAGGGAAAAAGCTAATGAAATTTTAAATACAATAGATTTTACCACCAAAATTTTTTAAAAAATAAAAATTATAGAAAATTTATCTTGAATTAATACTACTTAGTATCTAATTAATAGTATTCTTTAGAATTTTAAATTTAAATTCACTGAAAATGGTATGAATTAATATAACTTGAAACCATCAAATAAATAATATTTTGTGACAAAAAAATCTTATTTAAGAAAGTACGTTATTTGAAGAAACTAAACATCTTACATATTCACCGAAAATGGCTTAATAATAAATTTATATAAAAAAATAGTTTATTTATATAATTAATTTTATATAAGACTGAACGCATTCCTTTTGAAATCAATTTTCAATATTGATATGAAATGTTAGAAATAAAATTATGATTCTAATCTATTTCTTAAGTTGTAAAATCCAATAATTGTATTGATAAATTTAAAGTTTAAAAATGAATTAATTTATCTATCTCTTTAAGAGTAAAATTTAAAAAATTTAGTGAAAAATTGTATTTATTTATTGGCTAGATTTTGTAATTTTTAAATATTAAATATCTTTAATAAAAATATTTCTTTTAAAAAGAATATCTTTGAACAAAAAGGCTCCTACTATTTCACAAGTTCGACAACAAAGTATTAACATCATATTAAAATGCTATTTGTATGAATCTTTTGTACGAAACAAACATGTTTTTATTAGTTGCATTGTAATATATAAGTTTGGATCTGCGTGTAAAAAACATATATACTTTCAGATGTATACACAAACTTATTTATTGTATTCTATAGCCGCCGTGATCAAAATTCGTATAATTTAGAATGACTATAAATAAATTATTTGATAATTTTATATGCTATTATTATTTTCTATTCTATATTTAATATTAGTAAGATAAATTGATAATTTTTTATTTTTTAATTCTTTCATTCTAAAATATATTTATATCTGATACGTGTACTTCAATGGGTTAACTTTATACAGTTTAATTTTTAGTAATAATGTAAAATATGCTTAAATAATAATATATTAAGATATAGAATCATCATTGACCTATTTAATAAAAAGTAATAAAGATTTTTAATTACATGATCAATGACATAAATAAGTTATCTATCTTTTGCATTGCTATTTCTTAATATTTATAATTTAAACTTACAATTCTCTGACAATATATAGTAAATACATCAATAAATATACTGTGAATAATTAAAATTTATGTAAAAATAAATAATGTTTACCTTCAAACTGTAAATGTTCGAAGCTACGTAATACAGGTCTTGCAAGACAGAGCCATGGTAGTTGTTTTCTCAACTGCGGCATGATGTAGTGTAAAAGCAAACCTAGTAATCCTGTAAATGTCCATAGTACTGGATTAATCTCAGGTTGTAAGGCTGTGAAAACTGTTGAAGAATGTATTGCGAATGAAAGAATTCCAATCACTGAACACACGATTATATCATTCTTTAATCTCGCCTTGACAGTAGATCTTAGCTTTTGAGGTAATGGATCAAAGAGCTCAGAATCAGAAATTTGATCACCTACTACAATTTTCATATCCTTCTTCTTAGATGAAGCTTTATTCTTTGGACCTTTATCAGTACGGATTGAATTTTGTCTTACCATTGAGGAACTTAATGTTTCGTGTCCAGAAGAATTCTCAATAATGTGTACTTGTTTTTCCTCAAGATAAACCGCAGGTGGCCAGAGATTTGTCTTCACTATATCCCAAATTACCCCAGGATCTGATGAAGATCTGTTAATGTTTTTTTATATTTGAAAACTAAGCTTTAGGTTTGAAATATTTTAAAATTGATTTCAGAAAATTTATATAATTAAAAAAACAACTTAAAATTTATTCTGAAAGTTTATAAAATTTTAGATTAAAAGTTTGTAAAATTTAAAATTCTTATAAATATTTAATGAATTTGCATTTTTTGACATTAATTATAATTTCAAAGGATTGTTTTAAAAGTAATAATCCAGTTTATCTATAGATATCAAAAATACTATATAAATTAAAATAGTATAATTTACTAATAATTTTAAAACATTATTAAACATTACTAATATTACTAAAAATAACATAAATGGAATAAGTTTAAAAGATAAATATTGAAAATATAAATACCTGCTAAGGTGATAAGAAACAGCAACGAGAAGTCCCGAAAATATTGAGAAAAGAATATGCTGCGATGATTTAGGTTCCATCAATGCCCCATAAGCGAATCCATAAAGCGTTAACACCGTTATCACACTTCGGCAAAGGCAATAAATAGA
This sequence comes from Platyscapa corneri, assembly GCA_018907185.1. Classification (NCBI taxonomy): domain Eukaryota; kingdom Metazoa; phylum Arthropoda; class Insecta; order Hymenoptera; family Agaonidae; genus Platyscapa; species Platyscapa corneri. The sequence continues at coordinate 206,397 of JACCHW010000075.1, forward strand.
TGAGACTAGACTGGTAGTTGCGGTACCACCAAATAAATGAATATCGATGTGTTCACATAAATACATAATAAAAGTATTGATTTGAGGAAAAAGCCCGAGCGAAAAAACGATGGGAAAACAAAGTAAAAAAATAAGAAGAACATTGCGTGTCTGAATGATGACATTGTAATCGAGAATCTGTATACCATAAATTCTAAATTCAGAGCCTTTGAAGTTTTTAAGGGACAATTCTAGAATTAAAATTATACTCGTGCAAAGGATGAAATATATAGGCCTGAAATAATAAATAATTGTCATTATAATGTTTATCAATTTTTTAATATAATTAAATTTAGTAAAATTAGTTTTTATTTATTAGGCTTGAATAAGTTTATAATGCATTACATAAAAATAATCAACCTGGTAAAAGTCTATAAAATATTATATATATTGTATAAATATTTATTAAATAAATATTTTAGAACATTTTTTAATGAAAATATTTGCAAAAATCAATCGTAATTAATTATTTTTAATTTTAAAACTTTAATTTTTTTATACATTATATTTAACTTTAATCATTCATATAATTTAACATGAAAATTTAAATAATATTTTACAATAAATTATTTATAAATAAATAAAAATATTAAATTTTAAATCACCTAGAAAAAACAACAATTCGATTGAAACCATGTGTAGGTGACGCAGCATCAGGCTGTACAGATTTTAATAGTGAATACTGACATCCAGCAGTTACAAAACAAAATATAAACGCAAAAATGTCTCGATAAAATCCCTGTTGTAATATCAACAAACCCAGGCCTGCTACCGTTACTGCAAGAATCGTTGAAACTAATGTTTCCAATACCGTTAGATTTCTATCAAGGAGTGCCAAAAGGGATAATCGATCGAATCGCACCTTGACGTGAGGTAGTTTTCCAATTTTCCATTTATAATAATGACGAGTAGGTTTGGCTTTAAGCTGACTTGGTTCATCAAAACCAATGAATTCATTAATAAATCGATTCCAAGAAAGATTCTCTTGATGCATCGGCAGAGTTATCACCGGCATCTAAATATTTAATATAAAATAGATGTATTTGTACAAAATTATTTTTACTTCATTTATAGTTTATTTTTAAGTATTTGAATAAATAAGTATATTTTAGTAGACTTTAACATAAATAAGTCAATGATTAGTATACCATAGAGTTAAATATGAATATCGAAACTCGTGATATAGATTCGTAAATAAAACTTTTATAAAAAATTATTTAAACTTTTTATTATATTGCTGCTAGTCAATTTAATTTAAGTAAACATCTTTCATAGCATATAATTTTTAGTTTGTTAATTTCATTTATCATTTAAACCTTAAATAAATATTATATATTTATTAAAAAAAAATATTAATTAAAATACAAAATATTTAATTAAATTAAAATAATAGCTATATATTAAAAAGTTATGTATAGTCGAAAAATTAAAAAATAAAACATTTTTGGTGAATTTGCCTTAGTTACAGAATTTTAAATGTAATAACTGTATTATAATATATTTATGGCATATTTAAAGAAAATTAGAAATTGAAATTTGACACTAAACTTGTTACAAGTTATTAGAAATCCTCTAAATAAGCGGTTGCGGTAAAAACTAGCATTGAAATCGTATCTAAAACAAACATGACAAAAATTTGTTTTTACATACGATTATTTTAGTTATAAAAAATAAAGCAAACAAAATATCTTTTACTGAGAATAAAAATTACGATTTTCATATTAAAGAAATCCATTTTTGGTTTACTGAAAATACTATTTAGAGTAGACGATATAATTATAAAATACAGGTTTTTAACTTTAAAAAAAATATGTAAAATCTTCTTCAATCATTAATTGAATACTTTTTTTTATAACTTTTATAATATAATATAATATAATACGTTTGTATTATGAAAACTTAATTACTAAAAAACTTCAAATTATAAATAAAAAATTCAAGCTTAAATAAGTTAAATTAAAAATGGATTTTTAACTTATATCATCGTCTATTTCGGATATGTACATATTTAGTCTGTTTTTAATTAATTTAAATATATCGGTTTAAAAATTCCAAATTATAGTTGTTACATATTTATTATATTATTAACATGTATAGATTAATGTTTCATGTCAATAACGTAATATGTACTCATTTTACATTCAAAAATACTATAAAATTATATAAATTATATGAAAAAATTAAATATTAGTTGATTAATAATAGCCATTATATCACATTTACTATTACTAAATATCTTCTATAAAAATGCATAAAAAATATTAACTATTTTAAGCTCTTCAGAAACAGATTAATAAATAATTTTTTTAATTAAAATAATATAATTCAATGATATATAATAAAACATATTTAAAATACGTTTAATAATTAATAAAAAGTTTAAAAGTTGATATTTGCTTTCTAAGCAATAAAATAATTTTAAAAATTCAAATAAATTATTGATTTTCCATAATGTGTACTTAATTATAATATATTATTACAAACATTTTTTAAATAAAACTAAACACATTCTAAAAATATAGATATTAAAAAGCTTGTTTCACTCTTTATTTCACTTCTCACCTGATTTCCAGTAGAATCAACTGATCCGCTATTTGTCTGATTAGTAGATTCTAGATTTCCCAATAGATTTTGCAATCTCCTATTTCTATCTACCACCGAATCTGGCAGCAATTGTCGATAAGGAAGCCTCTGAGTATTTTCAACAGAGCCATTAATAGTGGGAACAACACCTTGATTTAAGTTATTAGCGTTCATCGTGGCTGGCATCGAACTTTGTGATTTCGACTGTTTACTACCGTCATTTCCACTGATGTTATTATTATTAACAGGCGAAGAGAGTATCGGTGGTGTAAAGACTGGTGGTGTATCAATTATCACTGTTAATCCTGTCAAAGACACTTTGCATCTTAATATTACTAAGTTATGAATTTTTTACGTACGTAATATTCTGATTTGTAAAACTAAGAATATTTTAACTCTCTACTAAAGATGATAAGAAAAAGAAAAAGAAATATTTTTATGTAAATCTGTAATTTTTAAATGAATTAATAAATATATTAAAATTTCGTTGAAAAACTGGCTGTTGCATTTATATTTGTATCTGTAATGTGAATGAATTGTTTTATAAAATAAATAATATAATGTTAAATAAATAATGTAAAGTAATATATACGAATTTTTTTTACAAATTTGCTAAAAAATATAAATTTAAAAATATCAAATAATCTCCATATAATTTACATTTAAGAAAACTTATAATAATAGTATTGTATAAATTTTATTTTGTTAATTAGTAGAAGTGAATATCTTACATGTTAGGATACACGCGTATTAAACTATTTTTAAAATAATAAATATTAATAAAAAATATTATTTTCGTGTTAGAATTTATAATAAAGTATTCGATCAATAATATCTATTTATAATATTTTAGTACACATGTGTATATATTTAAATTACGAAATATTTTAACTGAATCTAACGTATACAAATATTAAATGTAAGATATTTATTTAAATATGCGATGAAAAAATTTAGATATAGACGAATATCTCGAATACTTCAATTTTTATCAAAAAATATCTCTACATTAAATAGTTTGTTAAATAATCACAAGTTTTACAAAAGGATAATCTATTTAAACATACCAGCAGAATTCAGTGAGAGGCTACTATAGCTATTATTAGACAGATTGGATAAATCATAGTTTTCATCATACAATATATTCTGATTTAAATGTTGGCGCAGTAATCTATTTAATAACTTTTTATTTTCTTCGGATGGTAAAAGTCGATTTGATGTTACGGTTCTGTTTTTTTTAGCCTTAGATGAAGCTGTAACAGGCTGTTCATCAAAAGTGTGAATTATGGAGCTATCGTTTACATCACGAAAGTTATGCATTATATTTTCGGGTGTTTCAGGTTTCGTTATACGATAGAGAAAATGTGTCAGTGCTATTAAATCCTGGTCCTGTAATGAAAAATATTGCTAGATCAAATTTTGCAGTAATTTTCGTAATTTTTCGATTTATTAATTGATTGTTCTAACTGATGTCATAAAAATATTTAAAATTTCTATCATAATTTTATAAATAAGTTAAGTTATAAAATATTTTATATTTTATATAAATATAAATAAATATAAATATAAATATTTTATATAAATAATTTATAATAATAGCATAAGAATCAAAAAGTATTATATTGTGAAATATTAATATTTTATCGAATTTTAATTAAAAAAAAAATTTGTTTAAAGAGCATTAAAAATTTAGTATTGTAAAAATATCCAGTAATGCACACAAAATTGTCAAATACTACTAAAATTTTTATAATTATGTTTTTTTTAATAATTAGTTATATTTTTAATATGTATAATGAAAATAAAACTTTTTAAAACATATTTTTACCACAACGCTTATGTTTTACAATATACAAATTATACCTTATGTATCATAAATACCTATAAAAAGTTACTTGGTAAACCGAAAGGAAAGAAAAAATTATTTTACCGTGATATGTGTCGAATGATTTACACGATGCCGGCGTCTTGTTCTATTTGATCTATGGAGTCTATTGTATCTCGACCTAGAACTGCGTATATCGTACGGAGCACATGTCATTCTAAGGTCTGCCATCGTAGTGGATTGACGAGGGAGATCCGTAACTCTTGTATTAGCTGGATTCAAGAATGCAGCTAGTAATGGTGGTGCTGGCAATCGGCGAATTGGACACAATGTATTTAATTCGTTATTAGAACCCCCAACAGTGTGCGTGCCTGATTGAATGAATCGCGCACTATTTTTAGTAGTTTGACTGTTGATATAAATAAATAGAAAAATAAAACATAATTAAAGAGTATTAATGTTAATCTTATTTATAAATTTTTAATGATTTACTTATAAAAACTAATATGACTTATAAATTATAAAAATAATAAATCAGTGTACATAATCCGTTTATTATTAATATTTATTAATTCTCACACACATATATATATGTGTATATATATAATTAACATAATAGATACTTATTTGAACTTATAGAGTATAAATATTAATAATGTCAAAATATATATTATTTTTGAAAAATTAAAAATCAAAGCTATAAACATATTTGACCATATGATAGATATTCAAAATAAATTATAAAATAATACAGAATAAAAAAATAACAAATAATTACTGGTTGCTATTAGTACTGGGCCTTGTGCCATTTATTACACGTTCACGTCGTTCTCTAATAGCACTTGTAGACCTCTTATGCTTAGATTTTTTAGGAAACATATCAGTTCTATTCACGCCTTTTTCAATTATTGAATTTGTCCCTTCGGCACTATTACAATTGCTGTTATTACTACTACTAATACGGACACGATTCTGTTTGGGTATGGCACCCTGCTGGCGCTTGTTGTCAACTTCTGCTTGAGTTGGCAAAAGCTTTTGTTTCACCTCATTTTCAAGACTAAGAGTCGTTGTACTAGATGAACCAGAATCCGGGTCCTTATTCGGTAAATCTGTTGATGTGATTATAAAAAAGAAAGTTTAAGTTTTCATTTGTAAAAATTACTCTCATACATTTTATCAAATTGAATGACAATACAAGCTGTCCTTTACTTCTTTATAAGCGTTCAGTCTTAAGTTATATTGAATATAGATAAATATTAGATAAATATACGAAATTCATTCATTCTATGTGAATAGAATTTATTTAAAAATATAAATTCCATACAAAAAATTTCATTATATACTGGCTTTATTAAAATATTAAAGTACACTTGATTAAGATAATATTAGCAACAGTTGATTTTTAATGGATAATTAAGCAGTCAATAATCAAAGTCAACAATCAAAGTAAAACATACAAATACTCAACATTAGTTATTATTTAATATTTTAAATAATTTTTATTTTTCCATTCATCAAATATAATAATTATCAAAATAGTAAAACGAGCCCTTATATTTAAAAAAAAATAAATTCATTATACCTGAAAAATATTAATATTTTAAATTGTTTATTTAATATATATGAAATATATAAAATAAATTTAAAGTTACTATTATTTATTTAAAAAATGATGTTCAAATTTAATTATTAAATAGATATAATTTATTAATTAAATGTAAACTATTTTGTAATTGATAAAAGTAATTATAATGAAATCTTTTCTTTAGTTTTAAGTGGTAAAAATATATGCATAAACAATAAAGGTAACAAAGCATAATATATTTAACAAAATACACTTCAAATTACAATTACAATTATTTAACAATATTTTAAGATGAAATAAAAATTTTGCAACGTATTATATACTTTACTGAAGGTATATAAAAACGTTAAATTGGTATAAAAATAAAATTAAAAGAAAATAGTGGTGATAATTTTACCTTAAATATTATATAAAATCTTTGTTAGACCTTTATTAAAAAATTTTTGTAATATAATTTCATATAGTTAAGTATTTCTTAGAAAAATAATTTACTGAAACATAATTTATAAACTTTATTTCAATTAAGCAAATAATAAATAGTCTATGTTTATTTGTCATTGTGATGTACCTATATATATATATCTAATGGACAGTTTATAATAGTAATTTTTATGTAAATTAAAGATAATACTTTTATATTATTTATTGTTAACTATAGTACACTTAAACAAAAACTACAAACTTACAATCTGTACTAGCTGTTTGTATACTATCAGACTCATCTGTATCGCCAGATTTCTGTGATGTCCATAGTACTGGCAGCATTAAATATAAAAAGTTTACAACTATCTTTGTATTTGATAAAAGTTGTTTCTAATAACTATTATATATGCAAACTATGTGAATTGATAAATATATAAGATTAGTATATAATAATACAACGTTATCTTTTAATTTATTATTTACATTTTTTAAATTATAGTAAAAAATATTTAAACATTGCTTTAAAATGAATTAATTAATAAGTTTTAATTATTTGTAATTTTTATTCATAATTTCAACTATAAACATTATAATTTCCAACTAATTTTTAATTCTTAAAAATTTTATTTATATTTTCATAAATATTAAATTTAAATAAATGTTTTAATAAGGGTTATAATTACTTTTATTAGTCCACGGTTCTCCTTCACCATTTTCAAAAAGCCAATCAATACCCACAATACTACCCGAATTGATAGGATCTTCGATTTGTTTTGATTTTGTTTTCCGTTTTTCTTTGCGTCTTTCACCATCGGATAAGTCCCAACTACTTTGACTAGTATTGCTAAATCTTCGTTTCGTCATGGATTTAGGATCTTCTAATAGAGCGTCACGCGAATTTGCCGAGTCATTATCAATAGTTGTATCTACAATGTACCTAAATAATAAAGAATTCATTGTACTGGAATTTTTTAATAATAGTATATTTCCATATTTTTTAGTCATACATTATTTATGATGTTTTTATAAATACAACATATATTGCATTATATACGGGTGAGTACATTTATATTATTTAAGCAATCAGTAGATACTGTATAATTATAAAACATTATTTCACAATATACATTAGTTTTTTGTTTTATACGAATTCATTTTTTATAAACTTATTAGTATAAACTTTATAATAGTAATTCATTAAAGTTGAATTTACAAAAGTATAAAAAACGATTAAAATCGTTTCATAATCTTTACCGAGTATGTGATAAACAAAAATGTTTCGATTGATATTTCAAAATAATATTTCAAAGTATCATAAAATTTATTTGTATATACTATATGTAGTATCATTAAAAAAAAAAAAAAATGAAAATTCAAGATAATTACTACTCAAAAATTATAATTATACTTTAACAAGTATTTTTTTAAATCAAAAAGTATATTATATTTTTCTTTAAAAGTTTTCAAAATTTACAAACCTTAAAAATGTATCATCATTTTCTTTACGCGTCAATAAAGAACTATACGAGTCTCGTAAATTGAAACGTGCGGAATTTTCAGGAATTTGTTCATCACTTTGTTCAGCTATCGGATGTACAATTTCCGATCCACAACTGAGATATGGCAACAGTTGTAGCTGATTACGTTTTAATGTATTTTGAGGTAAAACCTATAGTAAGCACATTTATTCAATAAAAAAACAAATATTTGATTGTAATTACAATAAGATTGTCAAATATTAAATTATAATTAAATAATTAATAATTAAAACTTTATATGAAATGTATCAATAAGATAAAGTACTATTTTCAATAAAACTAAATAAAAAAAAATAATAAAAAGTAAAAAAATTATAATAATTTATTTTCTTTTAATGTAGATCTTTTTATATAAGACAAAAGTTTTGAAATTGTTAATAAAAATAATATTTATACAATATGACTGTATAAACAAACCTTTTTTGTATGTATTGTTTCTAAACTTTGGGGATGTAGAGGTAAATTATTGTCATCTGTGGTACTGCAAATTTTATTAGATGCTCTAATAGTTTCGAGACTTTGAGGGTGAATGAGTTGTTGATGTGACATTTTCGAAATACCCTAATAAAGAAAAAACACAATGCATATCTGAATTTAGCTAATAAAATTAAAGTTATTTATTATATTACAATAATTCTAAGAGAATTGAGGACGAAAATTCAGGTTTTCAAAATTTTGTATACAATTGTAAGAAAACAGATTCTATATCAATAATTAATTAAAAAAGTATTAAAATTATAATTTTGTGCTATTTCTAATATAGAATTATTTTCTACTCTAAATTATTTACCATTCCCTGATCAATATTTCGAATCCAATTTTCTTTTAAACTTACTTCAAGAGATTTCGGATGAGATGATATCTTATTTTTATCTATATCTTCTTTTTTTGATATAATAGATATGATCTCAAGACTTTGTGGGTGATCATTTAATAACTGAGCTTCCATTGGAATCGAATTAGAGTTCAATTTTCTCACACTCTGATTGTATTTCCAGAACTGGTAATCGTCTGTTTGTTCTAATTCTAACGAACTAGTTTGCTTTATTTGACTCTCAGAGCCCGTTTTTTCAAGATTATTAGATTTTAAATATCGTGATCTCGAATCTTCTGATGCATTTCTGAAGAATTTTTTTGTCGAAGAATGATTCTTTCCTGATGAAGTCAAATGTTTGCCAATATTTGGTGTTACTGGTCTACGTTCTAATTTTTAATTATATTAAAATTGTATTAAAAATACTTTATATGTATTTGAATGAGGGTAAAATAAATTAATTATCAATGCTTATTCATTTAAAGAAAATTAATATTATGAACTATTATGAAATATATTATTAAATTTAATCATCTTTAACTAGTACATATATTAATTATATAAAAATAATTTTTTTTAACTAATTTTATTAATTTATTTGAATTATGTATTTATTTAAAATTTAAAAAAAAACAAATTAAAAATATTTAATTAATTATTAATAAAATAAGATTGTAAAAAAAGTAAGTTATATTAATGAAATTTATTTTTAATTATCCAAAATACCATAAATTCTATTTCTATAATGCTGTTCATGATCATGCTCTGACATCAATTCTGTTTCATGAACATTGATACTAGTAATGACTGGCTTATTTAATTGTGCACCCTCTTCAGAACTTTCAGAACTATTTTTTCGATGAATTTCAACTTTTAAATCTATTGTTGAATTTGGCTTGTCTTTCGTATAATCAGACGTTATACTATCAGCATCACCATTTTGTATATTTGGTTCAATGTATGAATTACGAGATGAACATTCCACAGGTGGAGTATCTGTTTTGCCTATCAAGTATCAAATAATTAACAATAATATAAACAAAAATAAAATATATATTTCATACGAAACAAACCATTCAAAACTTGAAGTTCAATACCAACAAAATCTTGATCTTGCAGCTGCTCTCTCCGCTTCATACGAGTATCTCTCTTTTTCTCACTTTCCAACTTCTGTTGACTGATGTTATGATTAGGCTCTTCCAAACATTCGGTTGTATCATAGACGCAATGAAGTGCATGGTTAATACATTTGATTGAACCAAATAAAACAACAATAGTAGAACAATAAGCAAACCACACGTACAATGTAGGTGGAAAATACTAAAATAAAAAGATAAAAATAAAAAATAAAAGGACTGAAAAATGAAATGAAAAACATTATCTATTTCTTAAAATTTACTATAAATTTACTATAAATAAAAAACTAAACATTTTTCATTCTAGAAAATAAATAAAAAAAACTAAATTTGAAGATATACTGGACTCAAAAAAAATCGATTTTATTTATTTTTCTAAGTAGCTTATAATTTTAAATGATTACTATAGAACTATTTTGAACACTTTGATACAGTTGTTTCGTCAATTACTCTAAAAATAATGACTAGTGAAAAAAACGTATATGTTGCTGGTAATATATAATATATAATAATAATATAGTTTGTCCAATATTAACTAACTATTAAAAGTTTTAGATATCTTAATATATTTAAATTACTGTATTGAGATTGATAAGTGCTTTAAAACCATTAATTAAAAAGGTTGATTATGACAGCTATAGTATATAAAAATAAGATATAATATTGAATAAAATATAAGAAATTATTTAATTTTAAATAATTTAATTACATTACGAAAGGATAGCAAAATTAGTTAATTTATATTTATTAGAACAATCTGTAGCTTATAGCTGCTTATATTTTAAAGCAGTTATTAATTATTTTAAACATTTTAATGTGTTTAAAAAATTTCTGTTCATATTCTTATTAGTTCTCAAATTTAGGTGTAACCTTTGCTTGAATCGAATTGTGATTATTATTATGAAGAACTTCCAATACAATTTAGTCAATAATTTTAATTTAACAATGTGTGTATTAAGTCTAATAAGAATAGAAAGCTATTTTGTATAAATGAAAATTATTCTTCTTTTTATAGTGTCAACTTCTTTTATTACACATTTATTGCTATGTATTAAGATAAAAATTTATATTTACATTAGAAATTTACACTTCTATATAATTACAATTAAAAATAAAATATTAACTATTATAGATACTACTGTAAAAGTCTAATAATTTGTTAATAAAATAATAATGACATCAAATCATAAATTAATTTTAATTAAATTAAATAAGTATTAAATAAGTTGTCTTCAAAATTCCAAGAAATATAAATATTATAAAAATATTTTGAAAATGGCATATGAATATAATTATAAAACTTACCAAATAGATTATAAAGGGTAAGCAGAGTAAAAAGAGCCAAACATAGAGATGAAATGTATTGGAAAATACATCTAAATGAGGATCGTAAAACCACCCTCCTGTGAGACTTGCCCATACGCCTTGGCGTAGAATCTCCAATGTTTGCGAACCCATACCAGTTCCTACATTCCTCTTTCATCATGTTTCCATAATATGTTTTGCATATGCATGGGCACTTCTTGTTCTTTATATAAATAATAATACATAATTTCCCATGGTTATTTCTAAAATATTCATAAATTTTGTTTTTATATTATATAAAATGTATAACATTTCATTTAATATCTCTTTGATCATTTGTTTAAAAATCTTAAATAAATAAAAATATTACTCAAATAATTAATTAATTAATTAAATTTGAATTTAAAATGTTATCTTTTAAAACAAAAAATATAAAAAATAACAACACATTATAAAATTATTCAAAATATTTTTAATTTTATCTTGTTAAAACAAACTTAGAACCAAAAATTTTTACTAAAATAAGCTTAATTATATTAAATTCATGAATACAATAACCTCATATATCAGAAGTAATTTGATCAAAACTTGTAATTAAACAAATTAATTACAAAATTGAATATATAACATTCATTTGTGAATTTAATTCTATTGCCAAATTCAACTGCATTTATCAAATTTCATTAATTTTATTTAATTAAAAACAAACTATAATTAAAAAAACGTAGCACTATATTATATTGCTTGCGAGTTTAAAAAAATAAGCAAGTCGATGTATATCATTTGAACTTTAGAAGAGAAAAAGATGAGTAATAAAAGAACGAATAAAAAAAAAAATAATTAAAAAAGATTCATATGAAATTCGTGTTACGAATATATATATATAAAGTCATAGAGTAACATTATACAGATACGAGCCAATATGTACGCACACATCTTACTTTAAGTTTTTCGAGTTCGCGTGGACGTGTATAACTTATTTTTAAGATGATATTCGCATTTGTCATGGAATGCAAGTACTTAAAGAAAATCATAAAATCTTATACTCCTCTTGTTCGGGTGCCTTATATCAGAAAGTAAAAAATTAATATCTTGTACTCCCCCGTGTACGCACTAAGGCATCAATGGATTATGGATATTGTAGTCCTAGACTTTTTCCTATACCTGTATAATTTAATTTTTTCAATACGTGCAAAAGCAGATTGTTTATCTTCTCAATTCTTATTTCTTTTCTGATCTTAATAACATATTATTTTCAGTATTTTGTACACATTAGCATATAACTGTCCGCTAGCACGTAAAGGTCCTAAAACTTAGAAATTGACTGGTGATTATTCTAAAGTGTGTCAATGTTCGCCTCCAGATGGAAGATTCATTTAATTCCGAAACAATCTTATTCATTTGATATTTAAATTTCTAATTCATAAAATTATATTAATATCCAATATTATTACTAGCATATTTTCAAAATATTTAAATTTTAAAGAAAGTACAAAAAGGATTAAAATATATATCGCTAAATTTTTTTATGAACATATAGAGAATACAAAAAAAATTTAATTTGTAAAAATTAAACTCGCATTATTCATTAGTAAAAGTCAAAATAAGATCAATCAAAACTGTAAGTGATAAATAGACAAAAAATATCGAAAAGCAAATTAAAAAATCTGGGAAAAATTGTATAAATAAATACTTTTATTATAATTAGAAAACCTTAATATTTTATTTATCAAATTTTTTCAATCAATACATAGTTAATCAATGTAATTTAAATTATAAATATTTGGCAAATTTTAACAAGCTTCTATAATTTAGAATTATAAAACCTGTATATTTAAAGAAAATGAATAAACTACAATGCTATAATATACTAATATTGCATAAAGTATTTAAGAATTAAGTAATAAATTGAAAATCAATAAAAATTTTTATTCTTTTTTTTATTCATTTAATACAAAGTAATATATGAAAAGGCCCACATTTAATTTTATTTTAAAGTTGATGATTATCTCATAATTAGTAATAAAGAAACTATATACTGAATTATTTGAATTGCTATCAAAGCTAAAAATAATTTAAGCTAAACCTTCTATTTTTTAGTATAAAAATAACCAAAAGCATAACTATCTAAAATTTTTGTATATTTCAACATTAATAAAAAACATTAATAAAACATATAATATAATATTAAATAATATTAAATTATTATAATATTAAATACAAATATAATACTAAATAAATAGTATAACATGAAATAAATTGTCTTCTAGAAGCGGTCTTTCATCCTATTTTTTATTCATCATATATATATTATAATTTATATTATCTTTTACTTTTATAAAGCTTGCACACCTTTTACTTATTTAAAAAAACATTTTTCCAAGAAGTGTTAGCATTCTGACTATATCAACGATTTATGTCAGAAATCTTTTATTTTCAATACGTATCAGAATACGAATTTCTTATTGATTTTAAGAACTAATATCTTTTTCTTTTGTTTATTTTATAGTTAACTTATAATTTTCTAGTAATACCTGTTTTTATATTAAATTTTTTTTAATATATTTGAATTTTTATCACGTAGAATATTTACCAAGTATAAATTTTTGGTAGGTAATTCAGAATTAATTTTTGCTATAAAAATTTATTATTGTTTTTGTATAAGTATTTATTTAATAGGAATAAAAAAATAATATCATCCCATAGAAAAGAAAATTTTAATTTTATATACAAAAATAATTTTAATAACAATTGTATAAAATTTGTAATATTTTTATAATTACACAAATTATTTCATTAAAAATTAAATTCGCTTCCTTTAAATAATAGTTTTAATTTCCATATTAATTATATCATTATTAAAAATTTGAAATCCATTTAACAAACATTTAATAATATATACATATACTTAAACAAATTTTAAGTGCAAATTTTATAAAATAATAATTTATTCTCTTTATTGAAGATATGTAAGGTTAATATATAAGGTAATATATAGACTTCAATTTTGCTAATTAATTACTTTGTAAAAATAGTTCTATGATTTTATTGAAAAATTATTTTTGATAATATATGAATAAATTTTGAAAAAATCTTGTTATATTAAAATTTATTTGATATATTACATATCAATTTATTTGCTTCTTCTAATTCAAAAAATATAGAAATAATTAACAAAATAATTAATATATTAATCATCTGAATAATATTTATGCATATGTAAGCATGTATACAGAAAATCTATTATGAAAAAATTGTTTAAATGATTAAATATTAATAAGAATTTTAATTGCAAACAATATTTTTAATTTTTAATTTACTCAAATTTAAATTAAGTTCTAAATATCAAGTATTTTTTTAATATTTGAAAAAATTTTAAATAATTGTTTAAAATACAAATGTATAATTTGTAATGTCTCATGATATATGATTTTATATATTAATTGAATTATTAAAAATCATAAAGGCCTATAAAAAAAAAACAAAATAGAAAATGTATTAAAAGGCTCAATCAATAAATTATCTGTTATTTATCATATATTTCTTTATATGCTTCTCTTATTCTTCCAATTCTTATTAACAACACCATATTCTAAGTCAATCTGTATGTCTGAACCGGGGATTCAGCATTTTTAATAAAGTGGGCAGTCTACATCCATTTATACATAGGTCTATGATCTTCACAATCTTTCCATCACGAAAACCTCCGCGTGTCGGCGCGTCGATCGTTTTTTCTCTTTGCTATATATGCATATATCTTTGCTTGTAGCTACGAATATCGCATACTTCAAGAGTTCGCGAATGCGCGACGTCCGTTATCTCACGGTTATCCATTAAAATCAAATATGGCGTGCACGAGGTTATCATCGCTACCCTAAGGTTGAAACGGAAGTTGTACAGAAAGCTTTGTATTACGTTTGCACGAGTACAAAGACAATACTTGACAATTATTGTGTACATGTTTACATAGTGTGGGTAAGTGATCGTAGGGTTCTCAGATTTAGTTATTCGTGTATGTAAATAAAATAAACGATTAAATAAATAAGAACGTGTACATGCATAAATATTTGCATATGTGTATCAATCATTAACGAGGTAAAAAATAAATATAAAGCGCGACACGAAATTGAAAAAATTTTTAAAGGGCGGTGCGATCGCCAGAAGAAAACCTTTTTCCATTTTATATGTGATTGTGTACATATGCTCGTAGCTACAGCAGTATACAAACAGGAGGAGGGAGAAAAGAAACAAGTGAAAGTCAGTGTTGTATAGTACACGCGCTTTACTCTCAAAAAGGCCAGGGTGATTCCAAGTTTTGACAGCTAGCGTACCATCATCATTATTCGAGGTGTTCAGATTGTACGTAGATGTATACTACATATACACCTGACAAAAAATGGAGCTGCCGGCTATCGTCACCTGGGTACTCTTTATATCGCCAGGGTAAGTTTTGAGTCCTTATATTACGAGAAAATATATTTATTAGTAGTTATATATTTTTTAACAAAATGATATATAAAGGTGTCATTTTATTTTTATGAAATTAAAATAAATTTTTGTGGATTAAAATGACAAAACTAGTTTAATTGGTGTACTTCAAGTGTATAAAATTAATACTTAATGGTTAATTCAGCTTAATATTATAAGCTGAAAATAAAAAATTAAATAATTTGTGGATTTTAATTTTAATTATGAGATTTTTACAAATCATTTAAGTTTATTTTAATTTTTATGAAATCATATTTATATTAAAAATTCAAAGAATTAACTTAGTTATAGAATTATCTAATTTAAATAAACGATTATATCAATATACAATGTGGATTTACAATATATATTTTTTTTTCTTATTATAAAACAAACTTTATATTATACATTGAATTATTAACAAATTATTAAATTTTTTGCAAATTTATACTTATATGCTTAATAGTCTATATATTTATTTTTATATATTTATATTAATTACATAGATTAATTAAAAATATTATTTTCAAAATTCTTGATAGAATTTTATAATACTGACTAAATTAATTATATAATTATGTTAATTGTCATATTTAAAAACTTCAAACTTTAACGTATTGCATTAAAAGAAATAGCTTATTTAAAAAAAATAATTTTTATTTAAAAAAAGGAAACTGGTATTTGCAAAAATAATATTTAAAAAGTTTTAAAACGATGTAAGTATAAATTTAAAAATAAATTTTTTTAATTTGAAAAATAATTTTAATATAATTTATATTTTTCATCCATAATGTATAGGTAGAGCTACTTTAATGTTAAAAGTATTTATATACAATATATAAAAAATTTGATGAATATTAATATTACTTGAAAATTTTTTAATAAGTTGTATTCTTTTTATAAGTATATGTATATATATTGATATAAAATAATTATATAATATTAATTTATTATTTATTTAAAATTATGAGAATTTTGGTTAATTTTAAATTTTAAAAAAAATCTATGAAAAAATAATTGCTTGTATATGTCATATATTCATCTATTACAATATATTTTTTTTAATATTATTTAAAAAATTACCTTTACTTACAATTAAATATTTTAGGTGATGAATAAATACAAGAGTACCAGAAATATCATGTTTTAGAAGTATTCACAAGGATTGTAAAAATTTTTCAAAAAGAAATTCAAGGGATTGGACAAAGAATGAATCCTCCCTTGTTTTGTACTCAAACTATGGCCAAAAGTTAATCGATATTGAAGTTTTAAATAGATGTTTTTTCAGGTGAGTTATTAAAAAGTTTTATTGTATATGTTAGCATCTAAGTTAAAAACTATGTTAAAATCTAGTAACAATAATTTATATGAATTTCGGTTTTATAATGAAACTTATTACTTTTTTAGATTTTTTAAGCACATTTGGCGATATGCCTCCAGCTGGGCTGTCAACAAGAGGCTTGTCTACCCTAATGGACCCTGGACAACCAGATACTCATCTTCGAAGTGAACGTTTTTTACTGTATTCAGAAAATAGTTCAACTCAGTCAAACTCTTTCAATGTGAACAACTGCTCTCCAAGGTATCACAACATAAGCAGGGCAAACAATCAATCATTCTGGTGAATAAATTAATAGATATTTAATGAAAAATCTTAATGTTAGTGTCTTTATAAAAAGTTCTCAATCTTTTAATTTTCAAAAATAAAAAAATATTAGTAATTTATTAATTTGGAAAGTTTTAACTTTTTGTTTATTAGTTATAACATTAAAACATATTAATAATTATCCAATCACCATTTTTATCGGATATAACATTTTATTTGTAGAATATTGAATGAATTTTTATTTATTTTTTTTTAATTTCATGCTGATAATCTACTAATTACAAGTAATTTATATTTATATATTAGAATTTAAAAAAGAAAATTGGCAAATATTTTAGATATAATAAATAACTTCTGCTTATTATTCTATATCTGCAGTTCAAGGGATATTTAAGAATTTAAATGAGAACTTATTTTTTTATTTATAAACCAAATTTCTTTTTAATTTTAAAAGTGAATGATTAAATTAATGCAAAAGTAATAAGAATTAATTTTTATATTATATATTACCAAAAATTATTCCAATATAAAAATAAAAAATATTTAACTTTCAATACAGTCAAAATTATTGTTATATGAGAACATCGAGCAATATGTCAGATAGTAGTGTATCAGATACTCATAGTGGTGGAACCACCAGAACACTTTCGCAACAAACAAGCCCATCTCATGGTACCTTCTCTTCTCAATCGAGGCACGACAGTTCCATTCTTTTTACTGCGCTATATGATTATGTTGCTCAAGGTGAAGATGAATTATCACTGCAACGAGGGGAAACTGTTGAGGTATGTTTAGGATGTTTACAAAGTACACAATATAAGATTTAATTAAGTTTTATAATTTTTAATTTTGAAAATAAACATTTGTTGTTTTTAATCTATAATAAATAAACTTAATAATATATAATTAAATAATTATATATTATTTGATGTTATAAAATATTAATTATATATATGCAGTTTTTTTCTTTTAATTAAAAAATAATTTTTTGTTTAAATTCTGATTATAAATTTTTTAGCATTAAAAATATTCCAAATTAAAATTACCAATTTAAATACTTTGTAAAATTTTTATTATATATTTAGATTATATTTGCTATCAATATATGATTTACATTTACAAAAATTTATTTTTTGTAATACAAAATGTTTAAAAATTATTTTATATGTGTTTCATTAATTAAAATACAACTCATATTGGATTTTAAATTCTAATTATTTTTTGGATTATGCTTATTTCATTAAATTATACACAAGCATAATCTAAATTATAATTTAAAAAAATTATTGTAATAGCAATTATATCAATTTTGAAAAATAAGAAATTATGTATTATAATTATATATTCGTAAATTTCAATTTCATTTGTTAAAAAAGTTTTTTAACAAAAATATTTTATTAGATAAATATAAAGTAAATCATTAAATATATATCTCAAATAATTTTGAAAAATATACTTTCAGATATTTATATATATGCAAATTATTTATGGATTTAATTAAATTATATTATTTTGCAAATATAAGATAATTATTTAAAATATATGTATAAATTAAACTTTTTATTGTGTATTTTTTTTAATAAAATTCTTATTCGTTCAAAAATAGGTTTTGTCGAAAGATTCAAAAATTTCAGGAGATGAGGGTTGGTGGACGGGTAAGATTAGAGGTAAAGTAGGTATTTTTCCAGCAAATTTTGTTGCCGAAGCAGAAACAATCGACAGGGTGTCATCAGTAATTGAACAAGTGCAGCCAATTGAGATTGATTTTGAAGAGTTAAAATTAGAAGAAGTTATTGGTGTCGGTGGATTTGGTAAAGTTTATCGGTGAGTTCGAAAACAAAATTCATTTATTTTACCAAGAATATATATACCGTCACAAATTAAAATAATATATACGTATTATTTAAATACTAAACAAACTTATCAATTTGTAAACATACATTACAGTAAATACTTTTATAAGTGTTGATTAAAGTTAACGAGTAATTATTACTTTTTTATAAGTTTTTTAACAACTTCTTACAATAAAAAATATCAACTAATTAACCTCTTGTTTAGTTTATGTTATTTTGCTTTTAGTAAATAATTTTTAAGGAGGTTCTATAAATTTGAAACAGAAAATTTGGAAGAGTAAAATTTAATTTATTTATAATAAGCAAATTTTTTATAATTATAAATTTACAGCGGTTTCTGGAATAAAAAAGAAGTAGCAGTGAAGGCTGCGCGTCAAGATCCCGATGAGGAACCAAGTGTAACATTACAAAACGTGTGCCAAGAAGCAAAGTTATTTTGGCTTTTGAAACACGAGAACATTGTGCAGTTGGAGGGTGTTTGTTTAAAAATGCCAAATATGTGCCTGGTCATGGAGTACGCACGAGGTGGAAGTTTGAACAGAGTATTGAGTGGTCGCAAAATTAGACCTGATGTGTTGGTTGATTGGGCTATACAAATTGCACGTGGCATGGACTATCTACATAATAAAGCACCCATCAGCCTTATACATAGGGATCTTAAAAGTTCTAATGGTGAGAAACTATGTTTATGAGATAAAAATTTTTAAATTCCTCTTAGATTGAGTGATTTTATCTGTCAAAATTTTATTTAATAATTTTTATCAATATTTGTGAGATGACCATTTAATTAACTAACTGTTTAATTTGATTAATATAAAAAAAAATTAATTAAATGTATTATATATATTTCTTTAAAAAAATTTTTTGTTAATTTAAAAAAGACAATTATTGTTACTATAATTATTTAAAATTGACTATGATATTCAGTATAAATTATCTTATTTACTTAATTTTTTTTCATAGTGTTGTTAAGCGAGCCAATTGAAAATGATGATTTTCAGTATAAAACTTTAAAAATTACTGATTTTGGTTTGGCAAGAGAAGTATACAAAACAACTCGTATGTCAGCAGCTGGAACTTATGCTTGGATGGCACCTGAAGTCATTAAAAAGAGCACATTCAGCAAGGCCAGTGATGTTTGGAGGTGAAATTTTAATAAATAAATTATGAATAATTATTTATTAAACAACATTTAAAACAATATTTATAATTATTATTATTATAAATAATTTTTCATGGGAAAAATAATGCAAAAAATTTACAATATAAATTCAATTTGTATTTATTAGTTTATAATATAAAATAATATTATAAGTAATGAAATTATAATAACGTCAATTTTAATCCGTATGTATATAAAAATCAACTACATAGACGAAGAGGCATCAAATTAATAAATAATAAAAATAATAATAATAATCTATTTTTAGTTATGGAGTACTTTTATGGGAACTTTTAACTGGAGAAACACCATACAAAGGAATTGATGCATTAGCTGTAGCATATGGTGTAGCTGTAAATAAATTAACATTGCCAATTCCATCAACTTGTCCTCAGCCATGGAGGTGTCTCATGGAAGGTTAGCATATATAATATATTAAAAATATTAAAACATTGAAGCAAATAACTGGTTTATGAAATGTTTAAACAGATATGAAAATTATATGTTTAACTTCATATTTTTTTTATAGCTTGCTGGGCTTCTGATAGTCATGGAAGACCAGGCTTTGCTGAAATTCTTATTGCCTTAGATGAAGTGAGGAGTGCTTTTGCAGCAACTCCTCACGAGTCTTTTCATACAATGCAAGAAGACTGGAGGGTAGAGATTGAACAGGTTCTTCATGGATTGCGCATGAAAGAAAAGGTACTGCAATTGCATTAATTGATACAAATCATTGTATTTATTTTTAAAGATAATATTGTATTCTACATTTTCGCTCGTTAAAATTTTTTAAATTTAATATAAAATGAAACAGTATCTAATGATCTAATAAAATACACTTTGTTTTAAAAAAATATTTTTTAATTTCATATTTAGTATTTATAATAAATAACTTATTTATATTTAAAGAAATAATTAATCATATATTATCTTAAACATAAAAGATATTTTAGTGTATAATTAAAATTTAAAACAAATTATAATCATTATCATTTTTCTCAATTCAAATATTAAGGCATGCCGCTCACTAGAAGAGGTAAGAAATAGACATATTTTATGCTTTTTAATAGCAAAATATGTAGCTTTAGATTTTTCTAACTTGTTAATATTGTTCATAGATAATATTTTTTTTATAATTTAAAATCAATTTATTTTTTATTAGCATGTGACATTACTTTTCAAATTTTTCGTATTATTGTTTTAAAAATAAAAATTTAGTGCTTAGTATTAATCTAAAAATATTTTTAAATATTTTAGAATATACTAGATATGATTTTTATGTTACAAACTTATTTTTTAAATATTACTTTTTGTAAGTTTATTTATTTATATTAAGTGTTTATGTGTTTGTCTGTGTGTGTGTGTGTTTTACATTTTATTATAAATTAATCATGAAAAAGAAAAAGTTTGTAAAAAAATTGTGTCTTGTAGGAATTGCGTTGTAGAGAGGAAGAACTAACAAAGGCCCAGGTACAACAAAAACAACACGAAGAAAATTTAAGACAACGTGAACAGGAGCTCGCTGCCCGAGAAATCGACCTTCTGGAACGTGAACTTACTGTTATGATTATCCAACAGCAAAATACACCTACGCCTAATAAGAGACGTGGAAAATTTAAAAAATCGAGATTGAAATTAAACAAAAAAGAACCTGGAAGTAAAATTAGCGCACCTTCGGGTAAGTCTATTTCTGTGTTACGGTGTGTAAATTAAATATTCTAAAAAAATATTAAATTGATATTTTGTAGATAATCTAAATGAATACAATCATAAAATATTTTTGAAATGATATGTGATAATAAATCTATATTTGATATAGATGTGTTCACAATAAAATTATTTATAAATTGTTACTTAACAGTAATAATTATAATTTAAATACTTTAAAAATACTATTTAAAATTACCTGAATAATTTTATACCTTAGTAAAAGATATTTTTAAATTTGTAAAACTTTTGTTGAAAATAATATAACTAGCGTGTATATATATATGTATAATTTGTTAAAAACAATATATTATTTTACATATTATTCAAAATTTTAATTAGTTGAATTTGTCATAACAAATTTTTCTTTTGTTAATTCTAAAAATTAAAAGATATCTAAATAAATTTAAAATTTATAAACTATTAAAAATACACCTCATATGTGATAAAAAAAACTTATTCATATATTTTATATTAAATTGTTTATATTTAATTGGAAGCTTGATCAAATATATAAAATAATTCAAAATATTAGAATCTAAAGAAAATTATTTAATTTTATTATAATAATTATATATTAATAGCATTGAATTAAATCAAGTAATTATAGAATGTTTTTCTATTATATATAATATAAACATAATTAACCATTTAGTTATATATAGACATTTATATTAGAAGCACAGTTATTATAAAGCATATAATTCTCTCATTATTACAAAAATAAATAATTTAGTGATATTAATTAATTATAACAATAAAATTTTAAAGTAGAATTATTTAAAACTAATTTGCTTATTATATTTGCTCTTATAATTATTTCTATTAATATGTTTTTTGTATTTTTCAGATTTTAGACACACAATAACTGTACAACATACTGCCCCTGATCGAGTAAAAAGTCGAAATCCTTCACGATCAAACAGCCCTCCTGGTTCACCAAGTATTCCACGCCTGCGTGCCATAGCCTGTAAGCAAATAAAAAAAGAATAAATTATCATACTTATTATATATATATTAAAATAAGATATTTAATGATACTAGAACTGAAGGTTATAATCTATTAAAATAAAAAATGGAATAGAAAAATATTAGTATGATTGCTGACTTCCTCACAAAAAGTATCTTAAATTTTTATAATTTCAATTAAAAGTTCATGAACTTAGATGAAGTTACGTTTATTTTATTATTTCATGGTAGTATTTTTCGTGCTCAGTAGATGTGATTGAATCTATAATCAAACATATGAGTTATATAAAATTCTCGTTTAAGGCGCATGGTGTGAATACTTAGATATTTTTTTCTTTTTAATATTTTCGTAATAATTTAATTATTTTAATTTTTAATCAAATTTTGATATTTTATGCAAGCAGTCTTTGATAGTAATTTGTAGTTTATAAAATTATGCATGACTTATTTAACAAAGATTAAAGTATGTTCAATTTTATTTAAAATTTATGATTGAGCAAATATTTAATTTTAACATAATATTTAAGGAAATAAAATTAATTAAATTATCAGAATTATATCAGATTGCATAATTTTTCTATATTTCATAATTTTATAAATTAAAATTTCTAACCAAAAGAATAATATTTGTCCTATAAAAAAAAAAATTAAATAACTTTTGCTTTCATATTTTGAAGTTTTAATAATTAAATTTTCAGTAAATTTAAACGATAAAGTTAAACATGCTATACCCTATAGTGTTCTTCCAATTGATTCATGTTTTTTATCTAATAATATATTTTGTATTTTATTTATTTTTTTTTTTTTGCTTATTAAATATATACTGATTATTAATATAAGAAATTTTAGTTTAAACAAATTATATTTAATTAATTTTGATAAAGCTCTTATTTATTTGTATTTACATTAATTGATTGTTACATTCTAATTTCTAATACTTAAAAGAATATGCTTTATTATTTTCAGGAAGAAATTTATTATTATTTATCTATTATTTATCTAAAATAATATTAATTAAATAAAAAGGTACGGAAAAATTTTAATCAAATTATTTTTTAAATAAAAACTTGGAAAATTATAGTACATATTTATATATTATTTGTTTATGCAATATTTACATCCATAATGCTTTTCAATACAAAATGTATAAAAATAAAAAGTTTGATATGCAGTATAAGATCTCAGTATAAAAAAATAAACCTTAAACTTTATTTTTATTTTAATATTATAATTATGATTATTCTCTTAATACCATATCTACATTATTAAATAATTTAAAATAATTGTTTCCAATAATTAATACATAATAGTAAAAAACGTGTTAATATGATAAATTTATTGTAGTATGTTAATTACATAAAATCGTATTTTTACCAAAATTTAATAATATAATGAAATAAAAATTATAATAATAAAACAAAAAAATTAAATAAGATTTTTTCAAAAATATGATTTTAAATTTATGAAAATTTAATTAAATAATATGATTAAAGTTAGTAATATTTTAATACACAATTAGTTATTTGATTATTATAATTCCATAGATTGTTTTTTATTAATATTTTTATTAGTTATTATTTTGAATATATTATAAATTCTTTTATATAATCTTATATCTAATTTAAAAAATTAATGATATAATCTATACCATCGAATAAAATTTAAATGTTACTTGCTTACAAAGTATACAATTACTATTTATAACATTACATGGCACTTGTTTTTATTGTTCTTTAATAAACAAAAATTTTGTCATACTTTCTTATTTTTCATGATTAAAAATTTAATAAATCTAAAAAAATAAAATATAAATCTAAAAAAGTAAAATAAGAATCTAATTGTAAAGATATTATGTTGTCTGTTGTTAAGTTATGGAATAATTTGAATTTATAATAAGAAAAATTAATAGAAAAGAAAAAAATATATTAAAACCAAAGACTACTTGCAGAATTATCTCTTTCGTTAATAGAATGGCTAAGACAATCGCATCACTAAGCAAGTCTTACTATCTCCAGTATTTATTTACGTTATTTATTTTATATATAATTTTTATTATTTCATCAGTATCACAAAAAATATCGTATAGTAGTGCAATCTTTTTGTTTTGTTTTTTGTTCTCTTTTGTTCACGTATCATCTATCCTCGGTCGTCTACTATCACCAATCTAACTTTACAAAAATATTCAAAATCCAAACAATCGTCGTGCTCAACAATAGTACCAGCTGATGGCGTTAAGGGTAAGACATGGGGACCTTCCACCCTCCATCAGCGTGAGCGTGGTGCCATTATCTCATCAACCTGCTCGCCCAGTTCACCTTCGGGTTGTGTGAGAGTTGGAATAGATGGTGTTGGTAGTGCTACGACCACAGTAGTAGATGGGAAACGTTGGTCACGCTCTGCACCAGATCTTGAAAAAACGCCGTTACGAACGGCACTTCTTGTGGTAGCAGCAGCCAACACAGCAGCAGGACATCATCCTCAACATCATCGTACACCTCTTCTTCAGGAAATAGGTAACGTCCACAAGAGCGACACGAGAAAGCTCTACTCTTCAGCAAATGATCTTGTTGATCCTCCTACGCATACATGTGGCGATGTTTCCACTCCTACAGAGAGCGTTAGCGTAGGTAATGACTCCACTGAAAATATAGATAACTATAATAATGAGGAAGACGATTCTTCGTCATCAAATTTCGTAGTCGGCTGCGTCCGAAAAAATAAAAGGCGCGAGCGTAGTAAATCTAAGGACTCTGAAATTTACGTAGTTAGTAACAATAATAACAATCATAGTAATAATAATAATAATAATAATAACAATAACAATAATAATAATAATATCAATAGTGGTAGTAATAAAAGGAGAGATAGTTCAGAATCGAGATTAACTAGTTTAGCTGATTTTTTTCGCTCTCCATCAGGTTCGCGCAAAAGCTCATTAAACAGTGAACGTAAGAACTTAAATAATGTCACAATAAAAATCAATGATTCCGATGGGCTAGAATCGAGTCCTGAAAATTCCATTGTCTACAAATCGCGAGTATCTAAAAGTCCATTAAGAGTATTTAATAAAGTCAAAACGTGGGGTAGTAAGGATGCATTAGACGATAAAAGTAATAATATTAAGGTTGAGTATAGCATGCTTCAGGATAGTGTAACATTAGCGAGGTTTGAGGGACAACAGATGACAACTCCAAGCTATTTAACGGCAAACTCACGTGAGGGAATAGACTTTGAAAATCTTGAGTCCGAGCTCTGTAATCTTGAATCTGAGCATATTAATGATGACAATAATTTAATATTAAGATCACGAATTAATGATCTTAAACTTTTACAAGAACTTGATTTTACAAAGATAGATGAAAGATGTAATAACTTTAGTGATAATGAAGTTGGTTACGCAAGCGATGATGATACCGAGGACCTAATAGAAGATGATGATCGTATAAGGATTGATGACGATACTACACAAATTGCACGAGGTAACGAGAATGTGAGGATTATTGAAACAATTAAAAATTCTGAGAGCGCAAATAATCATCCAATAATGATAAGTTCATTCACCAAACCTAAAATACACGTGGCTAAAAAGTTCTTTCGGAAAAACTGTGGCGGTACAGTAAAAAAGAATTAATTTTTGACCGGTTTACTAATTATTAGATTTATACATTTTTTATATGCGATATCTCAATCACTTTTATAAATACGTAAAGTACTGACACATTCTCGAAATTATAATCAGTACACATTAATTAAAATTACAGTTTAGTTTACTTATTCAAATTTATTTGATTAAATTTTAGAAAATCTTATTCGGCAAAGATAAAGTTAATAATTAATAATTTAGATTTATTAGAATATTTAAAAAAAGAATATGACGATATTTTACGTATTGTTTACTTCGAAACTTATATTTATTTTAGTAAACGAAAATTGCTAAAACTAATGTTAAATATATGATAACTCATTGTTTAATCTTTAAAATTGTTGTAATTATTTACTCATTAGAATAGCGCTAAATATTTATAATTTGTCAAATATAACTTTTGGTAAAGCAGAGTAAGATTGAAATTCTTTTGAAAATTTTAATAGTTTAGACGGTTAACTTATATTCCGCGGAACTTCTGCTTAACCATTCCAAATTATTATATTAAGTAGCAACGATTCTTTATGTATCATGAAATATGAATAATATTATTATAAAATATTCACTTTTATACGAAATTTTAAATTAACTGAATTTTCTTTTCAATAAATAGAACTAAATTATATATAAATATATAATAAAAACTCTGACTATTACACATAAATTCTAGTCTAATGAGAATTTTTATTAATTTTAATATCATAGAAACCTATGTTTAATTCTCCTGCACTGTGCATTTTATTACTAGGTAAAATTTAGTTGATCATGAATAAAAATAGAATACATTTATTTAATACTTTATTAAATTAAAAAACTATAAATAATATTATATATATATATATATATTATTACTCATAAAAATTCTAAATAAAAGTTGCTAAATTATGACATTTTAAAATAAAAAGTCCATGGACATTGTTAATATTGTTGTATTATTTTTTAAATCAAAATTTATACAAAAAAATAGGTAATCTTTTAACAAATTCATCATAAAAATGCTGTGATTTCTTTTTAATATATAAATAATTTGATCAAATTTTCAATTATAATTAATAGAATATCAAAATAAAAACAAAAATAGAAATAAAAGTCTAACAAAAAATACAAATTACGAATTAAATTGTTTACAATTAAAAAATCTTAAAATCATAAAATTGAATTGAAAAAGATTTAAAATAAAATGTGGTATTATATCAATTAATTCTTAGAAGGCTATAGAAGGCAATTTAAGTAATTGGTATATAATACGCTTAACTTATAATATAAAACATTATTAGTTTCAAAATAAAATACGTAGTGGATAATTTTACGTAAGTACATTTATTCTCCAAGCTTATTAACAATACTTAATATTCCGAAAGAATCGAATCAACTATTACACATTTTCAAAAATTTGAGTCATGCATGATAAGATGATGTTCTTATATGTTTTAAACTACAAAATGTTAAATAGTACTGCCTTGTGTCAATTTGTTAAAGATGCACTATGATGTAATGTTTATTACTAATTAAATTTAATTCAGTTTTTATATCATTATATAATTTTAGAAATATAATGAGTAATCTCACGAAGTTTATAGAATTTATATTTAGATACAAATTTTCTTTATGTAGTATGCACTGTATTTTCAATGAAAACGTTAAGTGATCGTAATTAATGAAAATATTTTTCTAAATAAATATTTCATTACTGTTTACTTTTATATTATGATTTTATTTAATAAAATACACGTATAAGAATTTTTTTAATTACATATAAATATAATCTCATCACTGTGTAATTTTTATATATCAAGAAATAATTATGACAGTATTTATTATATTATGAATAAAATAAATATATAATAAAATACCAAAAAATTTCAGAAAATTTATAAATTTCAGTCATGATCAATTAAAATTTTACAATTTTTCTTAAAGTGCAGACGAATAGTCAGAATCATTTTAATATTATTTTTTTTTATAATGGCGAGTAATAGTGTTATTCAGAAGTCTGCATTTTTATTGTTTAGGTTAATATGTTTATTAATTAATATCTTGATTTTTGACGATCCTTATGAAACTATTTTATTTTTTATAACGAATAAAATAATTGTTTAATAGTATAAATAATAACGTTTTTACTTTTTTATTATTTATGTTACATTATAAAATATATAACTTATAAAATAAAAAAAAAATTTTTTATGTTTAAAAGTGATTTAATTGAATATACATACGTATGTTTGTATATATCTCCATATATAAATTCATGAATCTTCAGACTTTTAAGTCAATATATTCTATTTTCTAACGAGGAAAATTCTTTTTTAAATAATTAAATATGGATTCTAATATTAACTATGAAACAAGACTTATATATTTATAAGTTACGAATTGTATATTTCCATGTTTATTTAAATTTTTTTCAATTTTTATATTTTTTTTAAAATACAAAAAAGTTTGTATAAATTTTTAAATATAGATTTTTAAACAGATTTATTCAATCAATTCTGTAAAATATTAAAATAAATGTAAATGATCAAATAAAAAATAATAAAATAATGAAGCATATAATCGAATTTTAATAGTATTACAATGAGATATATTAAACTGATAATTTGAGTTTTCTCTGTTTAAAGTTTATATATATGTTGCAATACTTTTAATTAGCAACAGAAATTATAAGAAAAACTTTTTATAATAAATTTTAATTTGTACGGCTATAAATGTTAAGAAATATGTATTATTATCTATGCATATTAATAAGAAATTGAGAGTATTTTTGAAAATCACATATAACTACTATTGTCATCAATTATCTTGGATTCATTCAAATCTTAATTTTTTTAGTTACATATTACATTGTAGTGTTAAATAAAATTATATTATACTAATTACAAATTACTTTCTTAAGATAAAACATTAACATGAATAATTAATATTAAATCACGTAATACAAATTTATATAAAAGAATTTTATTACTTCCTTAAATATTTTTATATAAGGTATAAATAATGCAATTAATTTTCCGTGCAATCTTTATTATTTCACTAATGTTAAACTATGTAGAAAAACAATGTCTCAATTTTGGTTTTTTTTTTTTAAATTTTGACAAATTTTTGAAATATTAAACTAAATTTTTTGTGTTTATTATTACTACTGTTGTGTTTATTACTACTATATATTGCTAAAATTTAAAGATCATAAAAAATTTTTATAATACTTGTAATTTATCAATTCGTGATATTTTTTAACAGCTTATAATTGTTGAGTTGAACAAACAAAATGTGTACTTAAACTTTCTGTACATTATAGTTTCTTAAAATTCCATTTTAAAACAGAGATTATTATAAAAAAATTTAATTAAATTAACAATATGTTAAATATAAAATAATACGTTTTTTAAAATGAATTTTATTAATTATTAATTTGAATATTATTTATTATATTTTTAAAATAAAATAAACGTTAATTTATTTTTAAAATGAATACATGCTTTATAATTGTTACTTTTCTTAATGAAGATTTCTATAAAAAATTCTACTAAAACTATTAATTTTAATACAATTATATGTGTGATAAAAACTTTTTATGTAATTAAAAGTGTTATATAATAACTATAATACATTTCTCGTCAAAAAAGAGAATGTTTTCATAATGATTGTCGAAAAAATATCTAAAAACTTATAGGACAAAGTAGTAAAGTAATAAATCTAAGGCTACTGGATTAATTTATTCTGAAAGATTTAGATTTTTATTGTTACGTATTGGTCATAGTTAATGAAAAAATTGATATTTTTTTAAGTTAATAAATTAATATTATAAATCGTGTTTCACAACAAATTGTACTTATTTATATTTATTTATTTATAATAAGCAAATGCATATTTTGAATATTTTACTAGTCAAAATCAAATATCGTGAAATAAATAATTTAATTAATAATAAGAATTCGGCAAATATATTTGAAAATTAAAAAAAATTATTTATTTAGTTAACCACAATAATTCAATTTTTTCATATAAATTTCAATTTTTTAAAATTATTTTAATGTACAATGAAGTATCACATCATTTTGTAATTCAATAATACTTGAAATAATACTTGTACAATTAAGTACCACGTCATTTTGTAATTCAATAATACTTTTATAATAAATTACTCCAGATTGCTATAGGTATAATAAAATAAATGACTGTTTTTTCATATTCATAATAAATTTTTTCAAGAACATCCATATTTTGTATAAGCCATAATTACGTTTAAAATCATTATCAATTTTTATTAATTTTAAATTATTAATAATAAATATACTATAATTTCTGCTTTGATAATTCTATATTACTATCGTTAACATTTCGTATACATTACATTTCATGTTTTTATATTTAGTTTTATAATTAAGGAATATACCATGTTTATCTCTACTGATGAAACTTTTCTGTGTCATATATTAATTTATTTTAAATACTTTTGAATTAATTCATTTTATTTTACTTTTTTTTATGTACCATTAAAAAAAATAAATATTTAGATATTGAAAAGAAATTTTACTAATTAATAAATAAAAATATAAAAAAAATTCAATTTCTAGATTTATATGAAATAATATGTAATTAATATTTGTAAAAATGTTATTACGGAATAAACTAAGAATTTAAATAGATTAATAAATTAATTATTATTTTTTTATTTTTATTCATATAAATGTTAAAATCAATAAAAAAAAATTGAAAGCGCATTATAATTTAACGGAACAATTTGCAAATTATTATTAGAACATAATATTTTTATTCTTTTCTTTTTTAATTAAATCTTTAAATTTTCACATTTCAATGTTAAATCATAATCTATTTACATGACGGCTTAATAAAATTGATATATTAAATACAAAAATATAAATAATTTAAATACGATTTTATATTACGTTTTGATGGTGTTAATTATATAACATGAAAAGATTTTTGTTAGTGAAATAATTATTATAAGTTTAAGTGTAATGGAGAAAAATATAGTTTGAGTCACTTTTTTTTAGCTTTTTATCATAAAATTGCAAAAATAATTGTATTGCTTATTTTATTTTTTATTAATTTAAAAAATATTAAATGATATGTTGTAAATAATTTGAATAATTTGAATAATTTGAATTATTTAAATCTTACATATACTTCAAAATAAAAATAAAAATGTAACCGTTATTTTATATCTCATTATTTATTGAAATCTTAATTTATTCAATTAATTTATTTTCAAAATTATTCGTTTTATAAATAAAGTTAATATATTAAAAAATAAATACGTACTATCGTTATGAAAAGCAACAAACTGTTACATTTATTAGGCTGGAAATTAAGCTAGTAGTTAGTAAAATATAAGTAAAAATAAAATGAAACATTTTATGTTATCGTTAACAATTTCCTTACTAATTAAACTATTATTTTGAAAAGTACTACATAAAATGATATATTTTTAGTATAGC
The DNA here is from genome assembly GCA_018907185.1 of Platyscapa corneri. Lineage (NCBI taxonomy): Eukaryota > Metazoa > Arthropoda > Insecta > Hymenoptera > Agaonidae > Platyscapa > Platyscapa corneri. The sequence goes on from JACCHW010000075.1 coordinate 238,514, forward strand.
ATGTAGAATATTAAAATTTTTAATTGATAGTAGTACTGCTATTCATTGTTTTCTCATTTACTACATATAATGTGCGCAAACGCAACTAATGACATTTTACTTTATGACGCTGTATTTTTTTATATTATATGCATGTATTGTATATTTTGCAAAAAAATATTTAAATAAAGTATTAAAATACCATAAAGTGTCATTATACACAAAAATTTTTCCGATTCGTGATATAATTATTATAGAAAACATGCGTATCATAGCAATTTTTATAATATTTGTCAGCAAGAAAATAAGGATTATCTATTTTTTGTCTTACATTTCAGGTAAGCCTAAAAATTAAAAAAAAATCGTTTTTTTTTAAATATATTTATAATTTTATTTTAAAATATTAATATTTTTAATGTTTTACGTTCATATTCAAGGATATATACTTGTAAAGAAAATCTATTCATATACATTTTTTTTAAATATCGTAGACTTATTGTATTATTATTAATAGTATATATATTTAATTTCCTTATATTGAAAAATATTGTTAACATAACCTATTTAATATAAAAATTTTTATTGAATGACATATATATATATATAATATAAAAAATTTATTAATAATTTATTAATCAATATTCTTTGTAATATTAAAAATGTAATTTTAAAAAATTAATTATTATTGTAATATTCATAAATTCATTTTTATGAAACATAGTTTTTGAAAATTTTAAAAGTAAAGTCATCTAAATTGTAGTAAAAATAAATTCATATTAAAAAAAATTCCCATTAAAATCCTTTTAGACATTAAAAAATCTTTTTTTAATAGCTTGTTATTGAAATTTTGTATGTTTGTTTATAAAAATCAAATTAGATAAAAATACATTCTAAATTTATTTAAATAAATTAAAAAATACAATATGTTTAAATTAGCATTAAAATGTTATTTTAATTACGTCTCCAAATTATTTGATACAAAAAATATATAACTTTTATTCATGAATTTAAAAAAATTTTGTTAAAAAAGTAATAATTCAAAAGTATTTAGATTACTATTTTTTATTTTTAATTGTTTACCTATTTTATTAGCCTACAGCTAGCTATATGTAGGATGTGAAAAAATCGTTGAAAAATTTCATAAATTGATTATTTTTTCTACTTATTCTTTCTAAAACAAAATTAAAAAGGTCAAATAATAAGTATATTAATTAATTTGTATCTGAATGTAATTATATTATAATGTTATTAATAGTATGATTACAATGACTATCGTGATAATAATACTTTTAATTTATGATAATAATAATAATGTTAATAAAAAGTGCAAATGCGGTTTTTGGTGCTGGTTCTTATATTATTTTCCATTAAAAAGTCCAAGTACGTAACACTAACCACACAGAGCTAACTTTTAGACCATGAGACGTATAAAAATGTTTTAAAACCCATTATATGTATTTGCGTGACAGTATGGACGCCTATGCATGTATATATATACATATATATATATATATAGTTACATATATTCACATAAATACTATTAATAATATTTCTAATAAAGAAAAACCATATATTTAATGTAAATGTGCATTTTTCCATTCACAAAACTCTCTAAAATAATCTAAAATAAGTGAGTTTTATCTTTTTAATATGAAAATTAAAAAATGAACAAAATAGTCATAATGGCACGAAATATTCTCGATAAAAAAATAGTACTAATAATAAGAATTGTAATGATAGTAATATTGATAATTATAATAAATTATGAAAGTATAGTCAAGGATTTTGCACTGTAAATCAAATTTTTCTCTTTTTAATTGTTTTCTTACTTGGAAAAGTAATAATGCAATATATAAAATCATTTTTATTTTACACTATTGCTATATGCACATACACAAACAAATGTATTTAGAAATAAAAAAATTTTTTTCAATAAAAATCATTTGAGTTGGACACATTGAATTATTTTTTATTTTTTGAATTACTTTTATTTTATTTTACGCTCGGCTTATCATTCATGTAATTATTTTATAAATTATTAAATGCTTAATATATAATTTAATAAAAGAATATGTAAAAAATGGTGGTAATTAACTTTTTTAAATTCCCAAAAAATTTATTAAAATTAAGATCAATATAAATAAAAATTTAAATAGATAAGCTTCGAGCGTAAAAATTACCCAGCATGTTTTATTTGTAGTATCCAAAATATTTTAGTCCTTTTTTATTCCATTTATCCTTATAACTCCTATTTTTGTATTTAAAACTTGATTGTATGATATATATATATATACAATTACGTAGTTAGATTATTATTTAGAATGCTTTACGTAATTGCTTTTTTAATTCTAATATATTTGCATGATTTATGAAAATTTTGTTTTTATATTTAAAGAAATGCATGATTATTGATTAATATCGCCAGTTAATTTTTCATTATTTAAACGAGCTACCAAGTATTAATAAACTTTTAACTTTTAAGAATTAGTTGAACGTACATTATCATTTCTTTTTTATTGAGAAAATGAAAAACAATAACGAATATATCATTAACCCTATTAAAGATTAAGTCTTTTTCATTGATTACTGTGATTGTGAAAAAAATTTTAAAGTAAGAACAGTTGTTTTCATTTTAAAAAATAAATTCATTTCTTTTGTCATGCATATTATAATAGATTGAAAAAGCCTTAAATAATTTATATTGCACCTTTTCTTTTATTAAACATTTAGTATTTTGACGATCGTCGCATGCATTTGTGCTTTAATTCACAAATTATACGTAATTTAGATGCAAACATATATTAATGTAAATAAATAAAATCGAGGAAAAACTTTCAAAGTGAAGGAAGCTTCAAACTATTTTTTAAAAGGTAAGGTTATTTAAATGATTCAAAACAAAAAAATTAATTTTTCTTCATACAATAATTTAATATCTTACGTGAAGATTTATTTTTATTATCGTTCAATTATTTTTCTAAAATATATAGATAAATTTTTGAAAATGAATTTTAATTTTTATTAGCATTAAATATTTTTTAATGACATGTCAATTCTTAGATTTTTACATATTTATTGAAACTTATCTACTTGATTTATCGATAATAATTAAACAATTTTTAATTTATAAAATCTTCATTTAAAAGTATAATAATATATATTTTATGAATGCCCGAATGATATTATGATATATTTTATGATTAAATTGTTTTAAATTATAAATTACAATTAGATTATAGTATTATCTTAAGAAATTAAAATAATTTATAAACTATATTTTTCGATATAACATTCCACTATTAGTTGATTGAATATTTTTAAATTATAAACATTAGGTAATTTAATTTAAATTTGTGTTTTTAAATATTAAAATATATATTAATAATTATCATTTAAATAATGAGTATTTTTTAATCAATAATATATATATTAAAAAATAGTTACTTTGCAGATTTTAGAATAAAAAAAATTTTTTTTAATAAATGATATTTTAATATAAGTTTAAATATAATAAACAAGTAAATGTATAATTTATAAGAATATATTAAAAACTGATTTAAAATTAAAGATTTGGTGAAAATATTACGATATTATTTATATAAAATTAAATTAAATCTAATTCAATTTATCAATTTCCTAATATAAAATATAAATTATATAACTGAAAAATGATACTAAATGGTAATAAATATAAAATAATGTAATACAATTACTAAATTATTAATTTGTATTGTAATAAAAAATAAAAATTATACTTTTTATTCATAATTCTTTATATATACAATAAAAAAGTAGGTACCTTATAAATAAAATTCAAATTTTTTAGTAATCTTTAATAAGATAAATGTAATAAAATATTTCTTGCAATATTTTTTTATATAAATAATACACACATATATATATATATGAATTTTTTGAAAATATCATTCAAATCTAATTTATTTTACAATATTTTATTTATTCCGTCCTAAAAAATTAGCATATAAAATTAATAAAAATTAAAAGATAAAATTTGTGATTATTATATTATTACTATTACTTAATATCTATAATTCTTCGTTTTATTATTATATACCTGGAATTTTTAATGTTATCAACTTATTATATAAGAAAATTTATTTTTCTTTATTAGACAAAATAATTATTGATCATTTTTAAATGTTACTAATTTATAATATTAAAATGCAATATTATATTGTTTTCTTATCTATAAATTGATATTTATTCCATTAAAATTATAAAATTAAAATTTGTTTTATAAATTATAGTTATTATAATACTTATACAATGCAAAAATATAAGTTTAAGACTATATTATTTTATTTTCAATTTTATTAAACTAAAATCAATAAGTAACTTTAATAAGTTATAACTTATTTGTTGGTAACTTAAAACTTAAAAATAATAATTTTGCGCAATGTTATTCTTGTAATAGAGGACAAGTTATATTTATAATGTGAGTAGAAAAAGATAAGATTAAGAATAAATTTACGGTAGAATTATTGAAACTAATTCGAAATCCAAAAAATAGGAGCCTTATAGTATCGAAACGGTAAATAACTACAAAATGCAATAATCATATTTTAGTAATTTAAAATATTTTAAGTAATATATTGATTTTTTAAAATTTAATTTACATATTACTTTTCATAAGATTTATGAAGTAGTTCTTTATCAGGAATAAATTTAATAATAAGGGATACATTTTTAAATTTAAGTGAAATAAAATATTGCAATACATAATAGAAATTAAAATAAATTACAAAGATAATATTTTCGCCTTTTATAAATTTTTTACATATATTTAAAAAATATTTTTAACATATTTTTAAACTATGGATTAACATAATGTATAATAATTAGATTATTGTAATATTTATTAAAATTATAGATTTACTTTTCATACAATTAATATCTTAATAAAATAGTTAAAAAGATGTTTATTTTTTACAACCTGTATTGATTGTTATATATATTTTAACAACTCATCATTCACTGTTATTGATATACTCTGATTTTGAAAAACTAAATCAATTTCTAAATATAAAATTTTTAAGAAATGAGTAATTGTATTAGAAATAATCCAAGTACTTTCTTGATAAGCTATGTAAGCAATCTATTCCAAAAGATAGAATTAATTTAATTATACTTTTAATACTACTACTGTAGTCAATGTTAAGTTAAGTTATTTGAATATGGTTTTAAAATTTTTTTAAATTAATTAAAAAATTAAATTGAACAAACTAAATAAATGTATCATTAATTTAGTTTTAAAACTAAATAGACCTTTTTTTAATTTACTTAATGTTAATAAACATTTACTTCAAGATAATGTTTAAATTATTTTATTTATATTTTTTTATTACATGTTCGTATTATAATATATTTCAGTTAGTTACATGCCATTATTTAATCGTTCTAAGTTATATTATTCTTATTATTAAAAAAATTGAAACTCGGCTTATGAAAAAAAAGAAAAAAATTAGTATTTAAAAAAATTAATTTAATTTTATATGTAAGTTATTTTTATATGTTTTAATTTTATATGTAAGTTAGTTTTATATGTATGTTTAATTTTATATTTAAAAATATGAATCTATTAATTATAGCTATTTATAATTTTTATTTTTAGGGCATTCATTATTATTTATTTTTAAATTCACACGTAATTTGTACATAAATATTAAAAAAAAATTTTTTTTAAACAAATTTTTATAAGTTTACAGATGTATTTCTGTAATATATTAATTATAATAATATATTTTAAGAAATTTGAAATAAATATAATATATTAATTTTAGAAAATATGACATACTAACTGAAATAAATATGTATTAAATATGTAAAAATCTAAATAATAAATATTATATAAATAAGTATATCAGAAAATTATAACAATGATAGTCTATTTTAATACATAAATATATACAATAATTCTTTAATAGTTAATTCAAATTTTTTCTTACCTGCTGTCTTGGTAATAGCGATTTACACTATCTATTACTCTCTCCCTCTTTCATAAATTAAAAAACTGTAGATTCTTTTAATTATAATTTATATTCTAATTTTATTATAAATTTTCATCATTTTTTGATCGACCTCTATATTCAAAGTTTTTAAACAAAAAACTCGTACTATATTTTTATCTTAGCCCCTTTCTCTGCTACCGTTTCTAGAAGATCTTTGATTTATAAGAGGAATGTCTTTAAAATATACATATAAAACAACTGCTCGATATGGAACTCTACCAATGCCTTTTCATAATTGCATGATTGTATAAGTTTATGACTTTTATATTATTTCTTCGTAAATTATCATATTTCATCAAATAGAATTTATATAATTCGTTATTCGTAATCAAAAGTTATCCATCTTTATAATTTAGTACTATTAATTTAACTAAAATTATAAATGACCACTTGTAACAATATTTTTTCAACTACTTATTTCTCTCATCTATTGTTGCTAGTGAATCAAATCATGTATTTCATAATAAAAAACAACAATTTTCGTTTTAAATTATATACTTATATTGTATTTTCGCTTTCAATTTATATCTTTAATTTGTCTTATTGAATATCATTTATTACTTGTAATGATCATCATTGATAAATTATTATACAATACACTAGTCAGATATACTAGTTAGAAACATCGGTAATATTTTTTGAAACATCAGGCGATAATAATAATAATTATTATAAAATTATAAAATAAAACGTTTCAATTGTAATTAAAATTTAATTAAAAAATATTATCTAAAATTTTTTCATAATAAATCTAACATTTTTTCTAATATATAAATTAATAAAAATATAACTATTGAAATTTTTTATTTCTATGTAAAGCTACATGGATTATTTTAGTCTAAATTACTTTTATTACTAATAAGAAATAGTTTGAATAAAGCTGAAATAGTTTGTATTGAATAATTTTTTATTGTAACTTAATTTTTTTTTGTTATATTAATAATGTTTTATAAACATTTGTCGTAAAAATAAAAATTATGAAATTTGAAAGTATTTAAAAATTAATTTTTAATACTATTATCTTATAGTACATTTTATTATATGATTTTTTGATGAAACTTAAATTAATTAAAATTTTTTTCTTTTATTTAAATTTTTTATTATTTAATATCGTACGATTTGAAATTTTTTAAGTAAATTATTAATTTCATGGTTTTTTTAATATTTATATAGAAAAAAAATAAATAAAAAAATCAAATAAATTAAAAAATAATAATTTTAATATAAATTAAAAAAGAATAAAGTAGTTAATTCTATTTTTTTACTTTTAAAAACTCACATTAATGTAATAGTTATACTATGAATATTTATATTATAAAATATTGTAAGATTATAGATCAATTTTATTTTTTAATATATACATTTGTAATCAATGTATAAATATTGATCAAATAAAAATTGATAATGAAATTTATATAAAGTTGTTAGAAAAATTTTTTTACTTAGCTTTTGAAATAAAGATTTTAATGCACTGATATATTAATTATAATATTAATTATTATATGTGTGTGAAATGTGGAGTGTAACAAGTATTATATTTTAGTTTATATCATCTTTGCAAATTAAAAGAAAATTTCATTCGTTTATCTAATCTTGATATATGTATTCATAAACAAATTGCGATAATAATGTAAGTACTTCTTATTTATAAATATACCGTTTCTTTATTTTAATTTACAAATTTGAAATTTATGAAAATTGTTTACTTTATATTACATTCCTTGTCCACAAAAAATATACAGCATCAGAAGTCTCATGTGTTAAATAATTAAAAGATATTAGAAATTTTTTAATAAAAATGTTTTAATCTATAAAAAAATTAATTAATTAAATTATTTTTTAATTACATAAAAATATTATTAAAATAGAAAGAACCCTTTCGTAGAAAGAACCCCGAGAATACTTACTTAAATAAATAAATATAAAATTGATAAATTAAACAAATATCCTTTACACAGATTACACGTTGTTGGCAAGCGATCAGCTGACTGGCGGTAGTGGTAACGTTAACATCTCTGATTGGGCATCTACAACATCAAGCAATACTAGTGCATCTTTCACTTATCAGGATTATCCTCTTCAACCAGGTTCTACAGGACCTTATATAATGCCGATACCAATGTCAATGCCAACACCAACATTCCATAACGGTTATTTACGGAAACCCAAACTTGGTGTTATTGACTTAGTCTTATGTAATATTGGCGCAATGTTGGCAAGCTTAACAATGGACTACAATGTAAAATTGTCGAACGTCTCACCAACACACCCGCCAGAACAACTTCCCCGAATCGACTCCCAATTTCACGAAAATGAACCTATTAGGTGGTGGACGAAACGAATTGGCAATGATGGCAGTAGCGGTGGTAGTAATGTTGACTCTAATAGAAATTCAGGTTATTCGGGACCAGACTACGAATTTCATTTGAGTAGTGGTTATGCTCATAATATGTATGACAACTCAATAAAGCATTACAGGTTAGTCTCAAATTTATATTTCTTATTTATAAAAATGTTTTTACGATATGGCATTATATTATAATTATATTATAATTATAAAATTATTATAAATATTAATAATTTATTAAATGTAAAATATAAATTTTCTAGGAAAGACTTTGCAAATTATTTAAATTTCTCACCTTAATTTTTTAAATAAAAATATTCTTTTATTAAAAATAAAAACGTATATCGTAAAGTATACATAATAGGCTTTGCAATAAATCATTTTTTAAGGAATTGATATACATTTGATTTAAAAAACTGTTTTTACAATAAAAATTCAGACTATTGAAAGTTATTAACAATCGTTTGGTTATTTAATTCAATAAATTAATAAATGGGTATACATCTACTTTTTTTTTAAATGCCCAATCTATCTAATTATTAAGGGAATCGTTAAACAAATCCAGAACAAAGTGTTCGATCACAAAAAATACATTAAGTAACAGAGGCCCTAGGTATGTTGTACGCCGATGAATATTTTACATAATAATTTAAAAATGGACGAGTTATCGATTCGAAGAATACTGCGATAACTCATTATTAACAACAAAAGAATATAATTGTTAACTTTAAACCATTGTTCGAATGTTTTAAAAAGAATCTAAAAGTTTTTGAGTCAAACATTAAAATAGTAGATTTTCCATGCTTTAATGAAAACAAAAATAGTCTCATCAGACAGAAAAGTTATTCAAAGGTAATTCACAAGGAATAATCTACACAAACTCCTTAGAAAAATAAATTACGGTTAATTATTGAATTATTGAAGTGAATTATTCAATTAATTCGATGAGAAATAATAAAACAAGACGTTATTTGCCAAAGAAAAAATACTGTTTTACCACAAAAATGGACTAACCCACTTATCCATTGATATTCTATAAATCTCTACCTCATCTACCATGCGTCTTTAACTTACTCTCTCTAACTCCGTTTTCTATTCCTCAACATGAAATATTGCTCGCGGAAAAAAATTTAGCCCAAATAAAAAGGTAATTATCAAAATAGAAACCTATTTAAAGAATTTGAAAAATCGTATTTTTTAGAGAATTTAAACAACGTAGATATCAGGAAAAAATCTGTCAAAAAAAGCAATCATTCAAAATTTATGTTTCCATTGCTAATACAAGTTCATGTTGATCCATCCTCATACATATATGGATCCAAAATAAACTATTATTATATTAACAACATCAACAATTTTTATAAAATATTTTATTAAATTGTGACATAATAAAGAATAAATAAGGATTTACGGCATTGTCAAATATTATTTATCATATATTCTTGACTGATTAATTTTATTTTAACGTTATCTAATTTTCTTAAAATAATACCTGCCATTATTTTTATATTTGCGGTACAGTCAATAGCTTCCAAATAAAAATTGTATAAAATTCAAGCGACTAAAGAATTCTACTATATCAAATTTCTGATTTAAATACAAAATTTTAAATATTTATAGTATTATTAGAAGGATTTAATTTTTAGTCAATATGTTATGTTAATGCTATTTTATTTGTATACTATAAATTGTGATGAATATATTTTAAATAACTATAATTTAATAACAATTTTTCTAATAATACTTTTTTAATTGCAAACAGCAAATAAAAAATTCTTTTTTATTATTTAATTTAAACTTGTATGTATTTCGTTTATTTTAAATTAGTTTATTCATATAAATTATAAAATCATAAAATAATATTAATTATTTTATAAAAACTATTAATTACCGATATAAATATGAGATCTAACACTGAAGGGTATATAAGAGAAAGGATGATTTTTATTAAGTTTATCGAGGAAACAGTTTGGATAAAATTTTTTAGATTCCAATCAAAAAGTAAGAATCTCAATTAGTATCATACAAATGAATCTTTGTGTTTGAATCAGCAGGAATAAAAACAGTTTTTGAAACAAAATACATTTTTTGTATAAATGTGTTTTTTATATTGTTTATTATATCTGTATTATATATTACGATAGAAATTATACAAATATAAGCTGTCTTTTAAATTTTGATTTATTTTTGTCGCGTATTCAATTTTAGAATTTAAGATTTAGAATTTTTAACAAACAAATCTAATAATACTAATTATTAAAAATTGTATATTGAACAAAAAATTTATAATAAAAATATACAAATTTATATTTATAGTTTTATTTACAATTTAAAAACTTTTGTACGCTATGAATAAATAAAATAAATATTATTTTGAATTATATATATTATATTATATTATATATATATTATATATAAATAAATATAATTTTTGAATTACAATATTAATATATTACATTAAGTTTTAAGATATAATGTAATATAATTTATAAATATTGGATTAACAATTAATTAATAATGATATTATACAATTGAAGTTCTTTTGAAGTATATCGTAATAATATTAAAACCGGAGGAAAAAATCGAAGTAACTTTATTATACATCGTTAAAGATAATGAAGTTCCAAAAGATTTAATAATACTAAATAAAATTACTTTATGAACATAAAAATATTATTTCAACTTATATTCTGATAATTAAATTTTAACTAATTGAACTTAAAAAATACATCAAATTATTTTGAATACATAATTAAGATCATTATATTATTCTATGGATTAAACGTGAAATAAATTAATATTTAAAGTTGAAGGAAGAGCGATCCTAAAATGTGTAACATATTCTAAATTTAAGTTTTAAAAAATAAGCATAACATATCATAGTCTAAACGTACATAAGTAAACGTATTAATTAGTATAATTAATTTACTTGTGATTCCTTATTTTCGGTTCATAATATTAACAAAAATGTTATACTTACGTGGTAGTAAGTATAATAAACAAAATATTTTTTATTAGAACTCAATCAATTTTAATTTTTCATTAAATTAAAATATAAAATAAGTTTAATGTTACAATAGAATTTTTCATACATAAAAATTTTATAATAGATATATTAATATAGTTCAGTACTGAGAAATCATTAAAGACTTCTAATCTTAATATAGTTGTTAATAAAAGCACAAAATACTTTTAAATAATTAAGCTTTTGTCATTATTGTATAACTACTCATCACAAAATTAAATGAATTCTCAGCGACTACAATATTAAATAAATATAATAATATTAAATTATCTTTATTTTATTTCTGTATTTATTAAATTTTTTAACTTACTTCAAACGTAAAAATATCGACTTCTTTCTTGGTTTCTTTATCATCTATTAAACCATTGTGTTCAGCGTTCAAAAAAATCTAGTGTGGGGAAGCTTTTCTTCGTTCTATAAATTATATATAAGATTTTTACATATTTTTAAAAATGATTTTTAAATATAAAATTCATATTAGTAGTACAATCATTATATTATTATCTATTTCTATATTATAGAATGCTATTAAATCTATACCACTAATACATTTTTCCGAATGTTTAATTAGTTCGTTTATGATATTGTTTTCATTCTTTTATATGCACTTAAAATTAAAAAAATTTATGAATCTAAATAAAAATAAAGTAAAATTAAAAAAAATTTTTTTTAAATACTAGAATGAAATACAGTTGTCAAAATTTTATTTATATATATATAATTTATATTATAATTTCATTATAAATTTTCATCATTTTTTGATCAACCTCTATATTCAAAGTTTTTAAACAAAAAACAAAAGAAAATATATATATATAATTTTATTTATATATATAACATTTTATTCGTTTTTTGACGACATTTCTTACCTGATCTGATATTTATAATTATATATATATATATAGAGAGATAATATTTACATATATATAGAGAGACAGTGAGAGAGAGAGAGAGAGAGAGGGAGAGAGAGAAAGAGAGAGACAGACAGAGACAGATACATTTTTGTATATAAATAAATAAATAATATAAAGTAAATTATATTTTTAAAAAATTTAATAATTATATTATGTGAATAATTGTATTACAGAAAAATTTTTCTTGTATATTAATCAAAAATTAATAAAATATATTTTTTAATATTTTTAATTATCATGGAATTTGTTGTTAGAATTTAAATTTTTTATGAATGAGATGCATTTTTTTTATGAAAAAATAAGTCAATTATAAACTATCAAATAACTTTTAATTAGAAAGAAAAAAGAATAAAGAGTTTTAAATATTTATACAAACTTAAACAAAAATATATTTTCATCAAGTATGATTCTAATGGGAACTTGAATCCGAAAAACTTTTCTTTTGTATACACTTTAATAAACTATAATTATTACAGTAATAACTATTGATTTATAAGCTTATAAATAATATTGTATACATTAATATTGTATCTGGACCTTACTGAAATAAATATAAAAAATTGTTTCAAAATATTATAAAAAATGCCAAAAAATTTGAAAATGTTTTTATATTTTTTACAATCCAAAAAATTAAATTATATATACATCAATAATTTTTGAAATATTATGTTTTCATTTAGATAACCACTTTTATTCTATCAAATATACAAGAAATGAACTATCTAATTAACGTATACAACAAGTGGTTACAGTAGTCATGCTTCGCCTACAATAACTGCATTAAAAAAATTTTTAGAGAAAATCATATTTATTAGAAATTATCATTTTATTAGAAAATTTTTTATGATTTTGCTATATTTTTATATTATAAATCAATTTTCGTATTCTCATTATTCCCTTTTAATTTTCAATATTTCACATTTTTAAAAGTTTTTATTCATTAATTCTTGTTATTAAATCTTGTTGCCAGTATAGAAAACTGAATAAAAAATGAAAAACTAAATATTGATACACTTAAATTTTCTTAAATAATTTTCACAATCTTTTACGAAAAATTTTATTTGTAATTTTGCAATTAACATTTGATTAGCATTTAATAAAGAGTATACGTGTATTTTTTTAAATGTAGGAATTCCATTAAGTCACAAAAGATTTCTGTCTAACACCACTCTAGTCTTAAGGCTTTCATCATAAACAAAATCAGTGATATATTTCCTACAAAAGTCAAATAAAATTACAGAAAGTTTATATAATTATGAATTTTTTTATATTTCGTCTCATTCGCTTATAATTTAATGTATTTACAATTGATTTTTGATAACTTTACTTAATATGCCAAAATAATACTTTCTTATCAATTTGAGATAAATTTTTTATTCGATTCGTGATAATTAAAAAGTTTTAGCATGCAATAAATCACTAACAGATAAACACTGGTAATTGCTCCGCTCCTACTAATTATTTTTGATCTGATATACTTGTCATTTACCTACAAGCTATTTATCTAAGAATTTATTTAAAAATATATTGTTATAAAATTCAATAAAATTTTGTATTTATAAATTATAAGCATATTAAGCTATTTATATTGTCAAAAATAGACGAAAAGTAGCAAATGCAATGTTATTTATAACAATCAAATAGATATAGAGAATACTATGTTTTTAGCTTATTTTAGAAAAAATAAAAATAAAAAATAAACATTATTCTGTCATTATTTTAAAACTTTTCTTAAAATTAGAAAAATAATCGATCGATTATATTTTTAAAAATTAAAAAATGATTTTGCCTAACTTAATTTATATTTAAGTGATCATCTAGTAGTATTTTTCACAAATAAACGAATTCATAAATTTATAAATTTTTTTGCACAACATGGTATGTAATAATTATATAATATTATTAAGTAATATTTGTTTCATAAATTTTATTTAAAAAATTTTATAATAAGGTTTAATATCTATCAAGTTCATAAAATATAATAAAAGTTTGTATGATAAATTAAAATGTCAAAAGAATTTTTAATTAGAAAATTTTAAAAACGTTACTGTTTAAATTACCAAAAAATTAATTACGTTTATCTTTAAAAATGTGTTTAGATTTTAATTACTCACAATATACTGTATAAAAATTTAGTGTTGTATGTAAATTATTCAAATATTAATAAAAATTTTATTATAAAACAAATTATATTTGACTTAATTATCATTTTATTTAAAAAAAGACTATGTAATACACTATTTCATTTATGTAAATCAAATATATTCTAAGACAATTAAAATTTATTTTAAATATATTTAACCATTATTTATAATTTTTTCAGATGTTTTTCATTATTTATTTATAAAAATTTTAAAAATCAACACAAGAAAACAACTTTATAAAATTTTTAATGAAATTATTTGATTAAATTCAAGTCTATTGCTACATCAATATTAATTGGATGTTAGAGCATTTACGTAAATTAACTAGTATCAATGAGAAATGTAAATTATATTTTATATTGTATAATATCTATGTAGGTTTATTTTGAGATGTCTGTTAATTGTACTTTGTAATATTTCAATTGTTGTATAAGAATTTCCTATTAATAGAAGTATCACATAAATAATTCAAGAATTCGAAAATTATAACTTTGTGGTAACTATAAATTATATATAAATTCCGGTTTCGATATTTTTATTAACATATGTAGGACCGTTGTTTTTTTTTTAATAATAAATGTAAGTACAAATTTTTAAAGATGAATAATTATAAGATTTTTTATAATTTATGATATATATATATATATATATATATATATAAAAACTGAAAACTTACCTTTCTAAATTTAAAAATTTTAAATGCTATATAATGATATGTAATATATAATAACCTAAGTTTATCTTTATATTTGCTAATTAAAACAGGTATGAAAATGAATAGCCTTAATAAAAATAAAAATTTATTAATCTTGTTTAATTCAATCTGGTATTTCTTGGGAAATTGTTTGTAATTAGTCATTTAAACTATTTAGTCCCTTATCTCTTTAATATTATAAAATTATTTCTTTTAAATATCAATTGCATATTGCTTTATTCTGTTGTACTCATAAACAAGATTTTGCACATAGTCATAGCTATATAATATTCTTTAACGAATCTATGGCCTTTTTAATTGGTTATATAACTCCGATGATCTGAAATCTAGATTATTAATCAAGAGTTTTTATACTTAGCTAATGTTTTCAAATTTGACCTACACCAGTATCGTTCCAGTATCTGAACAGGTGTTTATGGCTTTATTTTTTATTTAGTAATTTACTTTCTATTTGAGTTTAGAACAATCCGTATCTCATAGTAAATATTAAATACAAAAATATATTTAATAAAGAAATCAAAAGAAAACTTATTTTTTCAGTGAAAAGTTAGTTTTTTTTGCTTCTTGAATATCTGAGCTTTCAAAATATATTTATTATTACAAATTGATCAATACCTACGATTTAAATTATTTACTGTTATAGCCGATTAAAAAATAAAAATAAAAATTTCAAAATATAATTTATACAATAATTTATATGTTATATTAATTAAACTTCTTTTTTAGTACAAATTTCAATTATTATTAATAAAAATATACTTAAAAAAATATTACATTATTGGTAGAATTTTACATAACTATTAGGTATACTATTTTACATAATTTTTGATAAATCATATTTTTAAAGATAGTAAAATTATTCCAACATAGACTATATATTAATGTACATATAATCTATACTTGAATAAAATAACATTTTGTATTTTTGTTTTTTATTATTACAGATCATTTTTAAATAGTATTGATGGTATTCCATCGATATTACCTATACCGAGTTTGCTCACTAATAAACCACTTCGTTTTACGGACTCGCCTCAGCATTATATTACTACTGGTAGCGGTAACGCTAGTAACATTCCCATGCCCAGTCCAAGACGTAAAAACTCGGTAACAAACAATGAAGACACATTGTCATTGGGAATTCCAAGATTAGAAAAACTATCGTCATCGTACATGAGTAATCAAACGCCGTTTTCTGATTATGGACCACCTGCATATACTGTGGTTACTGCAGAAGATTATTACAGATCATCGGAATCGACTTATCTACGATCTTCTGACTATCCGTTAGTATAATTTTGTAATCATAAAAAATATATACCTCATTTCACTTATCAAGACTTATTCATCATAATTTAAATTCAATGACAATTTTAAGGGCTTATCGCTTATTTCATATTTATAATTATTTTAGAAAAATTAACTATTATTAATCATTTATTAACTGACTGTTTAGAGTAATTACAATTTTTTCGATAATATGAAAATGAATAATTGTTAATTTATTAATTGAAATTAAATTTTAAGTAGTTATATACATATATATATATATATTAATGTTTTGTGATAAAAAATTATTTTTTTCGATAATTATTTATTATTTTTATAATAATTAAAATCTACGTTTGAAATTCTAAAATACAATGTAAAAATACTTCAAATTATATGTATAATTTAATAAAACTAAAAATCCTAAGTCAAAAAATAATATTCAATAATATTTTCATATCAATACTTTATGTCTCGAAGGTTTATAAGAAATGATGAACTCAAGATCTTTATTTATTTATTATAAAGTACATTTTAATTTATTTTTAAAATACACTATGAAAGAGTAGTTTTTAATGAAAAATTTAATAGTAGTATTATTAAGTAATTATTTCTTAAATTTATTATCTTATAGTTTAAATTCAAATATACGTAAATAATAATGTATATATAATGAAAAATAAATTTTCAGTGACAGAATGTTGGAATGTACAGATTTTTCTCAAGCCTACGATAATCCGAATAATATAAACAGTTCAACACGTATGGGCAATCAGCTACCATCTTATTCGCAACATCAAACTTCTCAGAATGTTTCAAATACCAACTTATTATCTCAAAGTAACATTAATCCCACCTTTCCATTAGATGACGAAGCACACTATTCGTCAATGTATTCACCACGCCACTCTCTTGTAAGAACATCTTAATTTCTATGTTTTAATTTCATTTATTTCATTAGTTCTTTTGTAATATGTTATATGTTAACTATAAACTAATCTTAATATAAATTTTATAGAAAAGTTAGTTTGATATTTACACGAGTATACATGATTCTTTAATATCGAAAAATTTAATATTAAAAATTGAAAATAAAATATGTTTATTTTATATTTAAATTATACTTTATTCTATAATCGAATATAACCGCAAATATTATTGCAATATGAAAAGATAAATAAGAAAACTAATTTTCGACTATTAATAGATTATTAATTTTTTTATTTTAAATTATTATTAGTAATATAAGACAATGAATATTTAAAAAAAATATTTAGAATAAAATATAATATGAAATTAAAAAATTTTCAAATATCATATTTCCTCAATTTAAAAATTAAAAAATAGTAATGAGATTCATTTAATAATCTTTATATTATAAACTAATTTTTATAATAATTACATTTTTATAAAGTAAAGAATATTATATATAATTACTATTATTATTATTATTACTGGCTATTATTACTATTGTGATTCTGAATTTGATAAAAATTTATACATTCTTATTTATTAATATACACTTTATAAATGTATAAAGTATTACGTCATGTATAACATTATTTATATTTATAAAAAAAATGTACAATGTATAAGCAAGTAACTTATTTACATTTTACAATAGCATCACCTTATATTATTTTATATTGCGATAACTAATTTATTATTTGTTTCATTTATTTTATTTTTTTTCTTGACGCCTAATATGGTCATTTTACGTTGTATCTCTTTCTCTTTCCTTCCAATTCTTTATATTGATTCTTATTTCGTTACAATCTTCTAACGTATATTTTGTTGTTTTATTTAAGATAATATGTGTATTCCTTCATTCGCTATTATCTAATGTTTACTTGCTTTGTTTCATTGCTCATTCTATAGATATACAAATGATTAATATATGTAATATAATAATATAATATCTTACTAATAACTTAATTCGAATTTTTTTCCTCTCCTTTTTTTATATATTAATTTTTTTCTTTTGTACTTTCTAATATAAAGTATTTAATTCTTCCTGCACATTTTAATTTTTGAAGATTAATGATCTAAAATTTTTATTTTTTATTTGATTCTATTACCTCTATCTCTTTGTATACTATTTCTCCTCTTTTTCCAATTTATTTTTCCAGCAGCAGCTAAGCATTCAAAATTTGTCGAAAATTTATCTTTTTTCTGTTACATTTACTTTTATTTCTATTAATTTAATATGAATTAAATATAAATTTAATATTTTTATTCTTATGTTTTACGCTTTCTTTATGAATAATTTGTAGTGATCAAATAACATTTTTTTATTCTATGATATCTTATTTTTTATCTTATTTCTATTACACGTATTTTCTGGACTATTAAATCTTCTTTTTATGTCTTTCCATGTTTATATGTTAATTTATTATTTAAGTTTTTCTTTCTACCCATTACAATATTCTATTTTTTTAACCATTTAACTTTTCTTTTTTTTTATTTTTTCCTACTTTCTCCTCATTTGTTTCTCCATTTCCTTTCTTTGTTTATTTTCATATTGATATCCCAACCTAAGATTATGGATTTTTCCTTATATTTTAACTTATAACATCAATTTTTCGACAAATTTTACCTTTTTACAGAGTGTTTATGCAACTCCTATGTTTATTTTCACATTATTGATTATTACTTAGTTACATCTGTCTTTATTTTCTATTTTTATGTTCAACTCTAATATTTTGAATTGTGAAACGTCTCAATTTTTTTCATTACTCAAGCTCTCACCATTTTTTATTATGTTTATTATATATATTGTATCATTTACTATATATTATTTATATTTATTATATTTATTACATATAATGTTATAATTATTATTTTAAAATAATTTTATAATAATAGTGTTAGTCTTTATAGAGTATTAAATTAAATTATATTTTAATTATCCGTTAGAATAGTTTAAAATTATTCAGAAATCTTATATTTCTGAATTAATAAGTATTTTTACATTTCTGAAATCAATTATAAATTCAATAGCTGATTATGACTTTCATATTTAATCAATATTTTCTTATTATTAAATATTCAGCTTCAATAATATTTTATGAATAATTCTTTTGTAATAATATATTACTTATTCAGAATATTTATTTTAATGTATCTTATTAAAAAAGAAGTTTTATTAGATATTACAATAGCTAAATTCTTTCTTTTACTCTTGTTCTTTTTTTCTTTCTTTTCAGATACTTATTATTATTATTAAATAATCTTTTAGTTTATATTCTCTCCAAGTTTTCGTTGATCTGATTATGTTTTTCTTCAGTAAGTATTCTCACTTTTTGGTTCCTTTTTTCCTTTTCCTTATTCCTTCATTTCTTGGATCTCTACCATTTAAAAAAAAAAATATCTCAATCTGCTTCTATTTTTCTATTTTTCCATTTTATTTTATTCCTCTTGTATTTTTTATATTTATTTTTCGTTTTGTGTCTCTCTTTAAACGTGGTTTCATTTTCTAAATTTACATGGATATGTCCCTGCTTTTCAACACTTTTTTCTTTTTAGTATCATGTTTCATTTTAATCCAGCTCTATTCTGAATATTTTTATTTTCCTTTACTGCTTTTTGTTATATTTTTAATTTTTTATCTAGAATTTAGTTAGTTTTTATAAATCATTACCAATTATTCTTTTATCAGTTTGCACACTTGCTCAACTACATTCTTTGTATATTCTTTTTATTTTCTGTCTTTCTTCTATCGTTTACTTGATTTCGATCATTTTCCCTTCAATTTCTTCATCTTTATTCTTTTCCCTGTATTTCTCACTTATAATTCCTTTATTCTGTACTTCAGTTGATACATTTCTCTCTTATCGGATTCTACCGTATTCTGTATTACTTTCTTTCATTTTGTTATTTCCCTAAATTAACTTTTTAACTCCATTTTCTTTTAGCATTTTTTAATTACAACAAATATCTCCTATATTTTTTCTATTTGTAGATATTTTTATCCTCTTTCTTTTTATTATAATTTATTTTTTCTGATATATTTTATTCTGATATGCAATGATTTCTGGTATCTTTTATCTTTCTTTGATATACCTTCAATACTTTAAATTTTATTAATTTGTTAGTTATAATTGTAACAGCTGGTTTGTTGTATATATTTTCTTAATTTATTATTTTTTTAATGTATACTTTTCTGATAAAAAATATTTTAAATCCTACTTTTACTTTATTTCGTATTATTTTTTTCCTAACCTTATATTTTGCTTTTTAAAAATTATTATTATTAAAAGTAATCAAATTTTTACAATTAAAGATGATGATTTATTTTTTTTTTTTTTTTTTTGATAAAATATTAGCAAAAGAAAAAAATTGAAACAAAGATAATGGTTAAAATAGCTAATAATTAATAAACGAAATTTAATTATTATGTTTTGAATAAGTGAATATAATTTTTTTTTAATGTATTTTATATTCATTGTTATATCATTATTATTTAAATATTATTTATATTTGTTATTACCAGGGTCATTATCGTCAACAAGCAAATACTATGGTTATGTCTAACTTGGATAGTAGTTACAACAATACGAATCTAACAAATCACGAGCATGGTATACATTATCTAACATGCCAAAATACTCAAAATCCAAATCCAAATTCAGTTGACCGACCAAGCAATCTCGAAGTAACCTCAAGATTAAGGTCAAGCCTGAAGAGAACCAATTACACATACAATTCGCCCAACAAAAGTACCAGTAAAAATAATTCTAGATCCGGTGAGTATAAAAATACAGTAGAAAAACCTTAAGTTTATAAATTAATTGTTGATCTTATTAATAAATGAAATACTAAGTTTCAGCATATTCAAATGAACGAAACAATATACAAATATTAAAAATATTTATATAATTTTCAGTATAATTTTATTTACTTGTATACAATTTAATGCAAGTACGTATATTTGTTATTATTTTTTCAATTAATAAATTTCTATGCGTAGTTATAGTTTAATAAATAAATTTATACTAACTAAATATACTTTTCGAAACAATAAAATTACTTTAATAAAAAATATTATTTGCACTGTAAAAGTAAGGACAAAAGAACGATGTTAGGTAAGGAAAAAATAGGAAGATAAGCTTTTCACTTTTATATTTAGAAAAAGAGATGATTAAGAAGGTGTGAAAAGGAAAAGAGAAAAAAAGAGGATAAAAGGTAAAATATAATACGATAAAAAAGTAAGAGGATAAAAATATTGAAAAAGGTAGATGTTTAAAGAATAATTGAAATTAAGAGGTTTGAGAAGGAAACGAGCAACGATATAAGATAGTTATTTTAATAATTTAAGAAAAAGATAAAATGAATGGATAAGAGAATAAAAAAGATAGAAGGAGAATGTAAAAAAGAAGAAATAAAAAGGATGGCGCGAGAGAATGAGAAAAAACTAGAAGAAATAAAGATAAAGAAGGTAGTAAATAAGTGTATGCAAAGAAAAAAATAAAATACTTTACAGTGAAGAGGAGAAAAAATAAATCATTGGAGAAAATAAATCATTGAAAGAAAGGAAAAATATTGAAAAAAGGAATCCAAATAGGTAGTTGAGGTAAATAAATGAGAAAAATATAGAAGTAGGAAAAAGTATATAGCAAAAATTGAAGTGGAAGTTAAATAGAATTAGTGTAGAAGTAAGTATAAAAAGTGTGTCATTTTATATATAATAAAAGTAGTAAATAAAAAAATACTATTTGGAAAAAAATAAAAATGAAAGCTAATTTTTATAACAAATTTTAATACTAGAATGTCGAAAGAGAGAGATCAATGAAAAACGAGTGGGAAAACGATGTTAAAGGTTAAGGCAGTAATCTATGAGAGGTTGAATTAATTAAGCAGATCAAAAATAGTGGATTGCTTATTCTGAATAAATGAAATAGAAAAAATGAATATATATAAAATAAGAATCATCGATGATTGATTACGAGATAGTGAAAGAGAAATAAAATGTATGTAGATAGTAGGTATGTTAAAGTTCGAACATTAACGAGTTCAAAAAAAATTATATAAGGAAATAAACAATGAGAACGAGGAAGTAAAACAGAATATTATTGGAATAAGAAATAGAATACGTAGTATGAGAAAAAATGATAGAAGATAGTCAAATAAAAACTTGAGAAAAACTGATGAAAAGGATTAATAAAGCCTCGGTCCAAAAAGAAGTTCAAAAAACAGACGGTTGAAGAGATATAAAAAGTTAACTTTTTTTGGGACCAAGAATATTAAAAAATAAAGAAAGAAAATAGGAAAAGTTATAGTAAAAACGAAAATAGTATGGTGAAAAGATAAAAAATAAATAGAGGAGGCAGGAAAGGATAAATCTGGAAAAAAATTTTATAAGTTAATAAGCAAATAGAGCAAGAATTATAAAAAGGTTGATATAAAAAAAGAATGGTGGAAACATTTTGAAGGAATATGCGGGGTCGAAGTAAGAGAAAAACATTAAAGAAAATAAGACAGAACAAAAATCTCACAAGTATATTTATGCGTACAAGCGGTGCCAGGAAAGATGTTACAAAAGAGAATAGTATATGAATAGGAATATAAATTTTATGATACACAGCACACCGTGAATAAAATTTGAAAACAGAAGGAAAACAGTGATAACAGCTCTACGCAAGATAACTATTGTCATCGTACCAATGTGTAAATAAAAGAGGACAGGAGAAATACAAATACCTATAGATGGATTACATTAATGAATTCGGACTATAACGTATATATAGAAATCACTTTAAACAGTTATAAAAACACATGAAGGAAAATAAAAAATTTAATGAGATAAATGAACAATCCAAATTCAGAATATAGAAAATTTCATTTCAAGAGAAAGATATAATATAGATGGAGTATACACAATAAATATGGAGATTGACAAACGGTTAAAGAAGGAAAAAGGAGAATATATCTTATTCTTCGTAAATATAAAATTTAACAAGGCACTAATACTGAAAAATTGGAATAACATGGAAAAAACAGGAATAAAAAAGTAATTGATATAATATACAAAAGACGTTTAAAATTGATATAAAATAAATATAAAAAAGAAAATTAACTAATTGTAAAAATAAAAAGACGTTAAAGATATTGTTAAATGAGACTAATATTATTTAATATAGTATTGGAAGATCTGGAAAAAGAATTGAAGAAATCCAGAAGCTCAGAATAAAAATAGACAAAAAAAATTAGTTCTTCAACGTAAGAATATAGTAATATTGCCAAAGAGCGAAAGAGAATTAAATGAATGTTAAAAATATTCAGAAACTACCTCAAATAAAAGGGCTTACAACACGGAAAATATAGCATAATGAAATTTGTAAGGGCAGAGAAAACAAAAAATACTGAGTCCAATTATAAAGGAAACGAAATAGAAACAGTTAAGTATTCGCATATTTAAAATAAAATTTAAAGAAAATTTCAGGGACAAGGAATTCGCCAAATTTATAGTCAAAAGACATTATGTTAGAAGAATTATGGAGTTCTATAAAAAAATTGTTTAAGAAAGATATAAATAAAAAGAAACAAGATAAAAATAAAAGCAGCAAAACTGGCAACAGAGTTTGAGAAAAATATTCATTCGCAATAATTCATCGTTTAATAGCTTGTATTAGTTGATGAACGTGAAGGAATACTCAAAAAATGCATTAAATAGGAATAGTTAAAAGGAAAATATTTGCAAGCAATGGAAATAAATATAAAAGGAAAAGAAAAAATTGTGGATAAAAAAATAGCTTTCTGAAAAAGTATTAGATAGTGAAATTGTTACTGGAGGGAAAAAATTGAAAGTATATAAATAATATGGGATAGAAAAAGTCAATAAATTTTAAGTAAATAACTGCAATTTTGGATAAATAATATCAAAAAATCAAAATACGGGGATTTAAACACTTCATTATAAAAAATGCGAAAAAAAGGATTTTGCATAAAAAACAGAAAGAATCAAGAAAAATTGGCATATATTGATAAGAATTATAATGTGAAACAAAATAAAAAACAATTAATGCTTATTAATAGAGGAGAATAAAGAGAATATATTTTTTGTGTAATAAAAAAAAAATAAGGAAACACTTTTTGAAAGAGATAATATTTCATAGTCCAATGCAAACAAGAGAGAAAATATTTTAAAAAATGGAGCAAAGAGAAAAGAAAGCAGTAAAGTGAAAGAGATGCATAGCTGGATGTAGCAAAGAAAAAAAAAGAAAAATAAATAATAAATATCGATGTGTAAAAGTATATTAAGTTAAGTAATGTAAATAGATGTTAAATGTAATTTAGATTTAAGCAATGTACACAAATGTAAATAAGAAAATATAAATTGTTCGTAAATAAATAATAATAATGTATTCAAATGAACAAATAAATTAATTATTTTTAAAAAGTTTTTATTAAAAATAAGACAGTTTATTTTAAAAAATCAGTTAAGCAATTTAATATAGTATATAAAAATTAAACAAAATAGATTAAATTTTTTACTAGTCCTATTACGAAATTATACAGATCAGACAATACAATAATATATTTCAACAAATGAATATATATTTATATATAAATAATAAAAAATAAATAAAAATAATTTAACATATTGTTTTTATATTGTCACATCGTTCGAATTATTTAATGTTAACTATATGTAAAAATAATATTCCGTTAAATTATAAAAATTTAGAATATTATGATATATTTAGAATATTTTATTACTATTAATTTAAATAATATTTAATATCTTTGAGAATTTAATATTTTTATTCGTATTATTACAAACCAAAAAAAATCATATCTCAACGCATTATCAAAAAAAGAAACAATGTCACTTTTTCATACACAGGAACACCAACGAATCCGACACCACCAGACTCACTTACTTCCGAAGATTCAAGCTACATCTCAACCAAGGATAGCCAGATTTCGATCAACCGGGTCCGCTTTTCTCCGATTAAATTCGATCGAGAAGTACTCCTACATCCACAAACAATGAATATTAAAAATCCACCACAAACAAGTCGACGAACTAATCGCAATATCAAACAAAATATCTCAGAGCTTGAAAAGGAATTTTTTTCATAGCATTGGCTTATCTAAATCGGCAAAATATATATTTCATTTTAATTGAGCATAAAACGTAAAAATGCAAAAACTGTAGAAACTATAAAAATACCTACTTAAATATAAAACCTTATTTAAATAAAATCAATATATTTAAAAATACTAATGTATTCAATATATTTGTAATTTTTGATGAGCAAAATCGAATTTTTTGCGAGATCTATGGTACATTTTATAAAAATTTCTTCAAATAAATAAAATCAGAATTTCTTTTGAAGCACAAATATATGAACATATATTTTTCGATAATTGAGAAAACAGATTTCTTAATTAGACTACGTGTATTTTAACTTAGAAACATACAAATTTATATATTTTATGTATTACATAATTTAACTTTCTTTTTAACAAAATAAAAATTATAATTCATCATGTCTCTTCCACTACAATAGAATTTTCACACATATTTTAATTCTAGTATTTTTGAATATTGATTGATATTTAAATTAACCACTATTTTGTACAATCAACAAAATTTATATCTAAATT
This sequence comes from Platyscapa corneri, assembly GCA_018907185.1. Lineage (NCBI taxonomy): Eukaryota > Metazoa > Arthropoda > Insecta > Hymenoptera > Agaonidae > Platyscapa > Platyscapa corneri. The sequence goes on from JACCHW010000075.1 coordinate 264,545, forward strand.
TTTATAATTTATCTCAGGAATTAGTATGTAAATAGATCTTACAAATTCATCTGCTAGTAGTACCTAGTAAGTATTCAGAAGCGTGATGCATATCATACAATCGTTGTACCGCATAGTCATCGTTCAATCTTCGCAGCAAATATAATTGTTTTCAACTATTATTACTAATTTATGTTTAATCTGTAAGCATTTCACTATTTATTTTTTATATGTTTCTGTTGCAATAAAATAGCAATATTTATTTTAAAATTTTTATTTTTAACAACAAATGAATAAATATTGCGTATAAAAATATAACATTTATTTAATTGAAAAATGTTCACTTAGTCAAATTTGAAACGTTACTTTTCTTTACTTATTGATAAAATTGAGTAAAATTAAAAAAAACAAAAATCAGAATTTTTATTTCTATAAAAAAGTAATTGATTGCAAAAATTGTTTCATTTGTATAAATGAATGACATAGACTTTTTATTCATAAAACAAGCACTATTAATTTAAACATTCATCATCCTTCATGTTTATTCTTAGACAAATTTGATAGTACGCACTAAAGAATGTATAACTAATTTATAATAATCTATAATTTATTGAAAATTATAGATGTCACTGTATAAAATAATTTTATGTTTAAATAATTCATATTATCTTTACCCCAAAGTAATGTAATAATGTAATATACTCTATTGACTTATAATTTACATAATAAAAACAGTCAAATACATTAACTATATTGTAAACTATTTTTAAAATTATAGATGAAATATTTTATCTAATTTATAATAGACAGATTAATGCGGTCTTCCTTCATTCTTTATTTATTTCATTTTTACCATAAAATTTATCAGTAGGATACTTTTTCGATATTTTTTACATTTAATCAGTTCATTTTACCATTTGAAAGTTAATAATTTATTAGTAATATATCTTTTTAATGTTAAATTGACAGATTTTAAATTTCCCAAAATATGTTTTTATTCTTTCGAATTTTAAAGTGGATCTATTATATCTGTTCTATTATATACGAATGAACAAAAGTTACTTTTATGATATATAATACAAGGTAAAAAAATTAAATAAGTAATAATTTAATGTAATTATTTTTTAATGCAATGTATAAAAAGATATGTAAATAATGCTTTTTTCTGTAATTTCATATTGATAAACAATAGAAAATTGTACATTTTTCCTCTTTAACAGATTCTTAATAATATCTTTTACGAATCATGTTTGTTGTAAAATAGATTTAATTTATTTGTAATATTATAAGATTGACTTTATGTAATTAACTGAAATTTTGGCAAATAATAAACTTGATACAAATTAATATCAAAAAAAGATAGTCAGTTTCTAATTAACATTATTATGCTTTTTCAGAGAATATATTAATTGTTTAATCAAGATAATTACAATATGGTTCTAATAATTTACTTCATATTTTTCACTCCGATTAATTTTTTATGTCATAATTCAATTTCTTACATTGATTTTTTAAAAATATTTATAATACTATACAAACCTGTAGTTTTTTATATTGAAATTTTTCAACTTAGTTTTCTTTCTACGACTTATTCACAATTCTTTTTTATGACAAAAATTTCTAGTTCCAAAATTATTCAGTTTATAATTAATATACGATTGTTTGGATTGAAACATAAATACGGTAAAAAAGTTTATAATTATTTATATTTAAAAAACTATACTTAGATTTACATAGAATTATTAAATAATTTAAATGATTTTCACCTTCACCCTTCAATTCATAAGCAATACAGTAATTTCCTACGCATTTTACATGACATAATCATTTCTAAATAGTTTGGAAAATTCTTTTTTAACAACATCTCTGTATTTTTATAATTTATTACTGTGTCGCGAATAACTATTTCTTTTATTTTTATATTATGAAAAATTTTAAATTTTTATGAAATTTGTTTTATACTACAGTAAAAACATTGATATTACAATCGTGTATTAATCTTTTCTATCCATTGCCGATACTCTTAAGGAGTTCATTTTCTATTATAATATGTTAGAAGATACCTTAATTTTATTATTCACATTAACATCTATTAATTTTTTATGCATTTTATATCTTTTTGTGAAAGTTATGATATTTTTGTTAAAATTATCATTGTTTAAAAAAGTTTCAATAAAATTTCTTTTATTTATTATATTACATTATAAAAATATAATTATTTATTATAGATTATATTCCTATATATTATGATATATTGATTAAAAAAATATATTTAAATTATTTTATACTTGTTTTAAATAAATATATTTAGACATTTTTATATATATTCCTGTATAAAATCAATCGGTAAATATTTTCTATTTCATATCTTTTTAAACGCTACAACAGTACCTTACACGATGAATATAATGTGAAGAATTTTTCAGTCTTGTTTTAATAGTAGAAGGGATAGAATAAATAAATATATAACTTTAACATTTCAATTTAATTATGACATAATAAAAGCTTTATAAAAATTAAATGTAAATATCTATAAATTATTCTAACATTAATGAATTTAAAGTGCAATATATAATGTATTTATTAAATTTTAAAGTTTTTTTTTAATTTTAATATAATAAATTTTGAAATTATTATCTTAGATGAATAAAGTAATATTTAAAAAGGAAATATAATCATTGTTTAGTTACCTTAATTTTACTTTTTTAATTAGTTATTCTTATATTATTATAATACTTCTTCGAAACTTTTTTTAATTACTTTTTTCTTATAACTTCTTTTAATTAAAAAAATGTTCATATATAAAAATTTTATGAAGTTCCTTTACATTTTTTATTATAAATATTATTTTTTGTAAATAAATTTTATCTAGAATATGGGGTAAAATATTAATTTATTAATCAATATTTTAAAGTGGAAAAATAGCGTGACATAAACTTTTCTTTGAGGGCATAAAAATTATTAAATAACTTATTTATATAATATTTTTTTTTGCAAATATTTATTTTTTAAAAACGTGATATTTTAGATAATATGTACTATTTGTTATGATTTAAGAATAAATTAAATATATCGTATAGATAAGTATAATTTTGTTTATAAATAAATATAGGGAGAAGTTCTAGTTATATGACATATAATTGATATACATGTATTAATTGAAATTGAATTTCAATAATACAAATTTTCGTTAATCTTTATAGTCCCTCAAACCGATACACATTCACTTTATGGATTACAACAATTTTAAAATAGGTTTTTGCCAGGTAATAAATGAATTAAATTATTGTTGGGTAATAATGTATATTTTTATAAATTATAAATTTTTTTTCTGTTTGTTCCTCTTTTTATTATATCATTTTATAGTAGTACTATTTTCTTTTGAATAAATATTTATTTTTCTTGTTTATATACGAAAATATAATATTTTGTATATAAATAAATAAAATATTTTTGTTCTGATATATTAATTTTAATTTTATGAAATTTTTAATTTATATATAACATATTGACAACTTTTGATTATAAAATAATTACTTCTATTATATATATTCTGCAGTTTTTATAAAATTTATCTTTTTAATCTTTGATGAAAATTAAATTAGCTATTATATTCATACTAAGTAGTCAACATAGTATGTGTATTAGGTATTTATAAAGTAATACTATTATTTTTTCTTTTTATTTTTATTTAAAAAGTTGAAAAAATTTTTATACATTTTTATAAATGCTTTTTGAATTAAAGACTAAATGTCTAAAGTAATAATTAAATTAGTAGTTTTTGCTTTCTTTTTATTAATTTTGCACATCTAATAAAAAAATATTCTTTAGAGTCACCATAATATAAATGCAAATTATATGCTCGCAAAAAATATTATTCGCATTATTTTAATATGCGTAAAAACATGTTCTACCTGATGTAGCTTTCAAACTGTTAACTGTAAAAATTGACTATAATTCACGAATAGGTGTGATAAGAGGAAACATTAAGTGTAGAAAACTTATGTTACTTTAGAAAAATGTTTATATAAGTATATATATATATATATATAATATATAATAATATATATAATATATAATAATATATAATAATAATATAATATATATAATATATATATATATATATATGTGTACTTATATACATAGTAAATAATTAATTTTAAACTCTTATTCAACGAAAAATGATACTACTACATACTGAGATTTTTAATATTAAATAATATTTTCTTATTAAAATAAATAAAAGCTAATTGAGCTGAAGTATAATTATTATTAACTATATCATTATTTATATTATAATTTTAAACACAAAATTTTTAATTCTTAAAAACCTTAATTTTTTAAAATACTACAATTTAAAAAGATCTTTTATTTGTTAATATTTTCATATTTTTATTTCAAATATATTACAAATATTGTAAGTAAGTTATTAATTATGTAGATCTAGAAAAAGTAAATCATTCCAAATATAAAATTTCATTAGAATATATTCTAGAAACTTAAATGAAATACATCATCAAATGCTTATGCGCATTTCATTTGTCCGTAGTTAATTTACAATGTATGATAAAAATCTTAAAATTAGTAACTAAAACTCAATTATTCTTTTTAAGAATAAAACTAGTTGTGATTTTTAATACCTAAAATTACGCTTACATTATATTATATATTACCAAATAATTATAATTTAGACTTTTTAATAATTCTAAGTTATTTAGTTTTATTTTAATACATTTTTCAATATTTAAAATATGCCTTCGTTTTAATTATATTTTATATAGTATTTTAAATTACAAATACTTATGATTATTTGACAATATTTGATTTTGTACATAACATAAATAAATATTTATAAAAAATAATTTGAACTTTTTCTATTGTAAATCAATTATAAAATAGCATTTTCTCTTCTATAATATAGAAAACATGTAAAACATTGATTTTAAGAATATATTGTAGACAAAATATAAAATATATTTAAATATTTTTAATTCTTAAATGAGTACACGAATTCTCTTATAAATTTTTAGTTTAAATTATAATAAAAAGAGAATTTCATTTCTTATTGCAAATATACATAAGTTAAAAAGAAGCAAATCCTAATCTGAATGCTTCATTGAATTGAAAAATCTATTTGAAATAACGCATAAAAAAACTTTACTTCATCCTTTTCAAACATCAAAAAACTAGGTGTTAATAATGATATATTAATAATATTATATTTATATATTTTTTATATTATACTTAAATATTAATAATACAAATTTTGTAGTAAAAGAAATACGAATAGAAATAAAAAGAATAAAAAATATACTACCGATATAATAAACGAATTTAAGAATTTTTTAATCGAAAGCTTTCTAAAGCTCAATGATTATTTTTATTTACTAAAATTCTTCTTAGAGCCTATTTAAGTTTTTGTACATTTATTAGAAATTCGTTTATTTTTTCTTTAAAAAAGTTAAATAACTTTTATATAAAATTATGAATACCATTACAGATTCTACTATCACTATTTAAAAAACGAATTTTTCATCCTAAATCTTCATATTACAAACCTCTTACATATATTTCTAATGTGGAATGCAAATGTTTCATTTAAAGATTTTAAGTACAAGAATTTATATTGACTTTTTAAATTGATATGTACAATATTATATAGCATATAATTAGTTAAACTGTCATTACTTATAACTTATATATATGTAAGAAAACTACTGTTAAAATCATAATATGAAATCTATATTTCTCTTATTTTTTAAATTTTTTCTGTTAAAAATCCATGTAATTATTTTGCAATATATTTATGTTTTTGCAAAAACTTAAAAACATACTTATAAATACATTAATCTAAAATTGAAAAATATTTTCAATTTTTATCTTTGAATAATTTATATATGTATAAACATTATTATGTATAGTTTTGTAATTATCGTTGTGTATTAATTTTATGATAAATTAAAATTAGTTATAGAGTTCTTATAGCCAAAGTCAAAAATAAAAAAAAAAATTCATTTTATATTTATGAATATCTATGAATTTTTGAAATGATATATATTCATAATACAAGCTTCTTTTTGATAAAATTAATTACTGTAAATTAAAATAAAAAATAGATTTTATATTTTGCTATTACTTGTAAATAATATTTCATTTCGAATAATAAAAAATATTATGTATACTTTATTTAACTTTATTCATTTTCTATGAATCATATCCCAAATTAAATATTACCATAAAAGTAATTTTATAAATATTTGTAAATGTTAATTTTAAATAAACTATAAATTAAAAGCTTTGATTTTTTCTTATGTATTTATTTTAATTTTATATATCATAATAAATATGCTTAATAATTATTATTCTAACGTGGTGTTAATTTTGATTGTACGGGTAAGTTTTAAGAATATTTAGATGCGAGTAAGTAAGGTTTGAGTGGTGTATTACCAAATTAGTAAGAGAGAGAAAAAGGGAGAGAGAGAGAGAGAGAGAGAGATATGGAACGTAGAAGACTACGTCATCTGGCAGTCCCAAAAACGCAAATTTAGGAGGAAAAGGTAAACCCATGATTGGTACTTAAAATGCTTCGTACTGAGTTAACACATTTTTCGCACTATGGTTTTGCCTGTCTCGGTTTTTATCGAACGTAATAAAAGCCTTCGTTAGGTTTCCTTAAAAATCCATTATGACCTTCGCCTATGATTACGAAAGTTTTCCGTTTAGATGTGTTTTACCTGTTAATGAGTTTCTTTTCTATATTTATTTTTTTAGATATTTTGTTTTAAATATTTTCTTTGAACTATTTATTTCATAGTTTCCTGTTTTATATGTCACGACACACGAGGTTATTGCGTTGTTAAAACTTATAATTTTAGACACTACAGTAGCCCTCAATACCGACTAAAGTACTGAAGCCGGATGAACATATTGGAGAATATGATTTCAGAGATTCGTACATACCGAACTTTCAATGGGTTTTACTTGGCGTTTGACAAACTTTAATAATTTTCGCAAAATGAGAAGTCATAATTTCAATAGCACATTGAATACTTGACGCACAATACATACTTTAACGATATGTTTGTCGGAGCAGAAGAATAATTCTAGCGCTCAAACAAAAGGTAGTAGTTAGTAGAAAATTGTAGCATCGATTTATACTAGAAAATAAATTAGTGACACAAGATAGATTGATACTCAAACATTAAAACTATTAAGATATAAAAAGGGTTGCATTTACGTTCTATCTTTCCATAGACGCAATTGTCATTTAACAACTAAGAAACACATCGCATTTTTGTACATCTAAGCTATTTGGTTACCTCGGATGACTCTTGACATTTAATAGGATCTTTGTATTCTCAGCGTGGATTAGGAAAAACTAGTAGTACTACTTAAATTAAACTCTTTATAGAATGACTATCATGAATCTTTTGGATTCTTCATATTGTTAAAAATCGAACAATGGCTTCTAATACCAAGAAGTTAATTGCTTAACATATATGAGTTTGCGGTAGCTCGACTTGTATATTCACTACCTATACTAAAAGTGATACATACATATTAGTAATATTGCTGTTTACTAAGATAGCATTTACGCTACTTAAGACTATCATCATTATTAACTTAAAATTGGGTATTTTCTTATTAAATTCGCTTATCGCCAAGTTAGCTACCTCAAATATATCAAAATAATCTCTTAACGGTTTTATAGATTGATGGTAAAATCATATTGGCAAATCATCCTTTTTACTAAAGAATATTTATATTCAAATCTGCATTCCCAATACAAATGAAACTACCCACACAAAAGTACATATACACTGCCATAAATAAATAAAAATCATCGTGAATATCATGAACCATGGTGTATTTCTTAAGAAACTTAAAAATTCGAAGGTGTGGTGCTGTAAAACATCGTAGCCCACTTTATTTACAAATTTTGGTTGCGGAGTTTAGTGTGAGTACTTCATAAGCGCCAAGATATGATCTAACTAGAGATCTTATTTCGGTTTCTAAGTGTAAAAGTCTAATTTATATTATATTCATTGTCATAAGCTAGTCAACCCTTTAAGCAAAGAATGAGGGAAACAGCGACTCATTTCTCAATACTAGTAAACTTGCTCAAGCAGTCAGTGTACAATTCGTGTAGTGTAACAATCGACATTAACAATTATCAATTTTGAGAAAACTAGGTACTTTGCCTCTAATAGGAGGAAAACTCTTCTATTCTGATTTTATGATTCTTAAGGGACCGAGGAGTTTGTGCTAAATTTAGCGTTATATTTTCTGTGGACTTGGTATTTAACAAGAGTAGTAAATTATACTTAACAACGATGGAACATTGAAAATTCATATATATGTTTCTCTTCGGAAACCTATATGAGACAGGTAAATTCTATACATATTATCTACGATGGTTTGTGATTAATAATCGGCTCTGCTTTAAAAAAAACTCAAAGATTTAAAGATATTACACGAACGTATTTTCTCTTAAAGAATACCTCCATTTCAGATCGGAATGCTAAACTTTTAGATAAAAGTAGCCATGCTAATGATTATAAGCTGATATAAAGGATACAAAGGTGATATAAAGGTCACAACAGCAACAAGAAATATATGAAATACCTATAATTCGTAAAGTGAATGAAGACGGAAAAAATTTTTCGTATGTTTCTCAATACACTGTATTGCATAATATTTGTTTACGAGAACATAATTGAGTATATATTATATTGCAGAAAAAGTTAAATTTTAAAAGTAAAGAAAAGTTCTCTACAGAGAATTAGGCGCGTACATATGATTATTTCGTATGAAATCATTGTTTTTTGGAACCCTGTTCAAAATCCTCACCATTGAGCTTCGATGTTTGCACATGTATTGTACAAGTTTATACATAATTGAAAAATTACATAAGTAGTTAAATGAGCAGATTTAGACTTTAAGACAATCAAGCATCGACTTGAAGAATATCTCCAAACAAATGACTGCTGTCCTTGATGGTCCTAGAAGGACTACAACCCCTGGAGGGATCTTTCCAACCTTGAACAATAGAGGGTGTACAAAACTACCTACTGATATAGATTTGCGTTTAGAACTACAGTGAACACATTGCGGGACCAAGTTTGTGTGATTTATTCATCATTAACATAAGTGTAAGTAACCATTTAAGTATCTATACAATATGTATTGGAAGACTCTTCTCTGAAATATATAAAGTTTTTCATACCAACCTCCGTGTAATTAATTAACTATTATTATTTTCCAATGTACGTCCCTCCCTCAATTGCTGACCCTTGTATAGTTGAGACTTCTGAACTCCCTCGTTTTAATGTATAAAAGGTATAACCCTAATATGTAAATTATACGATCTAATGCTAATGAAACTATTGTAGACTATGCACCGAGTTACGAATACCTGTCGATTTCCATACTTAAAAATTAGTTATATAGGAAAAATTATATTTTAATGCGTTTTTATGTTTTCTAATAAGCTAATAATATAAGTATTTAATAATTATAAGTTTTAAATAATTAGTTGATTAATTATGTTTTATAATTTAATTTAATTTATAATAAAATGAATTTTATTGAATATGTTAAAAATGTAAATTTCGTGTGTTAATTTTGAATAATAAAATAAAAATATAAGAATAAGTAATAAAAATTAAGGAAAATTTTTTAAATTTTAATTAAGAATGGGACCGAATACTAGGTATTAAATGACGTCAATGTAAGAATAGTCTATAGTGTGAATGTAAATAAAGTAATTCATAGGTTAAGCAGTGATATCGCGGTAACGGGATATTCGACGTACATGTACGAAATCCTAGACAAGTCGTCTGCCTGCTCAAACATAAATAAGCAGAATTAAAAACGAGAGCCACGAGTGTTTGTTAGTAAAAGGAACAATAGTGTAAGTGCAAAGGGTAAGTAGTTGCGGGGCAGGTAGATAGAACTGGAAACGACACTTTCCAAATGAGCCGAAAATTCAGCATTACAAGAGAAATGACCATCGTCAAAAATATTCTAAGTAAAATATTTTCAGAAATAAAAGCTAAAGTTTACAGGCCCATGCCATGCAGCCAAGGCACTTGAGTGTGAGCAAGCTGCAGCGATACCCCCTCCTGTCACTCGTCCCCACTCCCTCTCACGCGCTTAGTCCATACCTATCCTCTCTCGCTAGCGCGCAACCGTCAGGCCCCACGTCTCGTAAACTCCGAAACAAACAAGAAGGGTGGGAATTAACAGTCCGCAGCGACGGGCACAGGGTAAAATCGCACCATGGCCGCGGGGAAATCGTCACCTAATTAAAGAAAAATTCCTTCCCTCTTCATCTATGCTACCCTCAACTCTCGTTCGCACAAAAGAAGTGGGTCTGAGGTTGGAGTCGGGCAGCGCAGATGTGTCGTGGCGTCAGGGGCCCGTCAGCTAAGACGTGGCCGAACCCTCCGCATCAAAGTCGAACATCTCGCGGGTGTCATGGGTCCAACGGATATTACTAGAAGTGGTGGGGGCGGTACACATAGATACGTGTTCGCCTTAAAACTCAGATGGAAAGTGAATATCGCAGCTTACCCGAACGGCACGATATCCTGTTCATCGCGCCATAGCATGTAAGGGCCTTTTTCCCCGGCGGCTCAGCGGGGTTTTTTCTGGCCAATGGACATGCGGAAATTAAATATGTTTTAAGTGTAACGAAAAACCGGCAAACAGCGAGTGGACTGTACTCGCAATCAACAACTGACACGCATATTTATTTATATACATTCAACTTATACTATTTAAGTTAAGCCGAAACAAATGTACAAAACTGTAGCCTATCCACTAATAGCGATAAATAGCAATAATTTAGTTAATTTATGGCAAGTATATTTAGTTGTAGTTTAAGCTTACAAGGCGCACATTATATTAAGTTTCGCTAGGAATTTAAGCCATTATTTACAAGGCTTACTATTCAATTATAAGTTTATCATGTAAAATACAAAAAAGAGAGAAAATTTATGATCGCAGAAGTGCATAAAGATGTACAAAAATAAGATAAAAGGTCGAGCATGGAGCGATCGGGCAGCCTTTTGCCCCGATACTCGTATCGAGACAAACCGTCTACTTCGCCGATATTCATTGTCAACAATTATTAATAAAATATTAATTATTTGAGCCTACAAAAGACACTTATAACTTAATCATTTTTTCCTACCTTCCTATTCCAATACGGGAACGCGGCGCGATCAGTACATCTATTATTTAAAAATATCTACATTTCTGAACATATCTTACTTTTAGTTATGTTTTAATATATTCGAATGTTTAAGTTTCACATATAAAAATCTCATTTTTTCTCCTGTATATATTTTGTAAATATTAAAGTTTTTTAAATTAAGACTTTTATACGAATTATTTTTACAAAAAACGATGGGGGGTTTTAGTACATATTATTTTTTTGTATGGTTTTTTAATTCTGGGTTTTTGAATTCTATTAAAAATATATCTTATTATATATAAATTATTTTTGAAAATAATTTATAATTTAAATAAAAAATAGTAAAAGGACGAAGTTTCGGCCAATGTCAAAGTTAAGCAAAAAGATAGAGGAGAACTATTGCTCCTCTCTTCTTACGTTAAATTATGACATCCTAATAACGGCGAATGATTGTACAAAAGGATCAAGAAGAGTGTGGGAAAAATGTAATTTAGTGAAAATGGATGTAAAAATGATTAATACGCAACATTAAATACAATAATATTAATCTAGAATTCAATTATATTGAATAGTAATATTCGACATAGAATACTGTAATTATATTTTTTCAATTTTTTTTTTTTTAAACAACTTAAACTTAAAAATATTTTATATTAAAATGAATACGTAGAGAGAGACTGAATGACCAGTCTTTTTATTTCTATCTGATAATACAGAATAAAAATTCAAAAATGAACTGTACGACTAATTATCGAAATAAAATAAACATTTTTAATTAAATAAATTGTTGACACATTGTAGATATTTATATACATTTATAGAAAAGCTTAAAAAAGTATTTCGTTCATGAATGTAGTATTATAAAAAATTTATAAAACTTCAATATCAATTTCATACAAATTAAAAGATTCAATTATTAACCAAAAGAGATATTTTATGTTCTAAAAGAAGTAAAATATTAACTTAGATTTTATTGATTATTATAAAAATTTTATAGAATAACGAATATTTCTATAATCATAATGAATAATTTTAAATAATCTGAAAAATAATTTGAATAATTTGAATAATATTTTGAATAATATTTTGAAAAATTTTGAATAATCATAATGAATAATATTCATCATTATGAATAATTTTATGAAAAAATTAATTTGTTCTTTTCATTAAAAGTTTCGAAATGAGCAATATTATTTTAACATTAAAACCTTTGGCTTAAAATTTGTTTAAAACCTTAAAATTATTTTATAAGATTTCATAAAATATATATTTAGCACAAAAAAGATTTTGAAAACAATAAGAATTTTTTAATAATTTGCTCAACTGATTTCAAATAATTTAGATTAAAAGCATAAAAGTATTAATTTGGATTATATTTATGAATTGTATGTTTTTATAACTAATAATTAACTTTTTTATTTAATAAATTAATATATTTTAAAATGATGAATTTTGATGGTAATGATAATAAAAAGTCGAAAAATTACATATTAAGTGATATTTAATGGATCATTATGAGTTTATTTCTCGTTTATTGCTAGTACACCTTCTTATTTAAGGTAAGAGAGTTATTCATTAAAATTTATGTATTTTTTGAAAAAGATAACAAATGACAATAATCTGATATTTTAATATATGTATGACAAGAGTCTAATCTGTCAGTGTTTGAGATATTTATATATCTATCTATATAGGCTTTAACCAATAAATTATTTTTTTTTAATAAATTATATAATTATAAAAGCAATGACAAAGCAAAATTGTGATTGTAAAAATATATCCATAATTGAAGGAGTATTTGGTGAAATATTTTTAGGTAAACTTAATTCTGTTACAAAAATAAATGTATTTTTCAGTTTATATTAAATCTGTATTATTCAGTAAAAAATTATCATAGCCTTAAGAAAAGAAATTTTTAAATTTGAAATGAAATATAAATGTTACGATAGAAAATGCACTTATTTCATTAATAATTATAAATAAACGTAGATTATAATTAAATAATAAAATATTGATAGATCTTGCACATAAATTTAATGTTAATATTTAAAATAGTTTAAAAAATTTTTGATATTTTGTTTTTCTTATCAATAATTTAGTAATATTTTTATATACATCTATCAGTTATAGATAAAAAGTTATTATTAAATTTTTAATTATTAAATTTTAATTACATTTTTTCATTCTAAAAAATTGTCTTAAAGAAACTCATAATGATAATGATGAACAAAAAATTAAATCAACTCTATCTTCGTTGTATGAGGAAAGTGAATATCCAACAAATGGAAGCCATAATGAATTAGTCAAAATCAAATCGTATACAATGATTAATGCTAATGGTATTGAAATTCTACTTATAACATGGGGTGCAACTATTGTATCAATTAAATGTCCTGATAAACATGGTAAAATTGATGATATTGTTCTTGGTTTTGACAATTTGCAAAGTAAGTTATATTTTTAAAAATTATTTTCAAAATTTATACAAAAACAAAACGATATTTTTTAAATTTACAAGTGTATTCTAATAATATTCTACATTTTATCTATAAGGTATAACTTATTCAAATTTTAAAAAATAATAATCATTGACAATATCATAAATATTTATTTGTATTAGTTAATAGATTATTATAAAGAAGTACAATCGCTGTTTAACTAATAAATATATAAAATTTTGAAGAATTTCATATTTCAATTAATTTTTATAATTAATATTTTTTTATATTTTTTGCCAAAATAAATCAACAAATGTAAAAAATAAATAATAAAAAATAATAAATAATAATTAATCAAACTTAGGCTATTATACCACGAAACTTTGTAGCTAATGATTTTTGTAATGAATAATAGTATATTTTTTATTTTATAGTATAGAATCATAAATTTCAATTTGTTTAATTTCAATAACTATTATGAAAAGGTTGAAAAGCTTTTGAGAGTCAGGATAAATAAAATAATTTTGCTATTAAATATTGTGAAAAATTAAATAAATTAAAGATTGTGTATCTTTTGATATTGAATACTTTCTACATTAAAAATTTTATTTTTTGAATCATTTTGTTTTTTATAAATAATTTCAAATAATTACAAATTATTTTAAGGAATAAGACAAATTCTATATATGTATCAAAATTACATTTTCATTTTGATTTATCAGGGATGATTTATCTTATAAATAATTTTATTTGTTTATCTTAAGAAATTCTCTTTCAACTGTTCTTATCAAATTACAATAAATATTGAAACAAAATTAATAAAAAAAAATAATTATATTTCATTAGAATTTGTTGCATAAAATATCTTACCAGTAAATTCTATAAGCACATTTTTAAAAATCATAGTATATCTGAACACGTTCTTAATTCTTAACGGATACAATTCTCAATAATTAATGTCTATTAGTGTTTTAATTTACTTTTTTAGGTTATTTAGATCCAATATTGAATGAATATATCGGTTGTATTCTTGGTAGATGTGCTAATCGAATTATGAATGGTAATTTTAAGATAAAAAATACAGACTATTTTTTAACAAAAAATGATTCAAATAAACATCATTTGCATGGTGGGGTAAGTAATATTGAATTTTTATTAAATGATTTATAATTGATTGTTTTTTTTTATAAATAGAAAAAAATTTTTGTCATTAAAAAAATAAGAAGTTTAATGAGAAATACAAATAATTATAAATTTATTAGATGAATGGCTTTGGTCGACGAATTTGGGACTCCTATGTAGAAGATCATTCACATGTAGTAATGAGTCTTTTAAGTGAAGATGGTGAAGAAGGTTATCCAGGCTCAGTTCTTACTACAATTAAATTTCGGCTCACGAACAGTAATTCCCTAGAAATTAATATGAGATCTAGTACAACCAAACCTACAGTTGTCAATTTATCATATGGATCATTATTTAATCTTGCTGGACATGTAAGAAATAATTTTTATACATGAAAAATATTGAATTTGATGTTTTTTTATTGTTAGTATCACTTTTGCTTTATGTTTGTATGAATGCTTATTACTTGAAACGACTCAAGCTTTTTCTTCTATAAAGTTTTCGTCATTTTTACGATTTCATACTTTATTAAAAAAATTTTATCATTCAGCGCTAGTTATTTATAACCGGTAACGGTTTAAATTGTAATGTTCTTCTCTGTCTTATATTATTTTTCTTTTTTTTATTCTTTCTTCGATCTTTTTTTTATAATTTTTTCTATTTACATTCAATATCATACTAAGAGATACATGTGCAATAGATAATCATTTGCTATTATTATTAATACTTATTTTCGCTGAGATAATATTCACAATACACATTACATATCAATTCTCTGATCAACGGACTTTTTAAAGCTAAATGTACTGGTGTATCTAAAATTGTACAAGAAGATGATATATACATAAAAGCAATGAGAAGCTGCTATAGCAAATATAATTTTGAAGAGAATAAGAAAAAGAAACCGATCAAGCCACGTGAGGATTCATAAAATAGAAATTCTATTTTTTTAATGTTAACATAAATCCTAGGTCCTAAGTTCGACATAAAAAATGATATCACAAGTAATTTAATAATAGAGAATAATTTATTATAAAAAATAAAATAATGTGTCTAATAAATCTGGTGTCGCTACCTTTCACTGGGTATATCCTTAAGTAGCGATTAGGTTTCATAATTATTACAGTTTCATGTTAATAAAATTTTATGATTTAATAACATTTTTTTCTTTATACCAAGCGTAAGAATCACCATTTTACAGATGCATAAAAAATTACATTAACCTAAAATAAGTGGTAACTTCTTTCAAACTTTTTCGAGTTCACTTGCTGCCCATTCAATCTATACAAACCGGGATTGAGGAGCTTTTCTGTTTTTGTGGAGAAGTATATTGTTTGAACATCTTGACAACGAAATGGGAATAAACCAAGAGCAGTGCGTATTTGGATAATAAGAAATAGATTTTTCAAGCTATTGCGTAAGTGACAATGGCAAGTGTCCACTCTCCCACAAAATCGATGGTGTAAAAAATCACTACAAACCGCTGAGCGTAAGTGGCTTGCAACGATTTCTTAGTATGCTCAATTTTGATAGATGATTTCTACCAAAAGCTAAAAAATTTAAATGTTAAAAAGCGGGAATATTTAAGACTAAAAATTAAATAGAGTTGTACCTATATATATATTTGATAATACGCGACGAGATGGCATCGGAAAGGTTTTAAAGGTATGAAGAATTAGACTGAATTTTTGAATCTTTAGAGTTTATTCCGCACTTATGATTTCGATTTATGGGGAAGAAAAATTATACGAGTTCGCTGATAATTAATTATACGAGTTTGCTGATTCATAACAGACGATAGCCGAATCTAAACAAAGATGATTGTATCTTTTTCTCGATGCTTTTAAGCACTATCCTTTTCTTCTTCCTTTACAGAAACTATAATTATTATCTATTTTACTGTTAATTGTACTCGCGCTGGCCCTCGTACATTTGCCGATTTCTTCAGGTAGCCTAAGGTTTCGGCATTTCTAATACCTGCTCGCGGCGCAATCCCTAATGACTGTTAATATCCATAATTTCTTAGACATAAAAAATCGTCTGCGTACCAAGCATGAAGAAAAAGCCTTTTATATTTTATAACGTGGGCGGAGATTTGGTACATTCCTAATGACTCCGTTCGCATCTTAATCTTTATATGTTTCGCGTTAATCTCTTGCGTGCGCTTGCTCGAGTATAGTCGTTTATCTGCGCTTCCCGATGCGCTCTCTACCACAGCTCTACCCGAGCCACTTACATATTTTCGGGCACATGTAGAGCAGCTATGGTTCATTCTTTCGTCAATACATATACAATTTTTCTTTCCTGTTCTAGAATTATATAACAAGAAGGAAAAGAAATATAAATAATTTTAGAAGCATAGAACTCTTAGATACAGTTATCGCCTTGATCATTTTTGTCACAGAGCAATGATGTATATACGTACTGTAAGAAATCTACATATCTTTTATGAATCCCTGTTAACAGAAGTATAAAACTGCAATCGTTAAGACAAGTAATAGCACTACCCTATAGAGATTTTTTAGATAAATACATCCAGGTTTCTTTACAAACGAAAATTTTTACTTGAAAAGTCTGATCCAATACGGAATATCAAACTTACTTTTTCGGCATTCTCGCGTCAATATTTATATTCTTATCTTTTAACAACTATATTATCTAGAGTTATAAAAATAAATAACGCACTTCTTAAGTAATAATAATGCTTAGACATATGTACACATATAAAAAAAATAAATATATACAAAATAAAATAGATATAGTGAGATGCAATTGGATTTTATGAAAGAAAAAGAACAACATGCCGTGTGTGTAGAAACTGTAATATGTGAAGAATTAGAATAAAGGGAAAGTTTTTGTACATTTTGCAGATCTTAAGGAAAATTACTGTAAAATAAATAGAGAAAATATTCAGATACATAAAAAATCAGGAATAATTAAATATTTAATAGAAGTTGAAAAAACAAATATGAAAATCATTAATAACAAAGACATCAGATTACAAATAAAACAAGATTATCACGCCCCTTTAGCATAATTATTGTTCAATATATCTCTTATATGAATAGAAAAATGTCTAAAATTAAAGAAGCTAAAATATACAGGAAAAAGGAGAATGAAATATAGCGTTAAATAAAAAAGATAGGCTGTCAAAAAATTAAGAAGACATGAAAAATTTACTAAAACATTTTTATAAATATTATCGAAAAGGGTTAAAATTTAACACAGAAAACACTGAAATTAAAAATGTTAGTAAAATTACTACCGAAAAGAATATAATATAAAATTTACACAAATACATCAATAGTTGAGATGGATATTAAAAAAGAATAATAAACAATATAATTGTATAAGGTATTTAACAAAAATAACAAAACTAGAATAGAATAATATTTGATTACCTGCTGAAAAGTAATACAAATTTAAGTTACTAAAAAATAGAGAACGTTATAAAAAAATAAAAGACATATACATAAAATAGGTTCTGCAATTACATAAAAACATGATTATTTATATAAAAATTTTAGAAATGAAAAAAAAATAATAAAAAAATAAAATAGTTAAAATAGGCTACAATTTAAAAATTATAAAGAGAAGCAGAACAAAAAAAAATTGAAAAAATAGTAACTTAAAAAAGAGATATGGAAAATAAAAAATTATTAATAGAAATAGTAGAAATATACATAGAGGACAAAAATAAATGTAAATAATAAAAGAAAAAGGGAAGATGGATAGAAAAAAAGCTTGATTAGATTTCGGCAAAGAAGGAAAGACAAAATAAAGCAGGGAATATAATATTAAAGGAAGCAGAAATGGAAAAAAAATGATGGTCAAAATGTGAAAGAGGTACTAAAAAAGAGGGTGGATCTATGTGTTAATATAAAAAGTATGTGGAAAATTAAGACGTTAAAAGAAAATGACATAGGGTCAAGACGATAACGTGAAAAAGATGTAGTGAAAATAATAAAACATAAACATAAATTAAGTGAGACAAAGCTGCATATAGAAAAGGATATAATATATACATAAAAAGAAAACAGAAAAATTATTTGGAAATATTACAAAAAAATAAAAGAGGAAGGAAGAGAGGCTTAAATAAAAGGCAACAAAATAGTGACAAAAAAGATAGCGATAAAAAATAGGATTGTTTTTGGAACGAAAGTTAAGAGAAAAAAGTTGGCATTGGTAGAGAGCAAAGATGTACAAAATAGATGGACAAAAATACCCAGAGAAGAAGAAAAAATAGAAAGACTAGGCAAAAATGGGGAGAGGAAGGTAAGGATTAGAAGAATGAAAAGACAGTAAAGAAGATAATACAGGGAAAAAATAAAAAATTTAAATGAAGTTTTGGAATCTGGTGGATCTGAAAAGATTGAGTAGACGGGATATATAATATAGGTAAAGTGATATTAAAAATAAGGGGAAAAAATGTAAAAATAAGGAAAATGAATATGGAGATGGAGGAGTATGTAAGAACAGGTATCAATAAGTAATACGAATACAAAATAATATGAAAGAGTTTGTCATTCGGGTACTTTATATGTATAAGAAAAAGAGAAAAAATATAGAATATACCTTGGAAGAAAATAAAGAAAAAGTCATGATTTAGGGAGGAATTTTAAGTACACGAAAGTAGGAAGAGAGGGGTGAATTAATGAAGAGAAATAGGGGAGTAGTCTAAAAATAATAAAGATAATAAAAATAGAAAAGAGGTTTGGGAATATTAACAGTGTAACAAATGGGATAACAGAATATAAGCATATCAAAAAAAGTTACAAATTTATATATTACATATAAATGGCAATATATTGTAATGGATATATACGGATTAGAATGTGGTGAAGAAACAGAAAAATTAAAAAATATATATATAATTAATAATGAAGCTGTAAGGTATAAACCAAATAAAAATAATTTAAAACATTCTTACGTTAAAAAAAAAGATTCAAGATAAAATTGTTTAAGTTGCTTCACGAAGAAATGGTAGCATGTATAAACTGCAAATTATCATTGCTAATTCTGACGCGATTTGCACCGAAAGCTTCACCCACACCCGGAGATCGGGAAATTTTTCAATATCATATTGTCCAAAGGTGGGAAAATATAATTAAAGGTAATTAGAAAAACAAATGTATTGTACAAGATTTACTAAAGTGGAGAGAGAGAGAGAGAGAGAGAGAGAGAGAGAGAGAGAGAGAGAGAGAGAGAGAGAGAGAGAGATAGTGAAGCTACAGAAGGAAATAGAATCAATGGAGCAAGGAGAAAGTAGGAGTAAAAAAGGCATTATTAAAAATCAAATAAATAAAATACAGGACTATACTAACGAATATATTTGTAAATAATTTTAAGGCATTCGCATTATATAGAAAGAAATATAAATTTAAGATATGTAAAAAATTATAAAAAATTAATGTATAATTGTTCTTAATAATAACAATAATAACAACAACAACAACAACAACAACAAAAACAATAACAACAACAATAATAATAACAATAATAATATAAGTCTATATGTAGGCTTTGATCTAGATATATTTTTCAGGAAACAGGGAAAGATGAATTGTTAGAACATGAAATTTCTTTAAATTGCGATCGTTGGACCTTTACCGAGTGTAAAGGTACTATACCTACTCAAATTATTCGTGATGTTGGAAGTACAATTATGGATCTTCGAATACCACGTTTAATAAAAGATATTATAGAAAAGGTAAGTATGTCATTTTATAAGAACAGGAAAAAATATTTTAAATAAAATTTTAAATAGTTATTGATATACAATAATTTATATATATTTTTTCTATTTAGAGAATGTATTTACTAGTTAGATATACTTATTTAGGAAAATATATGTAATTATCTAGAATATGACAATCAATTTTGTGATTTTATTTCGTTTTTAATACAATATTTTCAAAATGCTTCTCTAAAATAATATATTAAATAAGAAAAATAAAATATTTAAGATTTATTTTTAAGAAAATCTCTAAAATTATTTTTTTTTAGTTTTTAGACATAATATTAAAATAAGATTAATACAAAACTAAATCTTATATTTAAGACCCTAAATGAAATAAATCGTAAGCAGGTACCATCAGGGTAAGGCTTTGATCACAATTTTTGTGTCATTAGGAGTACACAGCCTCAAATTTCATTGATTTCTAGAATATTACATGCAAAAAGTGGAAGGTAATATTATATAATATTTTTTAGATTATTTTATATACATAAAAATTAAACTAATGTACAAAACAAATATATATTTTAAATTTTATTATTATAAGTAAAGACAAAAAAAATATCATATTTGTAGAACGATTAAAATTTAATTAAAAAAATTTTATTAAAACAAATAAAAAAAAAGTTAAATTAGTATTCAGAATAAAACATTTTATTTATAGTAATAGCAATATTAAAAATTTTTGGAAGTTTTATATCTACTACTTTTTTTTAGAATAAAATCGAAATGATTGAGTATATAATAGAGTAAAAATTATTTTAAGGATTAAAATTAGTTAAAATCAGATTAAAATCATTGAAAAATTTTGACGTAAATTATGTAAAGGAGCCAGGAAGTATAGTTTTATCGAAATCACTTTATTTATGTAATAAATTGAAAAGATTATTTATTTGACTGACATTTACAATATTTTTAATTAGTTTTACAAAGTTAGAAATTACAAAAATCGCGGAATCTTGTCTAGTGTAAGACTGAATTTTTACTATTTTTACTGTCGTGAAACTTATTTGAATCTATCTGCTCTGTTCTATCTGTATCGGTTTTGAATCTGTTCTGACACGTTTCTTGCAGGCGGGGTTCTTTTATACTTTTTTATGTTGAATACGTTCTTAAGAAAATGCGCTTTTCCACCTCCAGATTAGAGCGTATTCTTTTAACGAAAAAATAGGTTTCGGTTTTATGATCATTATTGGTATCTTTCCCGTAGTTCGAAAAGCCGAAATGTATGAAAAGAAAAAGGTTTCAATCTTTATTAGGGTAAGGGCTCCGGAATTGGCGCGACAGTGCGCTGACTCAAAGTACCTGTACTTGAAAGCAGAGCACAGGTGTGCAAGACTTCCAGCGGTGCATATGATATGCTAAGTCTGCGCGGAATGTGCGGTGTACGTATGTATTTTACAATTTTTGATGTTTTTGATAAACGCTAGTAAACTCAAAAAATTCAAAGACGTAATTAATGAAAATTTTTGTCAAATCATGACAAGTTTTTTCATGAATTAAATGTTGATGATCGAATAGTTAGAAAATGCTTGCATAAAATTGAAATGGTAAAATTTAGAAATCGAGTTCTATATCAATCGATGAATAATACTGAAAGATTTTTGGTTATAAAAGGTTTTTCAATAAATTAACACTGATTATGACACGTGCATTTACTATGGATATTAACCATTCGAATTACGACTTATTTAGGTCTATAAAGCTGGTTCTTTTGAAAAAAGATTTACATATTATAAATATCAAAAAATTATAAGAATATATGAGAAATATAATAAAAGAAAGAATATGTGAAGAGTAACAATTCAAAAACTTTCGTTGTGTACAAAACAACTCTCCATTATTATAATCATTTTATAAAAAATGGTATAAAAAAATATTAGATCCTACAAATTGGATAAGTGAATAGAAGTAACATTGGTCGAGTATCACATAAAAAATAAGTTCATAATTTTTTTTTTTTAATCTTTGTCCCAATATTAGATTGTATCTTACAATTTTTATTCATCAAGGAGAAAACTATGCTCGTTTCCCTACAGCATAATCATATAATACTATAATAAAATAATATTAATGGCCTACAAAATAATCAAAATCTTAATGACTCGGCTTTTCGTTGATTCTAATGTTTATTTCGTTTAAGATTTTTTTTATATTATATGTATTATTTCTGCAATCGCTTCACTTCGCATATTTTCGAGAATATTTGTCAAACTTTATAGTTTATTTTGTAAGACATACGTTCTTTTACATAAAGTAAATGATATTATAGTAGCTATCATTGATTACTTGATACAATTATTCGTGTATTTATTAGTATATCAATTCGTGCTATTTTCTTAAAAGATTTGAATCTTGAGTTTATGGGCTATTATACTTTTTTTATATTTATTAATATTTTCTTTACCTTTTGACCTTAATCAATGCTGCTTGGAATACAGCGTTACTTCCTGATCTTACAAATACTTTCAACATTCGAGTTACCTTCAACTATGGTGCAAAATAGATAAACTTATTCAACAGATTATCGATAGATAAATTTTTTTATTTAAACTCCTTGTATTTTTTTGCCAAGAGTTACCCAATCTTATTCAAGTTCTGTAATTTATTCATCTAACTTTAATGCGGAAATCTATGAAATGCTTATTACAGCCGTTTTGATTCATTGGTACAATAGACTTTTTTTTTAAATATTTAGTTTCAAAAATATCACTTTCTCAAATCCTCTTTTTAGTAGAACCACGTCAGAGTTTATTTTTATTTTCGTCTTTCTTTTGTTCCTTACTTTCAATGATGAGCATGATGATATTAATACTTTAACAAGAATAGATTTTTTGTTTTTGCAATTATAATTTTCATTATATAATTAATTATATAATTAAAATTATGTATAAATTATCAGTAAACTATTTGAAAAAACATCTTTAATTATTCAATCATTTATTTAACTGTTTTATTAATTATTTTGCTATTCATTAAGTATATAGTATTAATTATAAATGTACGAAGTAATATATAAATCTAAACGTTATTAAATCTAACGCATTAACATCTGTTGTCTATTGAACTATAATTATATTTATATTTTTTATCGTATGCAATACTGTTTAAAATTGTAAACTATTTTGATTACTTTCTATTAATAATTGAAATAATTTTATATTTCAAAGTAAACTTGAATAATATATTTTCAAAAGATAAAATAGTATCTTAATAATTATATTTTTCATTAGGTTTATGGAAGTGTACTCTGATCAGCCGGGTGTGCAATTATATACTGGAGGTTATTTACCACCGTATTCATTATTTAAAAATACCAATTCTAATAATTGCAATAAAAGTTTAAACGATTCATCATGTACTGATTGTAAATGCAGTTCTTGTGATTGTGAAACAGAAACTTCGAATAGTCAAACTTCTCGCAATACACTTGACTATCTACCCGGGAAATGTGGAGCGCGGTATACGCAGTTTGGTGGTTTTAGTGTACAACCGCAGAACTATCCGAATGCTGTAAATGTTGTGAGTGCACTTTAAGAACTTTGAATGCAAATATAATTAAAAACATGAGGTTGGAAACTTTTTAACCTACGAACTACGATAAAAATAAAATTAATTTTAAAAAAGATATTTTATAAATTCAATATGTAAATATACTAATTTTGTTGCTAATATTATTTTAAATGTATTTTTTAAAAGGTACTGATATTTAAAAGTTTAATATATTAATCTTATGTATTGTAGATTCAATTTTTATATTTTACAAGCCCTTGTTAGAATTTTTTTATAAAATAAAAAACTCGTACTTTTTAATTTAATAGTATTTTAACAGTTATAAATTAAAAAGTTTAAAGAATTGGAATTAATAAATTTTAAATATTGTTATAATTTTATTATTGAAAAACAACGAAACAATATAAAAAATAAATTTATGTAGCACTGATCATTAAAAAATATCATGTAATTAATATCTATATAAACTAAATAACATTTTTCTTAATAAGATTTTGTAAGTTAATCTTTAAAAAAAATATTATGCAGTTTTTTAAACGAATTTGTTAATTGATGAAAATAAAATATTAATTGATAAAAAACCTATAAACGTATACAATTATAATATTTAACGCTATCAATATAAAAAATTAAATAGATATTAAATGATTAATGAATTTCAATTTCTTTACAGAAAAATTTTCCATGCGCGATTTTGCGACCAGGACAAATTTATTATCATGATCTTATTTATAAATTTGGAATTCAAATTGATGATCAAATGTGATGAAATTTGATTGCAATTAATACAGTTTTGAAAGTATTTTTGGTTTAATTAACTTATCTTCAAAAAAAGTCTACCTAAATTAGTATAAGAAAATAGAATACTAAAAAAATTCTAAAATAGATTATTTGCATCTAACATAATTTTTTATTATATACTATTTCATTACAAATTATATAATTGCGTTTATAAATTTATATTCATTTTATAAAATTATATTATTCATTAATCGATAAAATTGTAAGTACATGTAACCAAATTTAAATAAAATTTTTTTTATTTATTAAATGAAATATTTATTTCTTTATCTCCGAAATAGTAACTTTATAATTCATTATATAAAGTTTTAATGTTGAATTATTTAATTATCAATTTTAAGTTCAATTTATTACATTAAGTAAAACCTATGAAATTATAAAACAATTACAAGACTGTATACAAAAGCATATTAATAATTACCATTTTTCATACACTTTCAAAAATACATTTTTATGGAACCATTAAATTTTTTTTTAATTTTTAAAAGTTGATTCAGAATACTTTGTTGATTAAATAATTAAATACCTAACATTCGTTTATGAAAATTTGCGATACTAATATTCAATCAAATGAAACTGAAAGTATCATATCCAATAAATAAAAATATACATCTAATAATTTAATTAGATAATATACAATGATAAACAAAAGTAAAGTAATAAATTAAGTAGTAAATTATCATATTGGAAAAATTTATGATGTTCTTATAATTAAAAAATACAATTGAATTGACATAATTTACTGAATTTAAGTAATGATGTTATATTGTTATAAATTTCATTAAACAAAATACTTTTTTTAAATGTTTATCTTAAAAATATCTATTGATTATTACATTGTAATATCAAGTTATTTTTATTATTTAATTTTAAAAACTTTTGGTAATTATCAACTATAAACAAGTTTAAGAAAAGTATAATAAAGTGTTTTACAAATGAATTATATTACAATTACAAAATACTTCATTCATTTTTTTTATTAAAGTTCATATTTTTAATTAACAGAAGAAGAAAATTTATATTGTTAGAGTGTCAAAAAGTATTTCTAAATTATTGTAAATGTAAGCTTGTATATTTCAAAATAATTGGGAAACAATGTTTGTATTCTATTTTATACTAATGTAAATAAGTCAAATAAGAAACATATGTCCTTTCAAAATTTCACTTATTAACACATTAAGTATTATACTTTACAAAATATAACAAAATAGTATTCTAAAATATACGACTTTCAAAGTTTGTTATTTTATTGCTTATTGCCTTGAAATTGCAACAGGTAAGCTAGATATTTTTTGAAAATCTAGAAAGTAAGTCTAAATAGTACACTTAATTATACATCATAAACATTATAAAATATAAATATACAATAAGAAATAAAATACATAAATCGATTCAATAGTTTCCAACAGAAATATAATGAAAAATTTATAATATAAACTTGTATATTACAATTGTAAATAATATTAGTAAAAAAAACTTTAGATAACATATATTTTAAAAATTTTTTTCATTTGACATGGTAATAAGTAAAGTAAAATAGATATCAACAATTATTCTTTACTAAATAACAGATTAGTATTTTTAAGTAAAAAACTACTTTGTATCCTTGAAATGGCTTTATAATTGTTTATGAGCTTTTTAATACAACTCACCGGATATTTTAAGTTAAAACTCAAAGAAACAAGTCTATTTAACAGAGTTAAGTGTATACTAAAATATCTATATAAATACAAAGATAGAAAATATATTCATATATTACACGAGTCATATATTTTATATTTTTCAACGTGTAAAAAAAATTTTGTTTCAATATTGATTTCATTTATGATTATAAAAACTCAACACTCTATTTATTGCACATATATTTATGATATAATTTACTTATTTTATTTCATAATTTATATTTATTTATATTTTGTATTATTATTTTTTTTTTATTATTTTTTATTAGTCATGCTTTTATTTTAGAGATTTTGAGAAGGACCACTGCACGATATACATCTTCTTACATTAAAACATAAAATGAGTTACATGTTTTAAACAAAACTTAATTTTCAATCTAATGAATGTTACAATCGTTATATAAATTAGGCTAAGTTTACAACCAATCAAGGTTCTGAAGTGAAAAATAAATATATTTATAAATCTGAGTAAGAAAGAATTGATAGTTAAAACAAATATGGCTTCTTTTGTGTTCTTATTTCTAATTACGTTAATGCAAGACTGTAAACTATTAATTTCAACTCACTTTAAAATGTTTTTAAATTATAACATGTATTATAATATGTGCACGTAAGTACTGAAGTAAACGTGTTTGGTAAAGTTTTTGCCTATCTATATACTACAAAATATAAGACTATATTTTATCTATGCAATACTCTTTTGTTATACATTATCGCAGCAATGATTTTAAATTGTAAAAAAGAAAAAAATCAACAAATAATGTATTCAAAATTATAAATCGATAAGTCGTTCGCATTCTAAATTCATTATTTTGTGTTTCTTTTAATTTTTCATTGTTATGACAAAATATGATAACCATTGAAGGAAAAGTAGTTCTTCTAGGCTCTCAAGGTAAATTAACGTTTATATTATTAAATTTATTTTATAGTTGAATAAAAGTTATTTTATATTGTTGCTTAATTTGTCATATCTGAATCAATTGATTTTATTACTTTACTAGTTAAGAAACATGAATCACACATTTATTAAGAAAACTGATATATAATGCATATAACATAAATTAATTACATCGTATATTAATCGTATAATAAGATATAAATATTTATAACAAAGTTTTATATACAAATTAAGATTATTTAAATTGTTAATTAAAATTAATTCATGGCATTATATTTTTTAGGAAATTTTGGTAAAATGCCTCCTTTTTTAAAATATTTAATAAATTTTTTATTTAATGACATGTCATTTTCTGTTAAATAATATCACAGGTTTTTATGTTATTAAGAATAAACATATAATTAGTATAATTAATTTTTTTTTAAATACAACTAATATATTTTAAATTTATTAACTGTTATGATTTAAGGATAAAAAATAAGGTTATTTAATTTGTTTTTACAGGAGTTGGAAAAACTAGTATGATTAATACATATATAAATAAATCCTTTAATAATAATGTTAATCCAACATTTGGTGCTTCTTTTTTTACTTGTAAAATAAATTTAGATGATGCAACAGTCAAATTTCAAGTAAATAAATATTTAATTTTCTAATAAACCAAACCAATTATATCATTAATATTGAACATAAGATAAATAAAATTATTATTCAAAATTTACTCATATCTTTAAATTTACTTTAAAATATTATTCACTCATCTATAAAAATTATAAAGAAATAAGTTTCAGATATTATTATTATTATTATTATTGTTATTATGTTATAGAAGGTTATAATTAATATTATGATTCTATTGTTATTGTTTATAAATAATAAATATATGAAAAGTTATGATATTAAAATATTATGAATTAATATTGTTCTTTTAAAATATTTTTATGTTATTCTTTAAATATTTATTGTTCAATGATTTATTATAGGTTTGGGATACAGCTGGTCAAGAGAGATTCAGATCAATGGCTCCCATGTATTACAGAAATGCAAATGCTGCATTTCTTGTTTTTGATATAACAGAATATAATACTTTTACAGCTGTGAAAACATGGGTAATGGAACTAAAAAGAAATATTGAAGAAGCAATGGTACTTATACTTATAGGTAATAAAGTCGATCTAGCAAATATTCGAAAAGTGGATTCTGAAGAATGTAGAAAGTATGCAGAATCTATAGGTGCTTCATACTATGAAATTTCAGTGTTGCATAATGAAGGAGTAGAACAAGTGTTTTTAGCTGCTAGTATAGGACTCTTAAAGTTATATATGCGTGATAAAGATGTTGTTACAAGTATGAAAATTTATGATTCAAATAGTTCAGGAATTAGTAATTCAGATGTACCTTTAAGTGAAGAAGTACTAATAAATATGAATATTGCTCATGGAATCAATGAAAAACAATATTTTTGCTGTTGATTTTGTTATTTTTAATAGACAATATTTATTAATGCTTTAGTGTCAGTATTTTCATTTTATGATTTTTGAAATTCAAAAATAGTATAAGAAGTCTTGTTAGATGATAAATTTTAAAAATAATTCGAAATGTTATTCAATTTTCTTTACAAAGAAATATTAGCACCTAGAGTTATAATAAGATCATGTTTTAATATTTTTTTTAATAAATTTTTTGGGTGCAATTATGTAGTAAATTTTATATATGAAATTAATTTTTTTAAGTTAAATAAGGTAGTAAATAAAAACTTATAACATAGAGATATTTGTATATAATAAATATAAAATTACAATTTCATAGTAATGAATATGATTATTTGTTAAACAAAGAAACAAAAATAATCAGATACTTATTAATTAATAAGTTTTTTTATTTAATTTATAGTTTTTAGTTTTATATGTTATAAATTTAGAAATTATAAATACTCTTTTATTTTAAATCAAAGGGGAGGAGAGTTTGAGAAACCCTTTTATTAAAATTTAAAATTAAATTTTAGAATATAATATATTCTTCAAAATGATATAAAAATTGAATAATGTATTCTACAATCTGTTTTAGCAGTGTATAATTTTTTTTACTAATAATGAATAAGATCTATTGAAATTGTTAATACCTGCATTATTTATTTATTCTTATTATTTAATCAAGTTTGTACTTAAGTACATTTATAATATTTAAAACTTAAAAATTTAAAAACTGAACAAAAATGTGATATTTTGTAATTCAGTGTTACCAATACAATAAAATCCATTTTTTAATGTACATATATTTATTAAATGCATAAATTTAAATTTTTTATAAATCGTAATTGTATTATATTAACACTTATATCCAAAATTTAACGTTTAAAATATTAATTTCATTAATATTTCCTTATCTTCAAATTACCTGAAATTAAAAATGTACTATTTCGATATTCAATAAAAATTTGTTTTTTTTTTTATTTCACATTTTGTACTAAAATTATTGCAAACTAATTATTTCTGAATGTTTTGGTTATTTTTATAATTTTATGGTAAGCCTAATCACTAAACCAATTATGACTTATAATTACAAATTATAATTATAATATATATAAATACAATATATAATGGTTATATACTTTAAAGTATAAAAACAAATTGATAAGCAAATAAAAGTGAAAAATATCTGTATTAAAAATATTATTAGTTTGTTTGAATTAAAGTATTCTTTCTATAATTTAAAAAAAAACATTTAAAATAAGTGTATTCATTATATTTTATACTTTATTTATAAGTTTAATATTATTCGAATTTCATTGCATAAATAAAAACTTCTAAAAATCATAATTTATATTGATCATAACATATATATATATAAAATATATGTTAAAATGAATTTTTAACATATATTTTGTATCAATAGTGCTAAAAATACATTTATTATAAACAAACGACGCAATGATATATTATTAGGTTTTTTATGAGGTTTCATGTATTACAATATGAAAACTGACATAATTTTAAATAATTATTTGATTGAAACCTTGAACGATGTCAAAAAAAAAAAAAAAAAAAAAATTTTAAGCACTGTAAGTAATAAATAAATTAATATTTGTATACAAATGTATCTATAAAAATAAAAAAATTTATCGGGAAAAGAGTATTTATTTAATACTACACTTGATTTATTTAAAAATTTTAATGTCATGTCGATATTATGTAAGATTACACAATAACATATTTTTATCATAAAAAAATTATATTTTTACATTTCATTTTACAAAATATATGTGTAAACATGTATTTTATTTATAAAATGTATTGTCATTAAATATAAGCTTCATTATTGCCAATAATTAATATTTTTCAGTCGACAACATATACATAAATTAAAAAATAACATTATAATCTATTTTATTTCTATAAAATAAAAGTTCATTTCGTTTAATTGTTTAATCTGTGAAGATGTCGAATATGCGTCAATCGAAAATAAAAATTACTGATTATTTTCTAGGTCTCTTTGTTGATAATGTTGTGATCTCCTGATTTGTGTAGCGATTTACATTATCTGAGCTAATATTATTATCTTTGTCAGTCTTTGGACAACTTCGCTTTCTCTGTCCTGTAGGTGACAATTGCTTTAAGCATTCAACATCGTTAAAAACCACCTGAGCACCTCCTCCTCTGGTTGGTAGAATATCAGCCTCGAAAAAATAAAAAAATTATAGTTTAAATCTATTATAACAATGGGGTAATGAAATTTTCATTTTTAATAAACTTTTAAAGTTTACGAAAATATTCTAGTAGAATTAATTTTTTTGTCTCGTTCTTTATTCTGAATACATATACAAAAGTATTAAAATAAAAAAAAATTAAAATGATTTAAAACATTTGTTAAAGTAAATTCATGTTTTAATAAATCATATACTCTGAAAAATAATAAGTTATTTATAAACGATCCGAAATTATATCACTTGAATAAAGAAACTTAGAAATTAATATTATTTAACATAAATGGATTAATAATTGTTAAAACTTTATAAGTTATCTATAGATGCGGTAAAGATTTATGATATATATATGTTTAGTCTTTAATATTTAAAAATTCTTTTTAATCTTCGTAGAGAATAGAAACAAAAAAGATTTGCTTTTACCTTGTACAACTTTGTTTCAAGCTCGCCCTCTGAATCTTGGTTCTGAGCTGTGAGACAATATCTTGATACACCCTCAATGATTTCTTTGGGACTTGTCAACTTCGTAATACTTCTTCTTCCTTTCATGAGTGGTTGAAGAACAGTGCCTACGGGAATAAGGATTTCAGGTCTA
Organism: Platyscapa corneri; assembly: GCA_018907185.1. Classification (NCBI taxonomy): domain Eukaryota; kingdom Metazoa; phylum Arthropoda; class Insecta; order Hymenoptera; family Agaonidae; genus Platyscapa; species Platyscapa corneri. The sequence continues at coordinate 296,213 of JACCHW010000075.1, forward strand.
TGATCTACCCAGCGATCGGCGCTCTGTGAACGTCTATAACGCGGGTTTGTAACTCCTAATTTATTAGCGCGTGAATGTATTTCTAATTTAGTAGGAATTTTCGTTGATATTGTTTGATGTGTCTCTTCACCGTTGAAATCTTTTAATATTGGAATTATACTATTTTCGTCAACTAGTATTTGCTTTACTAATTGTAATTTGTCTTCTTTTTCTTTCATTTGATTCTGGAATCAAGTAAAAAAATAAAACTTTTATAATTATTTAGGAATACGTTGGCTAATATAACGTACCTACTCTAACCTTTTTCGTTAGTAATGTTAGCAACAATCAAAAGTAATCCATATTTTATAAATATAGATAACTTACCTTTTAGTATATATTTTTATAATATAAATAAAATACCTGAAGATGTTCCCGTTGAGCTTTCAATTTTGTTTCAAGCTCTCGATTCATTTTGTCAGTTTCATGTTGGATTTTATTCGTATACTTTTGTTTAACTCTTTGCTTATCAATTATTCGCTGATTTAGAACCATGTCTCGATCTTTTAACTAAAATATATGTATATAATTCATATCTATTTATGTTTGTGCAAAAAATTTATTGAAATTAATTGCATAATGGAAAAAAATTTTTTTATTATGACTTTAACATTTATTTACCTCATGTTGAAGACTTCTAATAGTATCATTTGCTGTATTTAGTTTATGTAATAGATTATCAATTTGAGCTTCAGTTTTGCATAAATGACCTTCTAATGCAAATACCTTAACGTAAATAAAATATTTTTAATCAATTATTAATTATACAATATCTATTAATATTATATTAATAAATAATGAATAAAAAATACTTTTTTTTTTTGTTGTGTGCTAGAAGCCTTCAAAGTAGCATTTTCAATTTTTAGATTTATATTTTCTTGTTCTACTGTTAATAACATTTTTCTAAAGTCATTTTCTATGTAATATTAAAATTAAACGATTAAATTAAATAAAATAATTATATGCACTCATTACTTCATTTTAAAACTGAATAAATACTCACGCTTTTGCTCTAAATCGGCTCGTAATAAATTTCTTTTATTAATTCTTTGTTCCAAGAAATTCATTAAATTTATAATAACTTGATCATTATGAGGACTTGTAATTTCCAAATTAGGAAATGATCCACCAAGACTGAATAAATGATTGTTAAACACATAAGGAATTAGAAAACTTATTGAAAAAAAGTATTGGTTTGCAATTAAATAATTTAGACAGTTTATTTTAAAATACCTATACACTAAGCCAATATCAACTTCCAAATTAGCAGCTTCTGTAAGACCTTCTTTTTCCAACCTGCTACGAACTTCTTTGAATACCTAATTAAAAAATTTTATATTCATTTAATTAAGAAAATGTACATAATATTTGTCTCTAAATTACTTTTCACAAAAATTTTATAAAAAAAGCAAATTAAGATTTATATAATATTGTTACTTATAAAAAAGAAAATGTTATCTTTATGAATTATAATTACTTACTACTTTCCAAAATTTATGTATATTTTAAGTTTTTTTTTACTTCTTGAAGGTTTACACAAAAATTAAAATAAATTTTGAAATAATTAATTTTTCTAAATTATGTAAATAATATAATCTAATATATTTGAATAAATAAATAACTAAAATTATGAAAGTATGTCTATAATATTAATAATAGATTAGTAACTTTATACATATAAATAATATATTTATATAAATAAATAATAGTTTTTAATTTAATAAGGTAAGTACAATTTCCTTACCTTATTTGCCTGTCTTCTACCAGGTGTTATCCCAAAATCTAATTTTGTTATTGTAGGTCTAGCTATTTGAACTTCTTGTGTCATTGTCTGCGAACTCAATTACTTGCTATTTTTTAATTTAAAAATATTCAAGATGTAGATAGAGTTTTTTTCTTTTAATTTCTTTAAATTTAACATTTCATTAATTTAAAAAATATATTACATTGTGCATGTGTATTATTTTAAATACTAAAAATATTTTATTTTTTATTAAATCATATTTTATTCATAAAATTAATTCAGTTATTTATTTATAGAATTTAGTTAACTAATAATATAAAAGTAAAATACATAACATTATATACCATGTTTTATTTTATATTGTATTTTGATTAAACTATTTTTATTAAAAATATGGATGTGAAATAATTACACACAACTATATCTTTTAGATAATTATTCATAGTATTTTATATTTAAGTTCTTATCCATGAACTTAGAAATTACTACTAAGAATACATATATATATATATTTTCATTTCGTATGCATAAAAATTATATTTTATACATTTAGTTTCATTAGTGATCTTTAAAAATTTTAAATAGTTAAATATTTAAATATTTAAATAATAAATTTTAATAGCTTTCAATAATTTTTTTAAATAATTTTTAATAGCATTTTCAAAATATGCAATTATTCATATAATAATGTATAATAGTGTATGAAAGTAAACATTTAAAAAAAATGATAAGATGTAAAAATTAGCAGTAAAAATCGTAAAAACTCACTATGGTCTCATCATAATCATCAGCTCTTGGATTGACACAGACAATCATGCGAACCTGTCCTTCACCATCGAAGTAATTTTTGAAGAGATGAGTCAGTTTCGAATCTCGATAGGGTACCATTTTACTGGTACCCTGTATTTGATTCTCTCGTAGAATTTCGAGACAAGATCTCAGCGTCATTAAAGAATTATTGATGTTACCGGCTTCTCGAAGTCGCTGACCAGTATTTTTGGTACGATTTGTTCGTTCACTACCCGCTAGATCAACCAAAGATAATTGACTCACGATTAAAGCCCGCTTGTCCTGTATTACTTGTTCGCCCTCGCAATCTAATGGTGCCTACACAATACAAAATTTAATATTATTCAATTTATTAATAATTTAATTATACTATCAATATTTTATATTCATTTTTTTTAAATATTATGTTCCTATATGGATATCACAATAGTAAAATAATAAAAATTAACAAATTTTTTAAATTCAAATTATAAGAATACAAAATAATTATAGATTTTAATTTATTTACGTCATTATTAAATTAACATTAATATTTATTTTAATTTCTAATTAAATTATTGATAGTATTAAAACGATTATTTATTTTTTTCGAATTTATAAATTAATTTATATTTTTTAAATATATTTATTAAGTAAAATAAAATTTTATAAATTTATAGTATATAATTTTGTAATGTTTAAAAGTTTTTCAGTATATAATGTTTAACTTTTATAAAAATTTGTAAACTATATTCAAATCAAATTTCATTTAATGTTGTAATCTAATAAAATATAAAATATGAAATATTATTTTTATTTAGAAAATATTTATACTTGTACAAGACGAATTGTAAAAACACTATGTGATCTACTGGATTCTGCATTGAGAGCTGTGTGAGCCACGCGTCTTCTGCGTTGTCCTCGTTGAAATATTTCAAAAGCTTCATTAGAACTTTTAACTTCTATTTCAGTAACAGCATGAACATACATATTTTTACTTCCATCTTCTCGAACAATTTTACTTTGTAGAATTCTATAAAATAACATATGTAATACAGAATGAGATCAACTAAAATTTTAATATTTACTTGTATTATTACTTTGTTCTGACTTCATCTTCTTCTAGAAGATCATAAACAATGTTATTGTATATTTCTACATATGTTACAAAAATAGCATATACATAATCTGGATCAATAAAAACTGTTCTGGAATCATATATTTCTCTAGAAATTGTTGGATTACTGTCACTATCACTGTCAGCTTTTCGACTAGAAAGTTAAAAATTGATATACTTTATTCACTTTTAATTATTTAAAGTATTAATATATTGAAATTAATATAAAGTTATAAAAAATATTTTTAAAAATTTTAGTTTTGATAATCACGATTTAGGAGTCTTTGTATTGCGTGGTGTCATGAGACCAGCATGAAGTTCATTTTGTCTATCAATCATTGCATCTGTTTCACTTTGTATATCAAATCCATTAAGTTTGTCAGGTTTGAAGACAAACTTTTTTGATTGATAATTAGATATACTATTAAAAATGACATCCAAACATCTTGGCATGATTCCACTGTCATTTGGATCTCCTGTCATAGTATATGTTTTTCCACTACCTGTTACACCATAAGTAAATAATAAGCCATTTCTCCCATGCACTAAATTTTCCACTAAGGGTAAGGAAACTATTTGAAATATTTCTTGTTGTGATATATTATCAGCAAAGACATGAGTAAATGTAGTTTGAATTTCTTTCTGAGCACCATTTCGAAAGTTTGTAGCAGATTCGGGTGGAGTTATTGCGATAGTTGTATCACATACAATTTTCATACATGAGACATCATTTATAAATTGCATTGGTCGAAGACGACAATACACTTGCACAGGATCTTTTGATAATATGTTGTTTTTTAATCGAGATACTTTACGAGTTGATGCAGATGTTTGTTTACGTCTATAATAAATTTTATTTCTATTAATATATAACTATTTAATCATACAAATGACGAAATTATTTCAATTTGTTATTAAAAAGGATAATAAGATAAACTGTTTTCATCTTTGAAAATACAAAAAGTATTAAATAATTGAAAATATGTGAGCTATTTTTTAATACAAGTAATCTCAAATTTAAAAATAAATTCAATTTTATTTATTTTTAACCACCAAAAATAAAGAGGTTAATAAAGCAACCATTAAATAAAACTTACGCTGATTTCATTTTCTTTAAATTTATTATACTAAACCAATAAAAAATTACTTGTTTTTATAGTAATTTTTAGTAAGTTACTAAAAATACTTAATATTTATACATGCATTAACAAATACTTGACCACAATCAGCTTTATTAAATTATGACATACGGGTAATGAGTAACGAGTATCGGTTTAAATTTGAATAAGAACGTTTTCTCACGACCAATTTCTGACCAATCAGTAATAAATACTATGCAGGCAATTAAGCACCATTTTGTTGACTATTTTACCGCGAAATTTAAAATTTGAATGTTTGAACCTAATCTAAAATAAAATTGCACTTAAAAATATTATAGTAATAAAATTTTAATATTATAAAATTTTGAAGAATTTTATTATTTTACAGAGAAAACATTAAATTGAATATTACATTTTAGAAATATATATATGTATATATATATATATATATATATTAATCATAAATAAAATATCTAAACAATTACAAAATTATAAATTATAAAAATAATAATCGTGATTTCAATTGTATCTATAATATGTGCAATCTAAAATAGTAGTAAGTTACAAAGCTATATAACCATTAGGTGGGGAGGAATAGCGTTGGTCCATGCGCGCATACTACAGCTGCTTATGTTTACCGACAAATGCGCGTCAAGGAAACTTGCTATATATATTACTTACTAAAGCGACCACTTCTATGTTCGATACATGCATTGTTGAAAGAAAAGAAAAGATACATAAAGTATGATTCGACAATGATGAGCTAAAAGAACAATTATAGAATAGACACGTATAAGAAAAGTAAAAACTTAAAAAAACATATCAGTTTATTTTAAGATCGTTCGTTAAGGTGTCTAAATTTCCGCCATGGAGAATTGCGATAACTGAGACTTAGAACTTATTCTCGGTAAAAAAATTTCGGAGACAAATACCCGTGTTTTTACCTGTTTCGTTATTACCTTTTTTATACATCTCTTTCAAGTTAATTAACTTTTTATAAGAATTTCAAGGTAAGCAAACTATTCCAAAGATATAGCTAAATCTGGAATTGAATTTTTTTCAGATACTTTCTTCCGCATGTTGTCATTTTTCGATGTTATGTATTATTTGCAAATATTATTTTAGTTTATTATTACGTAAATAATCTGTTAATGTATTCATGTATATGTATATCTATATGCATATCAAAAGATAATATTATACTTAACATATTTTCTTCATTATTCTACGAGAATTTTTTATTATTGACTTCTTGGTTTTTTTCTTAGCAGGATTATTCAATGAAGTGGAACTGGGTTAGAGTTATTGTGATGGAGAGAGCTGGTAGTGCAAGATTTGAATCAAAGCTTATTATTTAGAAGGGATGATTAATGAACAAAGTAAATCTTACGAATTAACTTGCAATGCATTATTTCTCAACAAGTGATACACTAATTTGAGGTTAGGTAAGATACATTGAGTCAAAGTTTTAATTTGTTCAGACTGTCCTTGTATTTTACTTATAAACTCTTAGTACACACAAAAACTTATTATATATTATAAATAATATATAAATGTATCTATAAAACCTAAAGTATAGTCAAAGAAATAAGCATTCAATAAGAACCTATAGTTATTTTATATGTTTGTTAATTTTATATATTATTTTAAATCTACTATTTATATTTTAATAAAATTAGATTTATAAGAAACAAGAATAAAGCATTAAAATATGATCGTTTGAAATTTAAAATAAAAATCAAATTTTCATTCTTATTAAATTAAAATAATTTATGTACAAAATAAATTAATAAATAATAAGATTTTAATAAATTATCAATAGATTTAATAATTAATTTCCTGTTGTATATAATTCTAATATTTCATTCTATATTATAAAAAATAAAAGAGTTGTATAAGATAAGATATCTAAATAAGATATAAATCGTAAAGATATAGAATTTATATCTATTTAAAGTAAAATCCTGATATCGAGTTAATATTTATGTATAAATATATTTCAATATGATTTGATATAGTAGTATAAATAATCTCAAACAAACTTTATACTTTTAAAAACAAAATATTTATCATGAATTATTTTACATTTTCAATAACACAATATTTTGTAAAAAAATTTAAATACAAAATTAGTATAATAGATTAGTACAATGAACAATAACAAATGTTATTTTTTGCAAATTAATTTTTTGATATTCAATATATTAAATTGTATGATAAACATATAATATATGAGGTTATTTTAAAAAACTAGTATAAGTTTTTATAAAATTTATTATATATGTATTTTTCAAAGACTATAAAAAATGATGTATTATTTTTTAATTAACAAAATTTCAATCGATTTTCTTTTTGTGTATATTTTAATACTTTTAAAATAATACAATATTTGATATCATTATAAAAATTCAAATAAAACAAAAAGTCATTATTCATATTTAAAATTAATTCTAAAAATACAAAAAATTCTTTTACTTTTTTTAAAAAAAAATAATTTATGATTAAAATTATATAGATTGTGTTCTATATATAGAAAATTATATAGAATAAAAAATACATATAATTAATTAATTAAAGCTAACAACATTGTAAAATGCTTTTCTGTAAATTATTACGTCTTTTATTAATTAGAAAAAAAGCTTTTGCAATTAATATCAAGCATAAAATTGTGATATTTCTATTCATATGCAATATTACACTACTATCATAAAAATAATACAATACAATATTATTTAATGTTTTATTTTAAATATTTATATTTAAATACGTTAAGTTATTTAAGTTAATTTATGATTAAATTTTTTTTACTAAATTTATTTTAAAAATGAAAGATTCCATTTTACTAAATTAGTCAACATATAATTGTATTGTATGCTATGCTTAATTATATGACACATAATTTAAATAAAAATTAAATTGATATAGATAAGACAAATTTATATATTTGTTTATAATATTAGAAAACTTCTGATAAGCATATAATCACGTTACATATGAAACTAATCGCTTGTGATCCCATACTTTTTTTAATTTTTATATAAATTGGATACTTCACTTAAATTACATTAAAATAATGCAAATACTATTTAATTTTGAAGTAATCAATAGCTTATTTATATATTGTATTAATTAAATTATTATATTTTATTTACTTAATTATATTTGTACATATAATTTATTTTAGTTTCCAAAAATTAATATTTTAATAAAAATGAAAATGGTTTTACTTTTTAAATTTTGTAAATGAATTAATTATACATATTTTATATTATATATAATTTAAGTATTCCAAGAAATTTTAATTGAATAAATGTGAAATCGATTTTAATAATTGTTTTCAAAAATAATTAAAACAAATTCTTGTTTTTAATTTATTGAAAATCTTTTCAAATGTATAATCTTATTAAACATATGTTTAACATTATTATTATTTAATAATAACATATGTTGATGTTTGCAAAATGCAATAAAATGAAGATATTTCTTATTATATTTGTTTAAATTGTAGAAGTCATTATGAACGCACGAACACAGCTTTTTGAGCTTAGTATGGAGGGTCGACAAGTGGACGAGGCAGTAGCTAGCATTTTTCACAGCGTTCTTTTTCATCGAAGCCTTGGAAAGTTCAAGTATAAACAGGAAGGCAGCTATTCCGTTGGTACAGTGGGTTACCAAGATGTCGACTGTGATTTCATCGACTTCACTTACGTATGCTGTTCATCAATTCATCTCGACCAGACTCTGAAACGTGAAATCTCCGGATTTTCAGAGGCATTACGCTCGACTGGAAGTCCAGGTTCTGGTCAAATATCATTAGAATTTTTTCAAAAAAAAAAGAATCGTTGGCCTTTTCCACCCGAGTGTATACCTTGGGAAGTTTGGACTGTTAGGCTTGAACTGATTAAATTAGCTACAGAACATGAAAGACAAATATGCCGTGAGAAAGTGGGGGACTTATTAACGGATAAAATTTTATATATAACGGAAGTGATGAATCGACATGATTACTTACCGAAGATGCCAAATCAAGCAGAGCTCGATCTCATCTTTGATACCTCGTATCCAGATATACAGCCTTATTTATTTAAGCTGTCGTTCACAACTTCCGGGCCATCTAGTACTACTATGGGAAATACTATGAAGAAACTTATCAAAGAAACTTTGTCGATGTAGTCATGATGTCCATTGTAAGGACAATGTTATCTAGTTTTGTTCTTAATTTTTTTCGGTTTTGAACAAATATTATTTTTGTTTATTACAAACCACTTTATAATATTTTTAATATACTTAGACACTTGTTCAATTTGAAGAAGCAATTCTATAATTTGACTTTTATCCTTTTAAATATTTAAATTAATAAACAAATATATACACATATATGTATTTTTTTATATAATTTAATGATTAAAGTATTTATATTAACAAAGTAAATTTGAGTTTTTTTCATCAAACAGTGAAGCCACGATAATAAATTAAATTAAAAAATAATAAGTATTTAGGTTTATTAATTTGAAACTGATAAAATATTTCGTGAGTAAATACCCATTTAAATAACGTAAAATTATTATTTTATTGACAAAAGAACAATGCAATAAAAGTGTTTTGTGTAATTTTTATATATACGTTACAAGTTTTCTAAAATGTGATAAATATCTCTGATTTTTAAGTTGATGTATCGATGTATTGATTACATATTTAAAAAATTTTTTATTTAAAAAACAAAGATTTATTGTGTATAAAGTCTCCATTTGTACAGACGATAGTAAATTCCAAAAATAACAAAGTAATTGTTAAAATAAATATTTAATATTAAATAGTTTCAATATTTCATGTAGTTAAATAGATTGGCAATCTTTAAAAAAATTGTGCTAAAAATGCGTTTTTCTTAAGCCAAATTAGAATTGGATATCGAATTACTTAAATGATTTAAAATTAATTATAAATGATTCTAAGAAACTTAAAGAGATTGAGTTGTTATTAGAAGTTTTTTATCCAGCAGCTACATTCTCTGACTAAGCTAATTCATTAAGTGTATAGTACAAATGAAACATTTAAGCTCTACTCTGCTAAAAAATGAAGAATAAATACACGTAGGATTAATACAATTACAAGATAAACGAAAAAAGAAAAAATATTGCGTTTGATTATTCACTCTTAGAAAATGTTCGTGAGTTTAATTATAATTACGTGTAATTATAATTAACAATAGATATGTATAGTGCTAACAAAAATAAACGAACAAGAATTTATATAACTACAGAGTGTGATGAAGATGTAATGAGTTTAGATCATGTTTCTGTTATACGCATTAAAAAAGTTTGAATCTTAATCGAAAATGTAATTCTCTTGTAGGTTTATTTTATTATTTTTTGTAGATTATCTTGTGTCTTATGGCGATTTTAAAAACCTTTCCTCGTATTTTTCATCAAAATATTTAGCTTAATTTAACTAATGTAAAACTTTATTTTCAATAGAATTCTAACAAATCACAATTTATTTGATATAAGTAAATTGAAAAATTTATAATTGTGAATTTTGAAACAAATAAGTTACTTTTAATATATTAAAAAGATATTTTAGTTTATCACGAAAATTAATATTAAATTTCTATTTTTGTATTGAAAGAATAAAAATTTAAAGTCTGTAACTGTAGTAATTATTAATTGGTATTATATAAAATTGTAAGTTCTTGTTAAATTTTTAAATTAATTATTTTACATTATTTGGTATCTAATATACGAAATAATTATAATAGTTGTAAATATCAATAATATATTTAAAACGTAATACAAATACTTATACATTTTATATGTATAATAACTTTAAAACAAAAATTTTAATGGGATTACGTATGTTAACGAAGTGTCCATATGTTTTTCTAATACATAAGTTCCTTTAATATATAAATATTTATATAGTTATTGTAATAAGCTCGATTTCAATTATCCAAAGTTAATTTTGAAGTAAAAATCCATTAGTTAAATCAAGCAACATTTAGTACATATGAGTTATTGGAATCGATGCATATAATGATATATTTGGTAAAGAATCAACAAATAGGAGTCTTTATTACATTTTACTATCGAAACAATGACCACTAATAGAAAGGTGATATAAATTTGTAAAAGTTTATTAAAGAGACAAAATTGTAATATAAAATAAAATTCACTTTGCTTTAAGCATTATATATATTCATTGAAATATGCATAAACCAATAGTAAATCTCATAAATATAAATATATAAATATAAATACGTGCTATAAGCAGAAGGAAAAATTTCCAATAATTCTTTCGACTAAGTAAACGCAAGCAAAAACGTAGAAAAAAACGCTTGTATATAAATACTAATAAGAACACCGAGTGAGCATAACACAAATGTACTTAGCACTAGAAATTAATAGATAAATGATTCTATTATTAATAATCTGTTGTATTTTATAAAAAAAGTATAAGTAAAAATACGACTAAAAAATAGAAAAAGCGAATACAATGGGTAAGGTTCTTATAAACGTGATTAACAGTGCAATGTTACCGTTAATAATTAACATATTCATTTGTGTACGATTTTTATGTTTAGCTTCACTCTTATATAATAGAAGATTTTTATAATTTATACAACTATTTTTTTATGAAAAGACATTTTTTTAAAAAAATAAAAAATTGTTCTACTTGTTAGAATTAAAATTTGAATTTGAATTGAAAAGAAACTAAAAGAAACTTAATAATTATCAAAATTTCGGAATATAAATTTGAAAATATAGAAATATATAATATACAAAATTATTTCTATTTCCTACTAATATAGTTAAAATTGTGTTTTAAGTTTCATTTATAGTCTATCAGAATTATTTATCTATGAGTCTGGTTACATTTTTACAATTTTAAATTCAATAAATGTGGTATTTAAGAAATATCACAAAAAACCCATTATCTGATTCTTTATTACAATTTTAGCTGTTTATAATAAAATTCCCTTCCTTTTAATAGAGCTTATACTATACTTAATTACGTATTTTTTAATATATAATATTGTCATTTATTAATTTAATATAAGTTTAAAAAATTAATATTGTACCAATTCAGAATTTTAATGAATTTAAAAGTTTTATGGTTTTTAAATTATATATATTTTTAAATATTTAAAAATTTTAAATATAAATTATTTGTTAGAAATCAAATAATAAACATTAAATATTTAAATTAATTAAAATTTTTTGATCCTTTCCTTTTATTCTTTTTTAAATTTAGTACAATTTAAATGATGTAATTAAAAAATGTGAAAGAATTTGTAAATATAAAGAAAAAGTGAATTTTTTCTTTAATTAGTGTTTTATAGTTTTCAATAATTTACCAATATTGGTATATATTTGTATCAATATAATTTCAGTTTAAAAATCATTAATGAATCATCTTTTGGTATGGCATCGGATTCAATCTACACTTTTGTTTTCCATTCAACCAAACATTGCCAAAAATATAAAATTTACAAATTATGCATCATCATTTGAAGAATACAATACTTATAGTATCAGAATAATGCTGTTTCACTAGCAATTTTTGTAATAAAAAAAAAATCAATTTGTACTCGTTCGTTCTGTGTTTAAGAAAAATTGTTGTCTGACATTTATTTTATATTTATTAGTAAAAATTGCTTCACAGAAGATATGATATCTTTATTTCTTCAACAATCGTTTAATAGTAATATTCTCCTTAGGAACAAATTTTTTTAATAATAAAACAATGTTTTCGTCATTGGTTTTTGTGCTACAATATTCAAATTATCTATTAACTTCGATGCATTCCTTAATTTTTCTTTAAGTATTCTTATTACTCATAAATGTATGCCTATGACATAATATCGTTGTCAAAGAATTTATTTTAATGTTCTAAATGCTTAGTTTTGGTTATCTATATTTTTTTAAAAACCTAAGAAAATTTTTACTTTTACAATTTAAAATTCCAAGACTGAAATCAATCGCAAAAATTATCTTAGCAAGTAACAATATTATCAATTTTTAAAAAATCAACTTTTTTATAAGATACCGCGTCAGTAAATTAAAATAATCGTAATTAATTTTCATCAAATAGTTTAAATCTGGATTATAATAACTTAATGTACTAACTTAATTAAACGCTATGTATTATATTTTCACATGTATTATCGAGAATTTTCATTTCTCGAATATCTAATGGTATGCAAAGGAAATACCCCAATACTTGACTTCGCAAACACTAAGACCTAACACTACATATGCATTATCATGTAAAGATTGATTTGTTTGATTTCATACAAACATCGATAGTTTATAATAAACGATCAATTGATTCTTTTACTATTGAATTTAATCTATTACACAATATATGATTATTATATACCTTTTTTCAAACTGGTACAACATATAATATAGTATATGTGCCACCTATAAAGACCTTATAATAACATATACTGCTTTTAAAATACTACTTTTAAATTTTAGAAGCTGTTACAACTTTGTAGCTTTTAATTCTTAATATACATCTCAAAAATAATCTTTTAATATCTGTACAAGAGTTTTTAAAGAATAGGGTAAGATAGTTAAAAATATTATTATTTTTTAGGAAAAGTATATATTCAAATAAAAAGTATTTTTTATAAGTAAAAAAAGACAGCAATTTTGAAAGTTATTAGTAATAAAATAATGAATAAATAAATAAATAAAATTATTAGTCTTTTTTCTTTTTCAATTTAATATAATAAAAACTTAAAAAACCGACCTAGACATTTATTATGAAATAACTTTAGAGTATGCATGTTTGAGAAAAAGCTATTTCAACTTTTTGAGATATAACTCTTTGATGCTATCTTCATTTTTCTGTACATTTTCATGGTGATATAAAACAATCGTCTTACATGGTACCCATTCATAGCGCTTTAAAATTCTTGAATAAGCTATACTTCTAATTATAAAGTCGATAAAAAAGTAGTTTATCACAGTTGCCTGTCATTATTTACAACTTTAATATAAATTTTAATAAAATAACTTTTAAAATTATTAGTAATTTGCAATTTCATGTCTTTTAAAAATATAAATATCTTGCATCCAACTAAGTTTATTTAACTCAATCTATTTAAAATCAAGCCAATTATCATCTTATTCAACTATTCGATTCAATACTAGAATAAATATTCTTATATATCAAAATTTTTTTATTCGATTCCAGCTTCTTCGACCAGTACTCTAGCATTCTATATAAAATTTTTATTCTCAATAGCTGTTTATTTTCATAAAGTATAAACTTTTATTATATTTTCATTTTAACATATTTTCAATTATGAAGATTGTTAAAAAATATTTTGAGCTTTTAGCTTTAATAACTTTATTTAGTAAAGTAAATAAAGTTTAAGAAATAAATGTTTTAGTTTTAAATAAAATTTTATGAGATATTGTTGGAGTTTTTAAAATCTCTTAAATGATAAATATAAAATACATTTTATAATTTTATCTGTGAGTTCGACCGACAATATTAAGTAACATTAATATAACTAAACAAATAATGTTAATATAAATATTATTAATACTTCTAATGTTTATATTTTGACAAATAAATTTATATTCATTTTTTATAATTTATAATCTATTATATAATTTTGATAATTTAATTTTCTAACATTTGACAAAGAATAAAAAGCAGAAGTTGAGGTCAGACAAAAATAATATGTAAGAGAATAGGAAACTAATTCAAACTTAAATAGTAGTAGTTGGTTAAAAAATAAATAATAAATGTAGAAAGAGAGAATTATAAGTGCTAGACTAAAAGAATGATTTTAATAGTAATAGAGATTCCTTTAAAATCAGTAAGGTTGATAAATATTTATTGATGAGATTGGAACATATTTATAATATAATTTGCTAATCTGTCGATTTTATGTTAGTGTTTGTGCGAGGATTTTCGTTCTTTCGCGTGGTGCAAGTGTCATAAAAAATAAAATAAAATCGTAATTAGTTTTAAAAAATCGAAAAAACTTCTAAAAAAATGTAAACGTATTTCTAAAAAAATTATACATTTCTGATTCTATCAGTTAAAGAAATTCAATAATTATAAATTGTAAATCTTGTTTTACAAAAATAAGATATAATAATTTTTTTATGGAATATAAATGTACAACTGTGAAACACTAATGTAACGTACTAGTGAACGATGATTTTCAATTACATACTCATATATGAATAGAAAAAATCTTTGCTAGTGTTTAAAATCGATTATATTACCGGTTGAATGATCTACATAAAACAACTTCATTCAACATGGCTATTGCACCACGTAAAAGAACGAAAATCCTCGCACAAACACTAATATAAAATCGACAGATTAGCAAATTATATTATAAATATGTTCCAATCTTATCAATAAATATTTATCAACCTTACTGATTTTAAAATTCTTATGCTCACACACTCACACATAAGTATTGAAATAAATTACAAAAAAGATGTATTACTGTCAATGTATGTAATTTTTAGATGTTTGAAAGAATATATTTTTAATGACAAAGAAGGTGATAAATCAAGAATATTTATTTTATCCCCATATTAATTAAGTTTACACTGTATTTATTTACGTTATTAATATTTTATCAGCGTGTATGTTAAAAATTAGAAAGAATTTATTATATTTTATATTATTGTAAAAAATCCTTATACATTATAATATTATAATTCCTTCTATGATTAAGTTATAAAAAATATCTATTTTTACAATTTGGACGTTAGAAAAAAGAATTAAAATATTATTAAAAAATTAAATACATACCTGTTTAAATTCATTCCTAAAATTACCATTTAGCCAAGTATACAGAAAAGGATTGTAGCAGGTGCTGCTCATAGCTAGACAATGTGCCACAAAGAATAATACTTTATAATAGGTCCAGTTCATTGCTGGTGGATAAAAGTCCTCTATCATATTGATGATATTCAAAGGGAGCCAACTTACTCCGAAAATTGCAACCATCGCTATAAGCATACGATTGGTTTTCTTCTTTCGCTCTCTATCAATTTCTTTGCTTCTGTTTGCTTTACTACTTGGTTTCATCTTTGCACGATTGTTCAGTCTCACTGATACGCATGTATAACAGAAGGCTATTATGATGAATGGCAAAATGAATTGAAGAATGGATGTCAACGAACTAAATGTCATTCGGAACAATTCGTCTGGCCAAGCTTCCTCGCAGTATCGATTACCATTATTCCTAATGTCTGATTGAGGTTGCATATACAACCCATATGGGAGAGTCAAAATGAGTGCAGCAATCCAGATTGTGAGAATAATTGAATGACACGTTATGATTTTCATTCTAGGTCTAAAGGGATACAGAATGACCATAAATCTGTCAATAGCTATACTCGTTAGCGTAAGAGTACTTATATAGATACTAACACCTTGAGCATATGGAACTAGGTGACATAGAGTATCACCAAATACCCAGGTTCCCAAAAAAGTATAAAGAGGTGTAAATGGAACAGCTAAAATGCAGAGCAGAATATCGCTAAGGGCAAGATTTATGATGAAAAGATTGGTAACTGTTTGCATCTGACGATTTCGCACGATCACAAAGCAAACAAGAATATTCCCAAAAAACCCTAACAGAAAAATGCTTGTGTAACATATACCAATGACTAACTTGAATACTAGATTATATGTGGTGAATTCTTCAGTTAACGGCATAGTACTGTTCTTAGTATAATTAAAGTATATACAGTGGTTGCTGTTGCGAATAAAGATTACGTCTTCTAGTATTCCATGGTAACTTGATATTTCTTAAATTATGTTCAATTATTATCGAAACTTTTTATGTAAGTTAATTGGTTACTTGATAACTGGAACAAAAAATTTTGACACAAATATAGGTGATTAACTAATTAAATTATAGTAATAATTATCGATTTGATAATCATCATCTTCAGTATTTTTCAATATATTTCTAATTTTAAATACTTAAAATTCATTGAAGAGAAATAATGATATTAAAAAAAAACCAAAATTATAAAAGATGTTAGGTGGATAAAAATGTATGTACAGTAATACATTATTGTAACCTATCAAAATGCCCAGGGGTAAGAGAATGAAAAAATATATTAAAAAATCAAAATCTTTATGTTATCGAATCAGATAACCTGTAGGGTAAGAAAGATCGTGAAGAATGAACATATAAAAAATTAATCGATTTAGAGCTGTAAGATAGAGAGAGAGAGAACAATTTGATTTCTGTGAAAATAATTATAATTGTTATTTTTATATTTATTTCGAATAATACCGGTTGTTCTGAATATTAAATAGTTAAAAATTCTCAATTGTTATCTTTTTGTACTATATCTAAACAAGCATGCGAATAACAAAGGTGATATAAGTCAACTTACTTATTTTAAACATATCTTGATAAAATCATGCGGACCTGTTGTATTTTTTATATACAAATAATATTACTATTGTGTATTGCTACTTAGAAATACATTATTGTTTAAATAAAATCAATCAATTATGTAAGCTACGATTACTTGATCCCATATTTTCGATGCTGCAAAGTCATCCTAATCCTCGGTATATGGGTGCCAAAAACGCAGAGTACAAAGTAAGTTACGCGACGAGTACGCTCTCAGATGTTTCGCAAAAGTAAGACTCTTCCGTCACCGCTCATGGTAAGTAATATCTATTGTGATAGGTATAGTAAATATCCCGTTCCAATGTTAAAAATCATTCCAAAGATCAGTTGTACTGCGCATTTAATGTCTAAAATAATATTTATATTTTATTTTATATATATTAAAAAAAACCCTTACAGTGTTTTAAAAAAAAGTTACAAAAGAAGTACACAGAAATATATGCATTAAGGAAATTATGGCGAGGTTAGAGAGTTTAAGTGCAGATGTGTGTAGTCTGTTTTGGAAAGAAAAAAAGATAATTTTAGCTGGAATATCGGTCGAGAATATAATAAGCGATGTGAAAAAATATTAGTATTGGTAAATTAATATGTGATAGTAATATTTAAAAACAAAAGACAAGAAAGTTACGTATAAAATGAATCAAAACAATATTATGAGAGGGATGCTTCGTAAAAGAGAAAAGAGAAAGGTGCATTTCCCACGTGAAGGTACAGAGAATGAAATATAAAAAAAGGTAAAGAGGTACAAAGTTTGTAAGAACTGCAAAAATAATTTTTTAGAAGAATGCATGAAAGATATAAGAAGAAATATAGTAGATACATTTGTTGGCTTCGAGAAAAGGATAAAAGTCGAAATAAAAAGAAATTAAAGAACATGTTGGAATTAATAGAAACATACAGAGTAGAGACGAAAGGTTTAATAGGAGAGAAATAGATGTTAAATACAGTAAACACTAATCACAAGCAGATAAGTATAAGTAATGAGGAAAAATAAACTAAAAAAATAATACGTACTAAGTGAAAGAAAAGAACTACTATAAAAAAATAGCGAACCAATTAAAGAATTGAGGAAAACTATAAGAAGATGAAGAGGACGATATTAGTGTAGACGTGAACATTAATAGTGCTTAAAAAATTAATGCGAGAGGCCATAGTAGTTTTGTGCGAGTCAAATAAGAAAATGGAGAAAATGTAATAAAAATATACATAAGTGAAGAAGATAAGAAAAAATAGATACGATATAGACAGAAGAAAACGGAGAAAACAAAATTAGTGAATGGTTTGAGGAAAAATAAAAGTTAGGAAGCTTCGAAGTATACATAAGAACACAAAGTAATAAAGTTGACCGAAACCTGGTTAGAAAAAATGACAAGAAAAAAAATAGAAGAAAAACATCAAATAAAATAAAACTTACAACAAAATAAAAAAAGAAAAAACAATAAAAGCAATGTATGAAAAGATGTGGTAGAAATGAAAGTAGAAACGATGAGTGCAAATTTAGTATTTAATGAAAGAAATAAACTTCAAAATGGTTTATATGTGAGAATAGATATAAAATAAAGAATAATCTATAATTTCAGGTGGAGATTTTAAATCAAGAACAGGGGTAGAAGAGAGATAAGTAATGGATAAAGTAAAAAAGGAAAGATTAGATAAATAGAAACAAGGGTTGAATTACAAAAGAAGATAAAAGAAGATACAAGAGAAAAGGAACACAATAAAATTAGGATAAAAAATGAATTATGAAGGAATAAAAAATGACGGGAAAGTAAAAAAGTAACGACAACTTGTGAACAGTAAAAGAATTTAAATCTAAACGAAAATAGAAGAAGTAAACAATGTTAAATCGGGATTTTTTAAACTTATCTAAAAAAGGAGAAAATATAAAGAAAAAATTTTAATAAGTTCAGAAGAATAAAGTTCAGAACAAACTTATGAATAAAATGTAGAAGTAAGGTAAAAAATTAGTAGTGCAAGGAATGATTAAAATTATCAACCAATTTATAAGGGGGGTGGGGGAGATTCAAGATGAATGCATCAGCGGGATTATACGATGTTGATCGTTAAAAAAGGAAACAAGGAGAAAATAAAAATGTTTAATAACGTTATGTTATGGGTTTATGTTGCATAGAAATACATAAAGATTGTTAAAATGAAAATAAAAGAGTAGATTAAAACAAATTAAAAACATAATCATCCTTAATTTATTTGTAAAAAATAGATAAAGTAGATATAATTCACGTACTTTTTGCGTATTTATTTTGTATGGCTTGCAAATATACAAGCCTTATTAACAAAGTAAAAAGATCGAATATATAATATAATACAATAGTTATTATTATAAAATATTTTCAATGAAAAATCAGTTAATAAGTAATGAATCGTTTCAATAAAGAATATATGTAGAGAAACCAATAGAAATATTAAAATAAATAATGAAATAATTGGAGAAATTGAAACAAAAAGAGAAATTGGGCAGTACAGTCGAATAAGCTCAACGTTGTTTTATATTTAATAAAATATTTAAAAATTACTTAGAAAGAAAAATGTAGAACAAAATATAAAAAAAAAATTAATTAAATTCAAACATTTAAAGAAAATAATAGACAATTTATTAAATTGTATAGTTAAAAGAACAAACAGGTTTATGGAAAATCCTTGATGTATTGTAGAAAAATGATTTACGGACAATTTTTCAAAACCAAAATGAAAATATTTGATGGGTTAATAGAAAATGTATTACTTTAACGAAGCCGATATTGTTGGGTTATAAAAGTTGCGAGGAAATTGAAAAAGTACACAATAAATATATAAGATGGGTACTTAACTTGAATAAGTTTATCCCTCAAAAGAGATAAAACTAGCAAAGAGAGCAATTAGGCTTAGAACGGTAAATAACGTAATAAAAAAAAAAAAAACGCGGTAAAGAGTGCGTAAAAATAAGAATAGGTAAAAACAAGTATTTGAAAAGTACAGAAATAAGTATAAAAGGAAGAGCAAAAATTATGGATTAGAAATAATACATTTCTGGCATAGCATTGGATAAATCAAATTGTAACTGTAGGGAGAAAATTAAGAGTACAGAAATAATATGGGAGATAAAAGAGTCAATACATGTAGGCCAATGACTGCAACTATGGATAAACAACCTATAAAAATCAAAATATGCACGGTAATTCAAACATGTGATTGCAGAAAATGTAAAAGACAAAAGGTTGTGTTTATTTAAAGAAAAAGGAAGACACAAAAAATTGGAATGAAAATATTGACAAGATTTATGATAGGAACCTAAATAAGGGTCAATAAATACTGATTTATAGAGAAGGAAAAAAGATGTAAATGTACAATAATAAAAAGAAACGATGAA
This sequence comes from Platyscapa corneri, assembly GCA_018907185.1. Classification (NCBI taxonomy): domain Eukaryota; kingdom Metazoa; phylum Arthropoda; class Insecta; order Hymenoptera; family Agaonidae; genus Platyscapa; species Platyscapa corneri. The sequence continues at coordinate 316,766 of JACCHW010000075.1, forward strand.
ATATATTTTAGAAGAGTGTGATATTTTAGACATTATATCAAATAAGTGGAGTAATATTTTGAAAGGCAAAAATAAAGATTTACCAATATTATAGAAGATAACAAAAGAAAAGAAAACAAAGGTGCTAGGTTGGATAGTAACATTTGGATTAAAAAGGAAAAAAATATGATAAAAATGGATATTATATATATAAATATTAGGCGACAAAATTTTAATACGTTAAATTGTTATACGATAAAATATTTTATATTTTCATAATTTTATAAAATAAAGGTTTTGAGTATATATATATATATCATTTCAGTATTGTTTGAGTAATAATCTTATAAATTATAGTAATTGCACTTTTTGGTAGGTCGAACTTGTTTGAAAAGAATGAATAAGACTTGTAAAAATAAATGATTCTATGTTTGACGTTACCATTTATGTATATGATTTTTTTAATCAAAATAAATTGGTCATATAATTTAAAATTAAAAACGCATGTCTGTCTGATCTAATGCACTGGATATTATCAACTAATTATTTTATTAGAAAAATTGTTGTTTGGTTTTTACATTTTATTTAGATTCTTATATACCTCTCTCTCATATATATATATATATATATATACTAATATATATGTATGTATTTATTTTAAAATATATGTTTTATATTGCTTATATTCCCATGTATAATTACTAAACAATTATAAATCTTAATAATCTCTTTAATTATAGATCATCTCTTAACGTAATACGTAATCTAACTATTTTTCACTAAAAACTTTAATTAATAATAAAAAATATGAATGCGATCGAGAATATTTTAGTTAATTTAATAGTATTCTTTATGATATTAATGTGTAATACATATTATACTTTCTACAAACTTATTTTAGAATCTTTATATATTTTAGAAGTAATGGAGTAAAACAATATATCAAAAAAAAAAATTTTTTTTTTATTTAATGCATATGATGTATTTGTGTATGAAAATCAATACCCTTATTTCTTTATATTTTGTGCTTGAATATATATCTTATGAATTCATATCGACTTATATTCTATTTTTTCATAATTTTTAATAAAGAAACTTAATATTATTAGATTGAAGTTTAGAATTTTATTAAAAAAATGTATTATTGCAGTAATTATTATGTAATGTTTATTCAATAAGGGCATATAAAATAAGAAATATAATATAAAATATTTTTTCTAATTAAAGTTATGATAATTTATTTTATAATATGTAAGGGAGTTAAAATTATTACATGAATATAAATTAAAGTATTAATCGAAGTATAATGATATTAGATAATTTAATAATTATTAATTTTAGTTCTTTTTCTTCAATACTTTCTTTATTAATACTGTTGTTTTAATTATATCATGTTACAGAAAGTGAACAAATGTTCTTTTAAATAAAAAATACTGACTGAATTCTCTTCTTTATTTAAGAACTACATTAAAAACAGAATAACCTAGTTCACTTCACATTGTATGGTTTGACTACTTATTGTAGCGCAACAAAAAGCGCATGCGTCAACCGCCGCATTTTACAATCTGGAGTTAATACATGATAAGACTAGTATTGTCCGACTACTTCTGTAGTCGTATAGTAAATTAGTACTAATTAGAGATTAAATTTGTATTACTTTGTCTTCTGATGCTCAGTTTTGTTTTCTATCGCAAAATATCACAGATTGGAAACTATTTTCAATGATATAATTTAAGTACACATTAAATAGATAACAAAGTTCACTTTTGCAATGGAACAAATAATGTGAGAAAAAATTGAATTATATAAGTTAAAAAGTAAAAACCATGTAAATTGTTGGTTACTATTTTAACCGATCATATAATATTATGAATTGAGCAAAGAACAAAGTAATAGATTTAGATATGAAAAGTTCAGACAAACGTATTTTAAAAGTTATATTGAGAATTTGAAAATGTTCGCTGGTGGCGTAGCTACACGAGAATTTTGATAGATTTTTTTTTATAATTTTTGGAAATGATTAACATAAAAAACAAAAATAGAAAGATAATCATCAACAATTTGTATATATAAAGAGAGAAAGAGAAGAACAGCGATAGAATTAGTACGAGTCTTAATATTTTAATTTTAGAGTTTTTAAATCATAATCCTTTTGATATTTTACAATTTTCACTTGAAAATTTCAAGCAGATCATGATGTGCTGAATCTGAGTGGATTCGTACTCCGCTAATGCAGATTGTACTGTAGTAAGTGTTGTATTTGACTGTTTGTTGTGAAAATTAGTGTGAAAATTTAGTTTGTGACGATTTTTTATTTTTAAAAAATGAACATTAAAATAAGTGTGCTAATACTTCTTTTATAAAAATGTGTAAAATTATATATAATATACATTTTTTAAATTCTTAATTTAAAAAAATTAAAAGCTGTTAAATTATAAATGTCTCTTTAAGAATAAATAAGTTTTTAATATAATTACAATATATATTATTGTATTATAAATATTATTATAATTTATGTAATTTGTAAAAAAATATTAAATATTTAACATTTCAATAAAAAATATCTGTGTTGAATATTAGTAGAATATAAGAATCTATTAAATTGATGTTTTAAAGGCAAATATGATATTTGTTTTGATGAAAATAAAATCATAAAATTAGTATCAATTCATTAGTCACACATATTAGTCACACGTAATATAAAAACATAGAATAATTTTAATTTTGAATATATATTTTAATATTTATATTATATAATACAGGTTGTATACATACTTTTTATGTATTCAAATATAAATTTTTCTAGGAAAAGTTAGTTAATCATACGAAATAAATTAGTTGAAGATAATATTAAATTTACGTAGTTATATAAATATAATTTTTAATTAAAATAAAAATATTTTAATGTTATTCTGCTGAATATTTCTTTAATATTATTGAATTGTATCTGTTGCACTTATATTTATTTCATGTATATTTCGTTTTTATTTTTATATGAATAAATATTGTGAAAAATGTTATCAATATAATATTATAGTTATAAATATAATTAATAATCAAATTTGCAATTATTTCATATAAAATTACATTAAAGCATGTGATAATAAAGTATCATTGATACAATTATTTACTTTATAAATGTGTTTAACAAAATTAAGTATATTTAAATGTAAATACTATAAATTTTTTTATTTTGTTTCGAAAATTATACATTTAAGGATGTTAAATATTATTTTTTAATGGTATTTTAAGAAATATAAATTTAATATTAAAATAAAATACCATTTATTTTCTAAAACCTTATTTAAAATTTATTGATAAAATTAAAAAATTTTATTTTTGAATGACTGCATATTTTACAAGGTATTTAAGATTTTAAATAACAATTTTGATATAAGACTGGAAAAATTTTAATTTAAATATGAAATGTACAAAATTATTTATAATTTTTATTTTTCTCATAGCTTATTATTTTTGAATAAATGCTAGACAATTTAACTATTACATTTTTTACATATTTAGATTATGCAGAAAATACAAATTTTCAAAATGGTAAAAAATATGTTATAATCAATGACTTTTTGCTTCTTTTAAAGACTATTAATAAATAATTTTGTAATTATAATTCATTGTAATCTGAGAACATTTGTTAAGTTTGGATAACATAAATTACCTGATATATTAAATTCTAACTTTCGAAAGCAGCATATTTTCTGTTTGATTTACATAAAGTTTTATTTGTAATAGTTTAAATTTATAATAAAATTTCTTATATTGTTTTTCATTTTTTTAAATTAATACCAGTTTTATTTTTAATTAATTCATTTCCAAGGTCATTAACATTATCAAGTTATAAAGAATCTTTAAAATTATATGCATAATAAAAATTAAATACAAAATCTACTTCAACAATCAAAGTTTAATATTAAATATGGAAAAGGTATTCTGCATAAATAGTTTTATATTTTATAATTGTGGATTATTATATTTTATATTTTGTTTATTGTTAAAATTATTATTTTTTTAAGTAAATGAATTTGAATATTGAAATATTTATTTAACAATTTTACTAATATTTTATATTTATTTTACTAATTACAGAATGAATCATTACGTACATAATTATATTTTAAAATCGAATTAAGTATTTTAAAATTGCAATTAGTGAATTTTATGTAATGAATATTCGAGAAAAATATGTAGAAAAATTTCTATGGGTGTACAACTAATAATTCAAATTTATGATTGTTCAATATAGTATATATTTTTTATGGTAATATTCCTTTAGTTTACTTAAATTAAAAATGGTTTCCGAAAGATTATTTTTCAGTTATTTTTAGATAGTGTCTTTTTTCTTTAGAAAAGTCGTATCAAATTAATTTAATTTTATATCTCTACATGTAATTGGATCATTTTTTGAAAGTATTATATAATTTAAAAATATTATGAATTCATTTTAAAGTATGAAATTTGAAAACTATTATACACATTTTTGAAAAATTAATATACAAATATTTATATTTTCAATCGTAAATTACTATTGCTTAAAAATATTTAAAATCTTTATACAATTATTTCTATGTTAAATTTTTCTTAAATATGATTTTTATATTTTTTGTTAATAATTTACTATTAAAAATTTTCATAGCAGTAACTAACTATATTTTATAAGTTTACTTGACATTTATTTATTATTAATAATTAATTATTAATTCTAATTATTCTTAAAAACGTTGTATAATCAAATCAAATTAAAGATTTTGTAATTTTGTGTATTATAAGAAATATTTGTTTATTTATATATATGTAGGTCAGTGCTTGAAATATATATATATATATATGTATTTATGGAGTGTGCGCATATATACGAATAAGTAAAATATATGCTTTAACAAATTAAACAAATTTTGGGGGAAAGAATAAACTCATGCTTCTAAATTATTATGGTCGTCAAGTATGTCAACGCTAAACTTGAAGTACGATTTCAGATGTTTCATATATGACGTCGATGTCTGACACACGCGCGCGCACGCACAGAAATATTTACGTTCAGTTTGTGCCTGAAACTCGATCTCCAATATACGCTAAATTTATTTGTGAAGGAGTACGTGCATGCACACAAATCTATATATGAGCGAGATTTGCCAATATAATGTATCTTATGATAAATCATTGTTTTTCAGTTATTTTCTCTTATAATTATTCTTTTATTTTTTTCATTTTATACAATTAAATGTGTTTTAATTTAATAATGCTCATTATATGATATAACAATATTTATTGTATAATAAAGTAGATGTTATAATTTATTTATTTCTATACATAATCCTTTTTGTTCCATTTTCTTATATTTAACTCCTCAATGTGTATAATTCAATATCAGTATAATATGTGTATATATTCGCTTGTATTGAATATATATATATGCATACATACACCAAATAAACTCTCTACAGTTTTGAGACGTCTCTAAAATTCTGATATCTTCTCCTGGATAATTTGTTTTCCTTCCGTTTCATCATTATTTTATTAGAAATTTGTATAAAATATCGAAAGATTTTGTTAATATCAGTTCCCTACTTTTTATTGTGTTGGCTTATGATATAAATTGATTTAAATATGATTTGGTTTACCTAACTTTTTGAATTAACAACTGACTTTCAATTCGTTATTACGGTTTAAATACTAATTAGATGTCTTTTTTCAATATATCATCTCTCTTTTTTCAGAATTATCATTATTATTGTTGGTTTATGCATTAGCTGCTGGTATAATTATTTATTACGAGTCTGATACTTGTCTGAATTTTGCAGCGTTATGCATCAATTTACTCATTATTAATAATAATTAATTTTTGATTATTAATTAATTTGTTCATTATTTTATTGTAAATTCCTATTACTTTGTTTTATTCAAAATAAGTTTGATTTTTAATTCATATTATTGTTATTTTATTATTATTTTTTTCTTTATTTACATGTTAATTTTCTCTTATTCATTTAATTGTACCTTACTTAATAATTTTTATATTCATTTAGTCTTTTGTATTTTTCTTGTATTTTTATTGTTTGCGTGATGTAAAGTGTAACGTGTTATTCATACTTGAACTGTGTGTTACATTTACTTTTAGAATTATCGATTATTTGGTGATTATACATTTTTTTAAGTTTATTATGAGCACTCATTAGATTAAATTAATTCTTTGTTGAATATAAAGATGTTCAGCATTGTTTATAAATAACTTTTTCAAAGAATTTTTAATTAACTTTTATTGTATTATTTATTTCAAATTTATATGCATATCGTATGTTCTTTAAATTTCATGTCTTGTTAGTTAATACGTTTTTACCTATTTTAACTGCCATTCTTTATTACTTGTACGTAGTAAATCTGATTTATGAAGGTATTTGGGGCTATCTGTTTCATGATTAATTTTGCTATGATAATGCTTTCTTTTACTAGACGATTGTTATTAGAAAAAATAATATTTATATATAATAATAATAATAATAATAATAATAAAATGATTTTTTAATATTGTAATAAACATTGATATTGATTTGATATTTTTTCCTACATAAATTTGTCAATAGAAATTTGCTCATTATAATAATATTAATATATAATTAATTTCTTTATAGCTACTATATTATTTTAAAAAAATCTTTATTTTTTTAAACTTCCTATTGTTTATTAGTTGTAGATTTAACTATATGTTTATAATAAATTTCTTTATTTTATTTTTATTTATATGTTACTGTAAACTATACTTAACACTTTCTTATTGCCATAAACATTAATTTATTCATTTTATAACAAGCGTAAAAATTGTCTATATATTTTAGAAATTATTATTCTTTCAATTAATTTTTGGCTACAATCCCATTTTTGTTAAAAATAATCTTACAATTTTTCGTGAACTTCGCTTAAATTAAATTTATCCGACTTGGTTTCTAAAATTTAAAAGTTATTACGGTCACTTTATGAATGTAAATGCTTGGCTACATTTCTTTGCTTAATATTAAATTTTATATGGGGTAACTAATCATTTCTTATTCCAATTTTTTTTTCTTTTAGTGCTAATGCCGATTCATACCACTAAGGAAGTTATTCTATATTTCAAATTAGTATGATAGTTTCAAAACATATATATTTTTATATATATATTGTTACAATATATATAATTTCTATATTATCATTATTTTATACATAAATATTTATATTTTGACTTACATCTAAAATCAGAATAAAAGTTAAGTACTTGACTTATTGCTATTTCAGTTTTTTTAGCTTCCAGTTTACACTTTAATAGTATTATTTCTGTGAGAGATTTTCTGTTTTCTTGCTTTGAGTACTTGCTTTCATTTCTTTCTACATATTATTTATTTGTAATTTTTCACAATTTCTCTTTTTCAAATCTTGTTATATAATTTAATGTGATTTCTTTTTTTTTTTTTAATATTTTCTTTAATAGATTGTATCTTAACGTGCGCACTTTTGACCAAATTAAGCGTAAAAAATTAAATACTTAATCCTCCGTGCAAATATAATAGATTAAAATATATAAATTATACACAAATTATACAAATAAATTTTATTTCAAATTAAATAATATATTAAAAAAAAATTTATCATCAACACAAATGATTATAGTATTAAGAATTTTTAAATTGACATTAAATTTGTTTTTAAATATTTGATGATATTTAGTTTAAAAAAAAGCCTTATAACCACTAGGTTGGCACTTATAGCGTACATTGAAGATAAAACTTTCCTTATCCAATCAAATAAGTATTACATTTAACGAAGTTACTAGTGTATATGAACTCAGTCACTTTTTCTTACTAGACCTTAATAAAATTAGCAACTCTCCTATTGATTAATTTTGAGATATAGTTATTGACCCGATGTCGTGAGAGATATTATTGATTTGTTAGTTAATAAGATCGGCGTGTTTCAGTTTTGATCTATCTGAATCAGTTGAATTTCCCTGCAATGATATCCTATCGAGTGCCATGTGTATTCATGCGTCGTGAGAGTAATTCCGCTTCTAAATTCCACTTTCAATAAGATAATATATAGTACATTCTGCAGTTATTTTTTTATTTGCTTTGTTATTTCTCACATACATAATACCAGAATATTGAGGAGTTTGTTTTCTTTAAGTGATTTGTTCACTCTCAACTGTTACCCTAGTTTGTTGTTAAAAATGATGATACTTCATCAAGAATTCCCTTCCGCTTCTTCATTTTTTCTCTTTGTCCATTATTTCTATACTTATCAAATTGCGTATTCGATTTTTGGACAATAAAGAAGGAAGGTTAAAAAAATTATTTTAGATACAGTCTCTTTAATTTATAGACATCATCATTATTTTATCAGGACATTCGTTATAACAATTAACGTCTTTTAATATAAAACTTAACACACTTGTTTACTGAAAGTTATTTAAATGTGTAATCTACACATTTCAGGTGATAAATATGTTAATATGATTTTAATAGTTTTAACAATGTTCCTGGATAATTAGATTTTCTAATATTTCTGAAAAAAAATATTGGTATACAAGTATAGTAATTAAATAAAATAAAAAGAAACCAGTCATAATTATATTAAGTTTGAAACAGATAAGAATTTTTGCACCAGTCTTTTTTGCGTGAAAAAATTTTTTAAAGACAAAGCCTTTTCTGGAAATGATCAGAATGAAGAACGAACAGTGCCGAATACGCCTATTTAAGTTAAACTAAACTGTTACTAACTACAATGTCCAGGGAAAGGTTGAGATTACTGTTTATATTAACTCAATGTTTTGAAGAAAATAAAGTAGTAGAGTGGAATAAGTAATGCATGAGATTTAAAGATTAGCTTAACTTAAATTGAGTAAAGCTAAATTATGAATTTAGAAAACGTGGAGGGTATAGTAGGATCAGCGAACTATATCAAATGATTTTACAAGAGTAAAACAAGATAGAGTAAGTATTTGGTGTATTCTAAAATTATTGAGTAGACAGTGGAGATCGTTTCGCCGTATTTTCGGAGAGAAGATTATATAAATATTTTTTAGGATTTAAGAATTCCTGATTAATCATGGATAAGAAAAAATATTTTCAGAATTTTCTTGTATATTAACTAACCGTCTATCAAGAATGGATGAAAGAGCAGGCCTATAGAGAATCCATAAAATCCCATGCCATGAATAATAATTTTAAAAGCTCTAAGTTTAATTTTAGGGAATGCATTATTGGAGGAAAAGGGCAAAAAGGTGTACAGCCATAATTTTTATAGACCACCCGAGTTTGTACCAAAAGTAACCCTTGAATATGTTACCGCAATACTTTCAGCGATTGAATGGAAATCTATTTATATAATGATCGGAGGTCTATTTTTGTTTAAAAAGAATATGGCTAATAATTTGTCATCGTTAAGGTTCATTGTCTATTTTTATAATCCTGAATTGAAAGGATTTACAATCTTATGTAATAGAGAAAACAGTTCAATAAAGAGGAACTAGTTTGTGTGGTGCATTTAAAATAAAATATAGCCAGGTCATCGGTATATTAAGCAAAGAAAGAAAAAAAAAAATTTTTTTTTTTGATATATTGTTTTACTCCATTACTTCTAAAATATATAAAGATTCTAAAATAAGTTTGTAGAAAGTATAATATGTATTACACATTAATATCATAAAGAATACTATTAAATTAACTAAAATATTCTCGATCGCATTCATATTTTTTATTATTAATTAAAGTTTTTAGTGAAAAATAGTTAGATTACGTATTACGTTAAGAGATGATCTATAATTAAAGAGATTATTAAGATTTATAATTGTTTAGTAATTATACATGGGAATATAAGCAATATAAAACATACATTTTAAAATAAATACATACATATATATATATATATATATATATATATATATATATGTATATTAAATCTAAATAAATGTAAAACCAAACAACAATTTTTCTAATAAAATAATTATTTATAATATCCATTGCATTTATATCAGACAGACATGCGTTTTATAATTTTAAATTATATGATCCAATTTTATTTTGATTAAAAAAATCATATACATAAATGGTAAGTCAAACATAGAATCATTTATTTTTACAAGTAATATTCATTCTTTTCAAACAAGTTCGACCTACCAAAAAGTGCAATTACTATAATTTATAAGATTATTACTCAAACAATACTGAAATGATATTTATATATATACTCAAAACCTTTATTTTATAAAATTATGAAAATATAAAATATTTTATCGTATAACAATTTACGTATTAAAATTTTGTCGCCCTAATATTTATATATATAATATCCATTTTTATCATATTTTTTTCCCTTTTTAATCCAATGTTACTATCCAACCTAGCACCTTGTTTTCTTTTCTTTTGTTATCTTCTATAATATTTGGTAAATCTTTATTTTTGCCTTTCAAAATATTACTCCACTTATTTGATATAATGTCTAAAATATCACACTCTTCTAAAATATATTTCATCGTTTCTTTTTAATATTGTACATTTACATCTTTTTTCCTTCTCTATAAATCAGTATTTATTGACCCTTATTTAGGTTCCTATCATAAATCTTGTCAATATTTTCATTCCAATTTTTTGTGTCTTCCTTTTTCTTTAAATAAACACAACCTTTTGTCTTTTACATTTTCTGCAATCACATGTTTGAATTACCGTGCATATTTTGATTTTTATAGGTTGTTTATCCATAGTTGCAGTCATTGGCCTACATGTATTGACTCTTTTATCTCCCATATTATTTCTGTACTCTTAATTTTCTCCCTACAGTTACAATTTGATTATCCAATGCTATGCCAGAAATGTATTATTTCTAATCCATAATTTTTGCTCTTCCTTTTATACTTATTTCTGTACTTTCAAATACTTGTTTTTACCTATTCTTATTTTTACGCACTCTTTACCGCGTTTTTTTTTTTTTTATTACGTTATTACGTTCTTAAGCCTAATTGCTCTCTTTGCTAGTTTTATCTCTTTTGAGGGATAAACTTATTCAAGTTAAGTACCCATCTTATATATTTATTTTGTACTTTTTCAATTTCCTCGCAACTTTTATAACCCAAAATATCGGCTTCGTAAAGTAATACATTTTCTATTAACCCATCAAATATTTTCATTTTGGTTTTGAAAAATTGTCCGTAAATCATTTTTCTACAATACATCATAGATTTTCCATAAACATGTTTGTTCTTTTAACTATACAATTTAATAAATTGTCTATTATTTTCTTTAAATGTTTGAATTTAATTAATTTTTTTTTTATATTTTGTTCTACATTTTTCTTTCTAAGTAATTTTTAAATATTTTATTAAATATAAAACAACGTTGAGCTTATTCGACTGTACTGCCCAATTTCTCTTTTTGTTTCAATTTCTCCAATTATTTCATTATTTATTTTAATATTTCTATTGGTTTCTCTACATATATTCTTTATTGAAACGATTCATTACTTATTAACTGATTTTTCATTGAAAATATTTTATAATAATAACTATTGTATTATATTATATATTCGATCTTTTTACTTTGTTAATAAGGCTTGTATATTTGCAAGCCATACAAAATAAATACGCAAAAAGTACGTGAATTATATCTACTTTATCTATTTTTTACAAATAAATTAAGGATGATTATGTTTTTAATTTGTTTTAATCTACTCTTTTATTTTCATTTTAACAATCTTTATGTATTTCTATGCAACATAAACCCATAACATAACGTTATTAAACATTTTTATTTTCTCCTTGTTTCCTTTTTAAACGATCAACATCGTATAATCCGCTGATGCATTCATCTTGAATCTCCCCCACCCCCCTTATAATTGGTTGATAATTTTAATCATCCTTGCACTACTAATTTTTTACCTTACTTCTACATTTTATTCATAAGTTTGTTCTGAACTTTATTCTTCTGAACTTATTAAAATTTTTTCTTTATATTTTCTCCTTTTTTAGATAAGTTTAAAAAATCCCGATTTAACATGTTACTTCTTCTATTTCGTTTAGATTTAAATTCTTTTACTGTTCACAAGTGTCGTTACTTTTTTACTTTCCCGTCATTTTTATTCCTTCATAATCATTTTTATCCTAATTTTATTGTGTTCCTTTCTCTTGTATTCTTCTTTTTATCTTCTTTTGTAATTCAACCCTTGTTTCTATTTATCTAATCTTTCCTTTTTTACTTTATCCATTACTTATCTCTCTTCTAACCCCTGTTCTTGATTTAAAATCTCCACCTGAAAATTATAGATTATTCTTTATTTTATATCTATTCTCACATATAAACCATTTTGAAGTTTATTTCTTTCATTAAATACTAAATTTGCACTCATCGTTTCTACTTTCATTTCTACCACATCTTTTCATACATTGCTTTTATTGTTTTTTCTTTTTTTATTTTGTTGTAAGTTTTATTTTATTTGATGTTTTTCTTCTATTTTTTTTCTTGTCATTTTTTCTAACCAGGTTTCGGTCAACTTTATTACTTTGTGTTCTTATGTATACTTCGAAGCTTCCTAACTTTTATTTTTCCTCAAACCATTCACTAATTTTGTTTTCTCCGTTTTCTTCTGTCTATATCGTATCTATTTTTTCTTATCTTCTTCACTTATGTATATTTTTATTACATTTTCTCCATTTTCTTATTTGACTCGCACAAAACTACTATGGCCTCTCGCATTAATTTTTTAAGCACTATTAATGTTCACGTCTACACTAATTATCTTCCTCTTCATCTTCTTATAGTTTTCTCAATTCTTTAATTGGTTCGCTATTTTTTTATAGTAGTTCTTTTCTTTCACTTATACGTATTATTTTTTTAGTTTATTTTTCTCATTACTTATACTTATCTTCTTGTGATTATTGTTACTGTATTTACATCTATTTCTCTCCTATTAAACCTTTCGTCTCTACTCTGTATGTTTCTATTAATTCCAACATGTTCTTTAATTTCTTTTTATTTCGACTTTTATCCTTTTCTCGAAGCCAACAAATGTATCTACTATATTTCTTCTTATATCTTTCATGCATTCTTCTAAAAAATTATTTTTGCAGTTCTTACAAACTTTGTACCTCTTTACCTTTTTTTATATTTCATTCTCTGTACCTTCACGTGGGAAATGCACCTTTCTCTTTTCTCTTTTACGAAGCATCCCTCTCATAATATTGTTTTGATTCATTTTATACGTAACTTTCTTGTCTTTTGTTTTTAAATATTACTATCACATATTAATTTACCAATACTAATATTTTTTCACATCGCTTATTATATTCTCGACCGATATTCCAGCTAAAATTATCTTTTTTTCTTTCCAAAACAGACTACACACATCTGCACTTAAACTCTCTAACCTCGCCATAATTTCCTTAATGCATATATTTCTGTGTACTTCTTTTGTAACTTTTTTTAAAACACTGTAAGGGTTTTTTTTAATATATATAAAATAAAATATAAATATTATTTTAGACATTAAATGCGCAGTACAACTGATCTTTGGAATGATTTTTAACATTGGAACGGGATATTTACTATACCTATCACAATAGATATTACTACCATGAGCGGTGACGGAAGAGTCTTACTTTTGCGAAACATCTGAGAGCGTACTCGTCGCGTAACTTACTTTGTACTCTGCGTTTTTGGCACCCATATACCGAGGATTAGGATGACTTTGCAGCATCGAAAATATGGGATCAAGTAATCGTAGCTTACATAATTGATTGATTTTATTTAAACAATAATGTATTTCTAAGTAGCAATACACAATAGTAATATTATTTGTATATAAAAAATACAACAGGTCCGCATGATTTTATCAAGATATGGTTAAAATAAGTAAGTTGACTATATCACCTTTGTTATTCGCATGCTTGTTAGATATAGTACAAAAAGATAACAATTGAGAATTTTTAACTATTTAATATTCAGAACAACCGGTATTATTCGAAATAAATATAAAAATAACAATTATAATTATTTTCACAGAAATCAAATTGTTCTCTCTCTCTCTATCTTACAGCTCTAAATCGATTAATTTTTATATGTTCATTCTTCACGATCTTTCTTACCCTACAGGTTATCTGATTCGATAACATAAAGATTTGATTTTTTAATATATTTTTTCATTCTCTTACCCCTGGGCATTTTGATAGGTTACAATAATGTATTACTGTACATACATTTTTATCCACCTAACATCTTTTATAATTTTGGTTTTTTTTAATATCATTATTTCTCTTCAATGAATTTTAAGTATTTAAAATTAGAAATATATTGAAAAATACTGAAGATGATGATTATCAAATCGATAATTATTACTATAATTTAATTAGTTAATCACCTATATTTGTGTCAAAATTTTTGTTCCAGTTATCAAGTAACCAATTAACTTACATAAAAAGTTTCGATAATAATTGAACATAATTTAAGAAATATCAAGTTACCATGGAATACTAGAAGACGTAATCTTTATTCGCAACAGCAACCACTGTATATACTTTAATTATACTAAGAACAGTACTATGCCGTTAACTGAAGAATTCACCACATATAATCTAGTATTCAAGTTAGTCATTGGTATATGTTACACAAGCATTTTTCTGTTAGGGTTTTTTGGGAATATTCTTGTTTGCTTTGTGATCGTGCGAAATCGTCAGATGCAAACAGTTACCAATCTTTTCATCATAAATCTTGCCCTTAGCGATATTCTGCTCTGCATTTTAGCTGTTCCATTTACACCTCTTTATACTTTTTGGGAACCTGGGTATTTGGTGATACTCTATGTCACCTAGTTCCATATGCTCAAGGTGTTAGTATCTATATAAGTACTCTTACGCTAACGAGTATAGCTATTGACAGATTTATGGTCATTCTGTATCCCTTTAGACCTAGAATGAAAATCATAACGTGTCATTCAATTATTCTCACAATCTGGATTGCTGCACTCATTTGACTCTCCCATATGGGTTGTATATGCAACCTCAATCAGACATTAGGAATAATGGTAATCGATACTGCGAGGAAGCTTGGCCAGACGAATTGTTCCGAATGACATTTAGTTCGTTGACATCCATTCTTCAATTCATTTTGCCATTCATCATAATAGCCTTCTGTTATACATGCGTATCAGTGAGACTGAACAATCGTGCAAAGATGAAACCAAGTAGTAAAGCAAACAGAAGCAAAGAAATTGATAGAGAGCGAAAGAAGAAAACCAATCGTATGCTTATAGCGATGGTTGCATTTTCGGAGTAGTTGGCTCCCTTTGAATATCATCAATATGATAGAGGACTTTTATCCACCAGCAATGAACTGGACCTATTATAAAGTATTATTCTTTGTGGCACATTGTCTAGCTATGAGCAGCACCTGCTACAATCCTTTTCTGTATACTTGGCTAAATGGTAATTTTAGGAATGAATTTAAAACAGGTATGTATTTAATTTTTTAATAATATTTTAATTCTTTTTTCTAACGTCCAAATTGTAAAATAGATATTTTTTATAACTTAATCATAGAAGGAATTATAATATTATAATGTATAAGGATTTTTTACAATAATATAAAATATAATAAATTCTTTCTAATTTTTAACATACACGCTGATAAAATATTAATAACGTAAATAAATACAGTGTAAACTTAATTAATATGGGGATAAATAAATATTCTTGATTTATCACCTTCTTTGTCATTAAAAATATATTCTTTCAAACATCTAAAAATTACATACATTGACAGTAATACATCTTTTTTGTAATTTATTTCAATACTTATGTGTGAGTGTGTGAGCATAAGAATTTTTAAAATCAGTAAGGTTGATAAATATTATTGATAAGATTGGAACATATTTATAATATAATTTGCTAATCTGTCGATTTTATATTAGTGTTTGTGCGAGGATTTTCGTTCTTTTACGTGGTGCAATAGCCATGTTGAATGAAGTTGTTTTATGTAGATCATTCAACCGGTAATATAATCGATTTTAAACACTAGCAAAGATTTTTTCTATTCATATATGAGTATGTAATTGAAAATCATCGTTCACTAGTACGTTACATTAGTGTTTCACAGTTGTACATTTATATTCCATAAAAAAATTATTATATCTTATTTTTGTAAAACAAGATTTACAATTTATAATTATTGAATTTCTTTAACTGATAGAATCAGAAATGTATAATTTTTTTAGAAATACGTTTACATTTTTTTAGAAGTTTTTTTCGATTTTTTAAAACTAATTACGATTTATTTATTTTTTATGACACTTGCACCACGCGAAAGAACGAAAATCCTCGCACAAACACTAACATAAAAGCGACAGATTAGCAAATTATATTAGAAAGATGTCCAATCTCATCAATAAATATTTATCAACCTTACTGATTTTAAGGAATCTCTATTACTATTAAATCATTCTTTTAGTCTAGCACTTATAATTCTCTCTTTCTACATTTATTATTTATTTTTTAACCAACTACTACTATTTAAGTTTGAATTAGTTTCCTATTCGCTTACATTTATTTTTGTCTGACCTCAACTTCTGCTTTTATTCTGTGTCAAATGTTAGAAAATTAAATTATCAGAATTATATAATAGATTATAAATTATAAAAAATGAATATAAATTTATTTGTCAAAATATAAACATTAGAAGTATTAATATATTTTATATTAACATTATTTGTTTAGTTATATTAATGTTACTTAATATTGTCGGTCGAACTCACAGATAAAATTATAAAATGTATTTTATATTTATCATTTAAGAGATTTTAAAAACTCCAACAATATCTCATAAAATTTTATTTAAAACTAAAACATTTATTTCTTAAACTTTATTTACTTTACTAAATAAAGTTATTAAAGCTAAAAGCTCAAAATATTTTTTAACAATCTTCATATTGAAAATATGTTAAAATGAAAATATAATAAAAGTTTATACTTTATGAAAATAAACAGCTATTGAGAATAAAAATTTTATATAGAATGCTAGAGTACTGGTCGAAGAAGCTGGAATCGAATAAAAAAATTTTGATATATAAGAATATTTATTCTAGTATTGAATCGAATAGTTGAATAAGATGATAATTGGCTTGATTTTAAATAGATTGAGTTAAATAAACTTAGTTGGATGCAAGATATTTATATTTTAAAAGACATGAAATTGCAAATTACTAATAATTTTAAAGTTATTTTATTAAAATTTATATTAAAGTTGTAAATAATGACAGGCAACTGTGATAAACTACTTTTTTATCGACTTTATAATTAGAAGTATAGCTTATTCAAGAATTTTAAAGCGCTATGAATGGGTACCATGTAAGACGATTGTTTTATATCACCATGAAAATGTACAGAAAAATGAAGATAGCATCAAAGAGTTATATCTCAAAAAGTTGAAATAGCTTTTCTCAAACATGCATACTCTAAAGTTATTTCATAATAAATGTCTAGGTCGGTTTTTTAAGTTTTTATTATATTAAATTGAAAAAGAAAAAGACTAATAATTTTATTTATTTATTTATTCATTATTTTATTACTAATAACTTTCAAAATTGCTGTCTTTTTTTACTTATAAAAATACTTTTTATTTGAATATATACTTTTCCTAAAAAATAATAATATTTTTAACTATCTTACCCTATTCTTTAAAAACTCTTGTACAGATATTAAAAGATTATTTTTGAGATGTATATTAAGAATTAAAAGCTACAAAGTTGTAACAGCTTCTAAAATTTAAAAGTAGTATTTTAAAAGCAGTATATGTTATTATAAGGTCTTTATAGGTGGCACATATACTATATTATATGTTGTACCAGTTTGAAAAAAGGTATATAATAATCATATATTGTGTAATAGATTAAATTCAATAGTAAAAGAATCAATTGATCGTTTATTATAAACTATCGATGTTTGTATGAAATCAAACAAATCAATCTTTACATGATAATGCATATGTAGTGTTAGGTCTTAGTGTTTGCGAAGTCAAGTATTGGGGTATTTCCTTTGCATACCATTAGATATTCGAGAAATGAAAATTCTCGATAATACATGTGAAAATATAATACATAGCGTTTAATTAAGTTAGTACATTAAGTTATTATAATCCAGATTTAAACTATTTGATGAAAATTAATTACGATATTTTAATTTACTGACGCGGTATCTTATAAAAAAGTTGATTTTTTAAAAATTGATAATATTGTTACTTGCTAAGATAATTTTTGCGATTGATTTCAGTCTTGGAATTTTAAATTGTAAAAGTAAAAATTTTCTTAGGTTTTTAAAAAAATATAGATAACCAAAACTAAGCATTTAGAACATTAAAATAAATTCTTTGACAACGATATTATGTCATAGGCATACATTTATGAGTAATAAGAATACTTAAAGAAAAATTAAGGAATGCATCGAAGTTAATAGATAATTTGAATATTGTAGCACAAAAACCAATGACGAAAACATTGTTTTATTATTAAAAAAATTTGTTCCTAAGGAGAATATTACTATTAAACGATTGTTGAAGAAATAAAGATATCATATCTTCTGTGAAGCAATTTTTACTAATAAATATAAAAATAAATGTCAGACAACAATTTTTCTTAAACACAGAACGAACGAGTACAAATTGATTTTTTTTTTATTACAAAAATTGCTAGTGAAACAGCATTATTCTGATACTATAAGTATTGTATTCTTCAAATGATGATGCATAATTTGTAAATTTTATATTTTTGGCAATGTTTGGTTGAATGGAAAACAAAAGTGTAGATTGAATCCGATGCCATACCAAAAGATGATTCATTAATGATTTTTAAACTGAAATTATATTGATACAAATATATACCAATATTGGTAAATTATTGAAAACTATAAAACACTAATTAAAGAAAAAATTCACTTTTTCTTTATATTTACAAATTCTTTCACATTTTTTAATTACATCATTTAAATGGTACTAAATTTAAAAAAGAATAAAAGGAAAGGATCAAAAATTTTAATTAATTTAAATATTTAATGTTTATTATTTGATTTCTAACAAATAATTTATATTTAAAATTTTTAAATATTAAAAATATATATAATTTAAAAACCATAAAACTTTTAAATTCATTAAAATTCTGAATTGGTACAATATTAATTTTTTAAACTTATATTAAATTAATAAATGACAATATTATATATTAAAAAATACGTAATTAAAGTATAGTATAAGCTCTATTAAAAGGAAGGGAATTTTATTATAAACAGCTAAAATTGTAATAAAGAATCAGATAATGGGTTTTTTGTGATATTTCTTAAATACCACATTTTATTGAATTTAAAATTGTAAAAATGTAAACAGAATCATAGATAAATAATCTGATAGACTATAAATGAAACTTAAAACACAATTTTAACTATTATTAGTAGGAAATAGAAATAATTTTGTATATTATATATTTCTATATTTTCAAATTTATATTCCGAAATTTTGATATATTATAAGTTTCTTTTAGTTTCTTTTCAATTCAAATTCAAATTTTTAATTCTAACAAGTAGAAAAATTTTTATTTTTTAAAAAAATGTCTTTTCATAAAAAAATAGTTGTATAAATTATAAAAATCTTCTATTATATAAGAGTTGCAAGCTAAACATAAAAATCGTACACAAATGAATATGTTAATTTATTAACGGTAACAATTGCACTGTAATCACGTTTATAAGAACCTTACCCATTGTATTCGCTTTTTCTATTTTTTAGTCGTATTTTTACTTATTACTTTTTTTATAAAATACAACAGATTATTAATAATAGAATCATTTATCTATTAATTTCTAGTGCTAAAGTACATTTGTGTTATGCTCACTCGGTGTCTTATTAGTATTTATATACAAGCGTTTTTTCTACGTTTTTGCTGCGTTTACTTAGTCGAAAGAATATTGGAAATTTTTCCTTCTGCTTATAGCACGTATTTATATTTATATATTTATATTTATGAGATTTACTATTGGTTTATGCATATTCAATGAATATATATAATGCTTAAAGCAAAGTGAATTTTATTTTATATTACAATTTTGTCTCTTTAATAAACTTTTTACAAATTTATATCACCTTTATATTAGTGGTCATTGTTTCGATAGTAAAATGTAATAAAGAATCCTATTTGTTTGATTCTTTACCAAATATATCATTATATGCATCGATTCCAATAACTCATATGTACTAAAATGTTGCTTGATTTAACTAATGGATTTTTACTTCAAAATTAAATTTGGATAATTGAAATCGAGCTTATTACAATAACTATATAAATATTTATATATTAAAGGAACTTATGTATTAGAAAAACATATGGACACTTCGTTAACATACGTAATCCCATTAAAATTTTGTTTTAAAAGTTATTATACATATAAAATGTATAAGTATTTGTATTACGTTTTAAATATATTATTGATATTTACAACTATTATAATTATTTCGTATATTAGATACCAAATAATGTAAAATAATTAATTTAAAAATTTAACAAGAACTTACAATTTTATATAATACCAATTAATAATTACTACAGTTACAGACTTTAAATTTTTATTCTTTCAATACAAAAATAGAAATTTAATATTAATTTTCGTGATAAACTAAAATATCTTTTTAATATATTAAAAGTAACTTATTTGTTTCAAAATTCACAATTATAAATTTTTCAATTTACTTATATCAAATAAATTGTGATTTGTTAGAATTCTATTGAAAATAAAGTTTTACATTAGTTAAATTAAGCTAAATATTTTGATGAAAAATACGAGGAAAGGTTTTTAAAATCGCCATAAGACACAAGATAATCTACAAAAAATAATAAAATAAACCTACAAGAGAATTACATTTTCGATTAAGATTCAAACTTTTTTAATGCGTATAACAGAAACATGATCTAAACTCATTACATCTTCATCACACTCTGTAGTTATATAAATTCTTGTTCGTTTATTTTTGTTAGCACTATACATATCTATTGTTAATTATAATTACACGTAATTATAATTAAACTCACGAACATTTTCTAAGAGTGAATAATCAAACGCAATATTTTTTCTTTTTTCGTTTATCTTGTAATTGTATTAATCCTACGTGTATTTATTCTTCATTTTTTAGCAGAGTAGAGCTTAAATGTTTCATTTGTACTATACACTTAATGAATTAGCTTAGTCAGAGAATGTAGCTGCTGGATAAAAAACTTCTAATAACAACTCAATCTCTTTAAGTTTCTTAGAATCATTTATAATTAATTTTAAATCATTTAAGTAATTCGATATCCAATTCTAATTTGGCTTAAGAAAAACGCATTTTTAGCACAATTTTTTTAAAGATTGCCAATCTATTTAACTACATGAAATATTGAAACTATTTAATATTAAATATTTATTTTAACAATTACTTTGTTATTTTTGGAATTTACTATCGTCTGTACAAATGGAGACTTTATACACAATAAATCTTTGTTTTTTAAATAAAAAATTTTTTAAATATGTAATCAATACATCGATACATCAACTTAAAAATCAGAGATATTTATCACATTTTAGAAAATTGTAACAGTATATATAAAAATTACACAAAAACACTTTTATGCATTGTTCTTTTGTCAATAAAATAATAATTTTACGTTATTTAAATGGGTATTTACTCACGAAATATTTTATCAGTTTCAAATTAATAAACCTAAATACTTATTATTTTTTAATTTAATTTATTATCGTGGCTTCACTGTTTGATGAAAAAAACTCAAATTTACTTTGTTAATATAAATACTTTTATCATTAAATTATATAAAAAAATACATATATGTGTATATATTTGTTTATTAATTTAAATATTTAAAAGGATAAAAGTCAAATTATAGAATTGCTTCTTCAAATTGAACAATTGTCTAAGTATATTAAAAATATTATAAAGTGGTTTGTAATAAACAAAAATAATATTTGTTCACTTTAAGTATAGTATAATAAAATTAATTTTAAGATTAATATTAATTTCATGATCAAGACTAATAAAATTTTATTTTAATTGATTCGTGATATAATACGGGTTATATCTAAAGTAAACTTTGATTACTACTTTAATATTTATGTGCAAATTGAAAACCAAGAACTTATTATGCTTTCCTAGGTTATCCCATGCTTCAATTGGGAATGCGGAGATCACGGTTTTGGAACTGGAAATCTGCGTTGTAAACACACTGACAATGATAATGAACATACAATCAATGCCAGTCTGCTACCATGTCAAGTGTCCAAAGAATACTTAAACTATGAAATGATTTCTCTCAATACTACAATTAACGCTACCAAAAATTTGAATTGAAATGCAGTCTTTACTTTAAGCTTAGTTTATTAATCTTTTACCTTTTAAAGACTAATTAAGTTTAATTGGACTTTATTTAGTTGGTTTGTTTTCATATATTATTAAATATAAACTATAGATTAGTTTGTAAAATATATTTTACAAATAATTTTCTTATTATATAAATTATATATATATATATATATATATATTATAATTTTTTGAATATAGACAGATAATCTAAAAGTTATTATATTTATATAAAATTCTAGTATTGGATGCGTAAAAAAACTATAGTTTTAATGTAAAACAAAATTATATTTATTAACTGAAAATATTTATTACTATTTTCATTATATTAAAATTACTATTCAAAATAAAAACTTTTATCCGTCAGTTTCAGAAAATTAAAAAGTTTTTTTCGTAACATAAGATTTTTAGTTCAAAAAATTATAATTAAAAATCAATAAGAAAATTTCAAAATAATTATAAATTTATCATGAATCTAAAAATTTTTCATAAATTATATTAAAATAAAAATAAAGTAAAAATAATTTAAACTAGATATGTATTGATGAAATATATACTTTTAGTGACTAGGTAGACATAAACATAAGATTATTATGTTTTTATATTGAATACTACATGAAATTATTTTAAAAAAAAAGTGAATATAATAATTGCGAATATAATTTAATCAAAGATTAATTCTTTTTTAATATTTTCATTTAATAATTATATTAGTGTAATATTTGATACATACATTAATTATATTAGCTTTATATCTAACACACACTATGAAAAAATTATAACCATTTTTGGATAACCATACTTCAAGTTTTGTAAGATATATATATATATATCTTTTTGTTGAATGTATAAATAATCGAGTAAATTGTGTACTGAAAAATTGTTCAGTAAATTGAAAATTTATTCGAAGGGATATTCTATTTTTTATTTCATCTGTGTTAATAGACAGATTAATAAACAGTAAGTAATTTAAAAATTAAAAACAATGATTAAAATTAAAATACAATTTTACAAAAGTTTTCATCAAACAAGGACATAATGCGTGAGTTTCAAGAAGCTAAAAATTTAAAATAATAAATTATATTATTTATATAATTTAATATCACTTAAAAATGAACTAATCAAATATTGTTTTTAAAATTGTTCCTGAAATCAATGTTATAAAGTCAATTCAATAATTTAGTTTAAAATTTTAGCCTAACGCAAGTTTTGTTTAAATAAAATTATTATTTTTCATTTGAAAATATTTTTTTTTTTTCAATATTAGTATTAACTCTTTCTTTACGAAATTATATTTTTGTAGATTGAGAAAGTGCATAATTTTTATATTATGTTGTTTTGTGAAAATTTTACTTTGTTATTTTTGGAATTTACTATCGTCTGTACAAATGGAGACTTTATACACAATAAATCATTTATTTTTAAATAAAAAATTTAAATTATTTTATATTTATATTTATAAAATTATGTATTAGTTTATTTTAAGGGACTTATCTAAATATTTAAAAGCTTATGAAATATTATTTAATTATTTATTCATAGAAAATTATAGTTGTATATAAAATATAAAATAACTATATTAAGAAATTTTATTATTATTAGAATATGAAATAACTATTATCAATTTATTTTTAACTTGAATTATTATTATTTTAAGTAAGATTTTCGATTTTTATTACATAAAAAAATATTCTTACAGAAATTTTTTATGATTACGAAAAGATTGTTATTAACAAAACAAAAAACAGTTAATTAATAATGTTCTTATCTATTTTATAATTTTATATGAGATTTTTTTATTGGATAAATATAAAAACTCAGTTAAGAATAATTTTTCTACAGGTTCATTAAAGAATATTTACTGATAGTTTAAATAAATTTGATAAAATAAAATTAAAATTTACAAATCATTGGTTACATTAGATAAAGTGATTTCAAAATAGCTAAGTTTATACATAAATATGAAAATAAATACAGAATTTTCTATATATTGTTGTTCTATATAATATGATTCCTCGTATTATTTTTATAATTTTCAAACAATTCAATAACTTCTTTATTTTTTTTATGCGAGAAAAATTTATATAAAAAATATTTAAAATTTACAAAAATTTGGTTTAAATGTAATGTGAAACAGTGAGTTTTAATTGTTAAGGTTAGTAAAGTTTTTTTATAAATATTAATTTCAAGAATTAAAAAATTAAGTAAAATTTACATAATTTATTATTAAAATGAACTAATTCATTAATTTATTAACAATAAATTAACCTTAGAAATGGATTGAATCATTTAATCGATTAACATTGTGAATAAATTTTTTTAACCAACGCAAATATGAAGAAAGTTTAAAAAATTTAAGGACAGTTTTCAATATATCATTAATTGTGTAAAATTATAATTATCTTATACTTAAAATAATTAACACATAACTTTTTATATTTAACAAAAATTAAATTATCTGCAAATTTGTTATGATCTAAATTTTTTCGATAATAAAATATTTTTAATAATTATTGTTAGAAATATGCATTAGTTAGATAGCCATACACTAGTTTAGATACACAAATCCACACTCTCTCTCTCTCCCTTTTATGTATGGCTATATTTTTTTTAAACATATATTTTAAGATAAGTATATAAAATATATAATACAAATTAATTTATATACAATTGTACTAAATACATGAAACTTAATATCACTAATATTTTGGCGTAGATAATGAAAAAAATTGAGAAAGTGAAACTTTTGAAAAACAATTGCCGAACTGAATCAAACCATCAAATTTGTACAGTTAACAAATAACAATTTCAGAAAAAAATTGCAACATGCATATCAAATCAATTATATATATATATATATATTATATATATATTTATATTTAATGTGAGAAACTAAATAAAATAAATCATAAGTATTATAAACCTGAACACGTACTGTCTTCTTACATCAAATGGAAAACTATAATAACTTCTTATTTTATAAAATTAATATATTGCGTTGGAATAAAAAAACGAAGTAATAAAAAATCTTTACTTGAAATATTTCACGGTAATTTTTCTAGCATCCCCTAATGAAATTTTAATACAATTTCATTTTTAAATTGAAATTAAATCTTCTGTAAAAATTTAACTTGCAACATTACTACGATGAAATACAGAAATATGAATTTGTTAAATATATTTCTTCATATGAGCAATGAATTACTACTATAATCCTATAAATTATACTATTATTAATATAATTAAAAAGTTATATACATATAAAAATTTGTGAAAAACATAGCCTCTAACAAAATGTAACGATATGCATAAAGTTTCTAATTTTGTAATTAAAGAAATTTTATAGTTGTAAAA
Organism: Platyscapa corneri; assembly: GCA_018907185.1. Taxonomy (NCBI): domain Eukaryota; kingdom Metazoa; phylum Arthropoda; class Insecta; order Hymenoptera; family Agaonidae; genus Platyscapa; species Platyscapa corneri. The sequence goes on from JACCHW010000075.1 coordinate 342,505, forward strand.
TAAACAATAACATCATAATATGAAAGAATATCAAAATTAATTTTCTAAGAATATTATCAGTTACAATTAATATAGCATTAAAATAATCGCTTAATAATTAAAAAATTGTCTAATTATTACAAACAATTTAATTTATTACAACTTTATAATATAGCAGTTTTTAAGAATAAAAAAATTAAAATTATTTTGATAAAAAATAATGTTTAATTATAAAATTACGTTTCAAAATAATTGCAAATATATTTCACTAATTTTGATTAAGTTATATGTCCAAATAAATAAACTAAAAATTTATATTTTTATTACATTTTATAATTTATATGAAAAAATATCTATATATACATATATTTATGTATCAATTTAAAAATAAAATTAAAATAAATTAAATTTTTTAAATTATAACTGATTTTCTTAAAGGATTATTAATAATTTTAATATTATTTATAATATTAATAAAAAAAATTTTTAAATACACATTATTTAAAATAAAAATATATTATAAAAGAAATAATATTTTATTCTTTATTGTAGTATGTTTATAAAATAAACGAAAATTCGGCAATTTAACAAGTTTAGAAAATATATAGTTAATATCTACAATTAATATATTAAGGTAGTATAAATGTAATACATTGAAATTCAAGGACATCAGAAAAATATAAAAAATGTAATATTATCAAAAAACTTTCTACCTTTTTATTTTTTAAATCGTTAGTTCCGTCACACCCATATCCCAGATTCTCCAGTAGATGAACTAGCAAGTATTATTGATTACTATTATTAGTATTTACTTGATACATACGTAGTATACATTTTATACTAGTATAATACAGTTTAATTAAATTTTACAATATTTTTCTTAATTTTAAAATGTTTATTTGATATACATCACAATCAATAAAAAACTATACAACAAAATATTTTAAAATAGGTTTTAACCTTATTTTCTCACATTATAGATATCATTTGTACTTATTTTAATAACAGAAAAAACGATACTTTATCTTAATTTGTCTAGTAATTGTAGCTTTTTTTAATAAATACGATTTATTTATTTTATTTTTTTTTACTATGGATTTTCAATTTAATGAAATTATGGGTTATTTTATTATAAAAGTTACTCTAAAGCATAGCCATATAAAGGTAAATATTAATCCGACGTTAAATCATTGTACACGTGATCCATATTATTCAAGGAGTAAAAATATTTCGAATAATATTTTTGATCCAGATAAGTTTATCTATGAATACTTGATGAATAAAGAATTACTTTACTTTTTGTTAAAAGGTTAAACAGCAATTAATAAGTAAATTTTTAATATAAGAATATGAATCATGGAATGTAAGTGTTCTTAAAGTAGAAAAACAATATAGTATTAGAATTAACCGGGTATTTATATCACAATAATATTATAATCATTATAAACTAGAGTATCACTCGTGCTCTATTATCCCGAAAATTCAAAGAGAATGAAGGTACTATCTTTAAAAATCTATTGTTATGATCTTGATATCGTATACTCATAATAAAATAAAATAATAATTTTAATTTTTTCAAATTGAAAAAAAAAGAAAAATCAAATTACAGTGATTAACAAACTAAATTATTTTTGCAATATTTAAAAAAATATTAAAACATATTTTCAATACAAAACATTTTTTAGCGAATCAAAAAATTAAAATACAGGCGAACAAAAATATAGCATCAATAGTGTAAGAAAATATTCTCAGATAATTAGAAAATATTCTAATCATTTAAATAAAATAGTAATATTAGGTAGTTTATATTAATTTTTTCTGAAAGAAAGAAAAAAAGAATGATTTTGAAAGAAAGAAGTCATAATACAAATAAGTTAAACAATTCATGTGTTCATCACGTGCTGAAAATTTTTTATTTTCGTATTCTTCTTTCTTATAGTATATATATATAGTCCAGATGATCGTTAAAAAATCCCTTTGAGTTTGTTGTTTTTCTTCTATTTCTCTCCTTTGTAAATGAATTTTCACACTGAGCGCAAGTCGCATATAAATGAATACATATAAATTCAGAAAACAAATAAAAAGTAAGTAAGAAGCATAGTTATTTATCTAGAATAATTATCGCTTCTCTACATTAATAATCTCCTTTTCAACACGTAAAGTATAAAGTATCTGTTTATATAAATAATATGAATATTAGGTATACTGTAGTTAATGCGTTTTCAGTTTAATAAAGTTTTTGCTCAGAATAAATGTGGAAAAAATGACAAAAGAATGCCACAGTCATTTGCAAGGAAAAAATTCAGATTAGACATAATGTCTACATATATACACGCAACATAAAAGTTTAAAAAAATACTCTAAGTAGAATGAAGTATTTTACATGAATTTTTTGAAAATGACAATAAAATTTTACAAAAATATTAGAAAAAGTCGAAATAATCAAACATAGAAAACAAAGAAAATAATACTTACTGATATATAATAGATATAAAAATAGTACTATAAATTGTAAGTTTTCATAAAAAAATTATTTAAACAAAACGAGAAACGGAATTCGAATCCTCCTTTTTCAATATACTTTCGCAACTCAATAGCTAAAATTAAGTACATTTAATCTTCTATTTCTTTACTGCTATTGACATGATAGAAAAATAGCACTGATCACTTTTAAACAGCATTAAGTATTAGGACACTCGATTGAATTTGACACTCGACAGAAACCTTTGTTCGGTTCCAATGAGAACGCCAGTGATTTTTATGTATAGAAGTAGCCTATACATTTTTAGACAGTTTTTAATGACAAAAGGTATTTTCTATTGATTATTATATGAAAAGTCGAAAAAATATTACATTTGACAGATTTTAGCAGTTTTTATTGTATTACTATTATCATTGAAGTATGTACCGGTTGATAAAAATAATACATTTGGTTACAAGAATTTACAAAATTGAATGCATAAACTCATACAATATAATATCAAGCAATATGCCCTTACACGATCATGTATTTACTCGTAAAAAATATTAATGTCAATCAATATTAAATGTGTCACTACTTAATAGACTGATCAAACCAAAATATGTACTAATGAAATTTGAGCTTTCATGTTTATGATAGGCTCATTACAATACTAGACCAGTATTTTCTTATATATGCATCCAAATAGTACTTAAAAAAGAATGCGAAAGTAAACTTGCAAGTAACGAAATTGAATCGATATATCGTTAAACCAGATATACTCCGCAGCACAGTAAGAAGTTATTTAACGAGCTGAAGGAAAATTAAATTATTATTCTTAATGTATTATTGAAAGTATACAAGAAGCAATTTATTCCAAAGAAATCAAAATCAATTATAAATTTTAAATAAGTATTAAATAAAAAATTTCAATCTATTATATAACTGTTTAGTATATTAAAAATAAATTATAATAATTCCAACTTTTTATATCTCAGCGTGAAATTTGAAAATTTGACTGCTACGCTGAAATCATAATCGCATTACTTTTTTATTCACTAATACTGTTGTTTATGTGTTAAACAAATAGCATGCATAAATCGGCAATACACATTTGCAAATATTGTAAGTGAAAAAAAAAGTTTTTGAAAACAAGTGGGAAGTTGTTTCTTTACTATTACATCTCAATCGTGATATTTGTCAAAATTCTAACTTTAATTTTATTAATACTATGTATATTAATTTTTTTTTAATATAAAAAACACGTACTCTTAATTTTAAAAATGAAGTTTACTTATTTATTTTAATAGTTTTTAAACTACTACTTAAATACGATAAGAAAGAATTTAGGTTATGATTTTGCTTTTCTAGTTATTTTCAAGCATTGTTATCACGGTAAAAGATTTTTTTATAGAAGAATCAAGTTATTTTTTGAACCGTTCAAAGATTTTTATTATCAATCATTTTTCTTGTACTATATTGTCAAAAAGATGTGTACAAAGAAAATATAAATATAAAATATAATTTATTCACACTATCGTTTAATTAAAGATAGAAATATATGACAGCATGAAATTATTAATAATTAAGTTAAATTAAATATATGATTCAAATATTTGATGATTTACAAAAATAATATTTGTAATATACTTGATAGTGTATCTTTGTACAACTTTGCCTTAAAATTATATGAATAGATGTTCTATTTTTCTAGTTTTCATCTACATTCCCAGGATATATAGATTCAGAAGAGAAAAAGCTGTAAATCCTTCGTAAGTAAAAAATAATCCTTAAGTAAAAAATTTTTATTCCGGTTTTTAATAGTATTTTAATCCATCAATTTCTTCTCTATTTTGAAATCGAATATTCATGTTATTCTTATTACACCAGTTTGATAGGGAAAAACTCTGTTTAATAGAGTAAATTAAAATACAATTAAAATTTTCTCCATCGGTGGAATCAATTTGATTCCATCACTATAGTGTTCACGACATATATACATATTTCATCCAGTATAATGTAACATGACATAATAATTCTATGGTGTGCAATTACAAACTAATTATGCAAACGATCGACAGCGTTTTTATAAGATTAATATAAACGATATAATTTAAAAATATTTAGAAATAATAAAACTCTATATTTATAATTTAATAATATATATATATATATTTTTTTTTTATCTATCTAATAATAATATAAAATAAAAGTACAGAAAATCGGAGTACCGAAAATAGGAGCATGAATAGATATTAGTCAATACATAATATGTTGGATATAGAAATAGCTTTTCGACTTTTTTCTAGAATATTTTACTGGAGTACAATTTTTGTTTGTTTGTATAATAATGGTACATGTATTTACATGGTATATGTGATTCACATATGTATGTGTACTTATCCTATTAGCCATGTAAAAATTCATTCTACAAAATCAGTATTTATGGAAAGATGTATTTCGTGTCTTTTTTTATTTATTTGCAAATATGTACAGTACCATTGCTCCATAAAATATACAAGCAATGGTTTCAGAGATTTAAAATCAGTAATTTTGAGCATTTTTACGGTATATTTGTGAACACTAAACTTTAGTAGATGATGTTTATTTTTAGTAAAAGAAATATTGTATTTATTATATCCACGACGTTCAAATTCATTACGAAAAAAAATATTTGTTGAAGGTTCTGTTTCACAACATTTTTTTAGATAAAAATTCAATGGCAACATATTATGTAAAAATCAATATCAATAATATTCAATGAAGTATAATGTAAATAGTTATTTTTATGATAAAGTGATAAAGACGTAATAATATTTAAAAAATTTATAACAGAAATAAAAACTCATTAAATAATTATATAAATAAATTATATAAAAATCTTTTTTACATCGACATATCATGACACTAAAGCAATATTAATCAAAATCATACCTTCATCCATCAACTATATCAACATGAAATCACTTCTTTAAGTATTAAATGAAAATTAATAACTAAAACGAAGAGTAATATTTTTTGAAAAACAAAATCCATATTTTATAACACCGAAAAAACTTTAAAAAAACTTTATTTTGCACTTGCAAATTTACATAACAATATAATAATTAGAAATGATTAATATATTCAATTTTAATTTTAAATAATTTAAAGTTATAGAGCTTGTTATGATATATGGGATGGAAATTAATATTTATATTAATTATAATAATATATATATTAAAAATATTAATAATTATGATATTAAAACAAATTATTAAATATTATTATTATTATTCTTATTATTATTATTATTATTCATTTATTATTATTATTATTATTATATTATTACTATTATTATTACTATTATTATTAAAAAGTAATTATATTATTTATTGTATTTTCTATAAAAATAAAAATAAATGAAATAATTTAATAACAATACTTTTTACATATATGAATAATATTATATTAATCATATGTAAGGTAACTTGATACATTATGTTATATACTATAAAATACTCGAAAGTAGTAAGAACAATGTAGGAAAATTAAGAAAGATTCTGATAAATAACAAACTGAGAAAATAATGAACAATACAATAAATTATGCAAGCAAAAAACAATAATTCATAAATATTAAAAGAAAATGTTTATTACAACAAAATAAGTTTCTTACAATATGAATTCTATCCAAGGAGGCTATTATACTAAAATTATATACACCATTTTCAGAGTTGATCAGATTCAACAATTTTCAAAATCAACATTTTTAAACAACATTATAAATTTTGAGCAGAGTATCAGAGTGAAGTGATTGCGTTAATCATTAGAAGGATAAATATGGAAAATATAATCTGTGTAATTTAAGAAGAAGCTGCTTGAAAGAAACGTTGAAGATTATTCTTATGCGATTAAACATACAAATATCTTAAAAACAACCTTAGAAAACAAAGCATATGACTTATGTGTTTACAATTTTTATCATCACAAATATTATTTTTACTATTACACCTCTATCTCTATATTAATTTAATATTAATTATATTCATTAGAATACTCTCGAATTAGATTTAGAAGTTTATAATATATTTATAGAAATTGAGGAGTATATATCGTAAAGGGAGAAAGTAATCTAAGGAAAAAACATACTTTCACATGAGTATAACAACCTGCGGATTAATACATATAGAAATACAGGTATGAGAGTATATACACAAAAAATAAGTAACAGCATAGGTTTTCAGTAAAGTTCAAAGAGTGGAAAAAAATGTCATTGGCACGACCTCACACTTTTAACGTATTAAGGTGATAATATCAATACCAGGAGTTCATAAAACACTAACAAACTTATTTATCAGAATTGATTGTGGAATCAGGAATCGGGATTAAGGTCAAGTCTACATATGAAACTTACTTGACTTTGGGATACTCGATGATTTTGCACCGAACTTGACTTTGAAAAATTCAATAATTTTGTCCTCGAAAAGTTATGAAAAACAAGAAACAATAAGACTAATTTTTAAATAGTCTTCTTTGTACATTATTATGAAATTCTCGCTTACACTCATTCTAACTTTTTTATTCAAAACTTATTCTAAGTATTCACTTGTAACATATTAAAACTGTATGTATTACGTCTTGTACTAAATTCTATCTATATTCTTAGCCAATATTAATTTACGTATTTCAATTACTTTAATAATGTTGAATAAATTACAGACGTTTATGACTTTAATTTAGAAATTCAATATTTTTTATTTTTTATTGTAAATATTTAAAATTTATTTATCAAATATTCTCTTACTTTATATATTCATTCAAAACAATGAATCGAAGTATAGTTAATAAATTTTAACTTCCTAAATACGTAAAAGTAATTAAGATTTTAATAGTTTGTTGAGCAAATATAATCTTTGTTTTTTTAACTTAATCTTTCCCTGTTTCTTCTTCTATTTTTATACAATTAATGTCGCTTACTTTTTAATTTATTTTTTCATAATTCTTTATTTTTCAGTTACTGAATTTAATTTTTTCCTTTGTATGAAATATTTATGAATGTTTCATAACATTTCTATGTTTACAATTATGTTTTTTACTATATCAATAAATTTACTACGTTTATGACTACTATAAATTGATTCCAACAAATTTTTCTTTTTTTTTCATTTAAACTTATTATATTTTAAAGGTAAAATTTAAATATTAATTCATGCATGGGTTAATTTATTAATTTGTATTTGAAACTGTGTAATGATTTTTTTCTTATTACTCTATCCTTAATATAACGAAAACATAGTTGTGTTATTTAAATGAACTCTTATTTGAGTTATTACGTAATATCTGGAATTGTAGTTAGTTAATAATAACGGTTTTACTAGGTAACGCTCAGAAATTATGTTCTATATACTAAATTTAAATGAATAAATTATAAGAAACACTATATTATAATATATTTTTTCCTATATTTTAAAAAATTTATAAAATAACTTATTTATATAATTTATGTTATATTTATATCGTGAAATCTTATATTATATATATTTTGAATACAAAGTAATAAAACATGAAATATTTTATATTATATTATTATTATGGATATTATATTCCATCTTCATGATTCGTTTTTTATGTATAAACAAATCATTATTATGATATATTATTTTTTTATAACTCGATATAATAATAGCTAATAATTAGATTCAGGATCATTATATTAGTATAGTATTATTCTATAATAATATTATTTATTGCATTGCACTTGAATTCTATATCTTAAAAAGTCGATGATTTATATAAATAAAATGAAAAATCTGAGTTTAATAGAATTTAGAATAATTTGTTATGAATAATTAAAAATTATATTATCTATTTTAATTATCATATTTTTGCGATTTGAATAATAAAATAACACGAATTGTTTTAAAATGATCACATATAAAATAGTTTTTATCATTAGATATTTATTATTATGTATATATAATTAAATAAATATTAAATAAAAATGTATTATATACATCGATATTTAAATAAATTTATTTCACATATCCTTAACCTCTCGGTAATTATCCTCTATAATTATTAATGTTCATAGTAATAATTGTATATATTATTTTATTTTAATATTTTATTTTATAATTCTTTATTTAAATAAATAAAAAATAATTTAGCAATAATTCAATAAATACAATAATCTTTGATCAATTTTTTAATAATTACAGTAAGTATATCAAAAACATTTTGTATGGTGTCATAAATTTATTTGTTATAATTACAAACTTTTTTGTACTTAATTGTATAAAAATTTATTTTTATCATCTCATGAAAAACCTGAATTTACAATCTATTCAAAGTACTGTAACTCACGCTATTTTTATATTTATTAAATCTAATTTAATACTATCTTTCCATTTTCATTTTATTATATCTATAAATATTCATTCAGAATTTCATATTAAATCTTAATATTATTTTTTATTCTTAATTTTTTATTTATTCTTATTTATTCATTTAAGGTATTATACACATAAATATATTAAATTTTATTTTTTGCTTATTATCTTAATTGAATATAGAGCTTATCTGTTTTTTAATTATGTAACTTATCGTTGTCGTCATTTTAATTATATATAAAAAATTTTTAATTATAATTTTTCTAGCAGTCTTAATATATTTTATCTTTATTTTATAATAATCAAAAAATTATAGAACTATTATTTATAAATGAATAATTTGTTAAAATGTAAACAATAATGTTTCTTAATTAGTTGTCTATAAAAAATAATATTATTTCGTTTATTTTAAAAAGTACATTTTTCTAATATTAAAAATTCTTTTAAAGTTTTTTAAAGTGAAAATCATACCATATTTGTTCGATATATTTTTACAAAGGAATGTCGTGTGTCCCTTTATGAGTTCCAATCTTGTTGACATCAGACTGCGAGCGATGAGATCATCGAAAGTATAGGTGAGAGGAATGACGGAAAAAAATTCCTAGAAGTAAATAAGTTCAATCATTAATGCTCAAAGAGTATTATTATCTGTCATAGGTAACGAATGTTTCCCCTTTATAATATCCGTAACTTACTCATTCCTCGATTTCCTGGCTTATCAATGCTTCTGAAGCGCTAATTGATTTGAAAACTTACCAGTGTATCACGTTTTAATGCCTGAAGTCGTTGTTACATTAGTTATTTTGAGAATTTAATGTGAGCATTCTATATTATATTGTCATCGAAAATTCACGTGTTTGCTATGTAGCACGAATGCTGCGTCAGCGTCATGAATAACAATATATTTATATATTTTTAGATTAACATTAAATTTTATTATCTTTTTAGTAAAATTAACTTAAAACAAATTAAAAATATTTTATTGATACAATATTATCGTGTTTCGTAAAAATTTTTCTTAACATTTTTTATTGATCCTACATTTTTTTTTTTGTATACGCATATAATATTCTATATTACACTGAAAGTATAATATTTATTCAATAAATTTATAATTAAATTTAAAAATATTGCTAAAAGTTATTTGAAATTTTTGAAAAAATAATTTAAATATTTATTTATATTAATAAATAATAATAATAATATTATTATTATTATTATTATTATTATTATGATTATTATTATTGTTAACAAAGTAATTATTACAAAAATTATTAGATTTTATCAAATAAAATTTAATTTGAATAAAACTGGATAAATATAAAAATTGTAATAACTTTTTATATAATATTAACAGAAAAAATTGTATTATTATAAAAAAAATTAATATACGTAGAATCGAGAAAAATGTCAAAAAAATTTTTATAAAATTCGATGAATTATATCAATAAAATATCTACAACTTACATAAAGTTAATATTATCAAAAGATAATAAATTTAATGAATAATAATAATAACAATAATAATTGTAATAATAATACGATGATAGTGATCAGGATGATGATATGATGATGATGAGGATGATGAATTTATATTGTTTTAATAAAAAATGATAAGTGATGAAATAGAAAACATACCGTTTTATTAATAAATATTTATATTTATTTCTATATATTTTGAATAATTTTTAAATTATTCAAATAAGTTCTTAAAATTTCCATGGGTTATTAATGGTAGTGTTTGGACTCATATGGATCAGTCATATTCTGTTCCACGCGTAATTGTACAGGTGCAGATGAGAAAACGTCGATTCGATGTTCTAATGAACGGGAAAGGAGCATTGGCATATTTTTTCACGCGTGCTTCAGTGCCTGACGGACTGGTCACTCTTCTGGGATATCAAGCCACTTAATGAAAATAAAAAGCATTAACGTATCTATTGTAACTACCATAAAAGAAAAACTACATTGTCGAGAAAAAAACTCGCAGATACGGATGCAGAGAACTCCCACGTCGCACTACCAAACCACCACTTTTTCTAGAAAAAAAATTATGTTCAAGTTGATTTTTTATCGAAACTATGAAGCATTAAAGAAAGGATAGACACATCATCCAATTTTCTAGTGATGAATAGACCGGACCTTCTGCGTTTCCTCAAAGCTGTAGAATATTTAATTTCCAATGTATAATAAAAGTTATACTTTTAATAATTTAGCAGTTTTTAATACATTTTTATTAAATATTATTTTTTAACTTTTTAAAATAATCTATATATATATATAGTAGTTTAAAAAAAATTAATATTCACAAATCCAGACATACATATATATTTTAAAATACTCACAAAAGCAATAAAAATAATTTCTTTTTTCTTTTATTAACATTTACATTTATATTCTTTATTTAATATAATATATATTGTTTTATATGATCAGAAAAATTTTTATTCAAACATATTTATTATATATTTCTGTATTTTTAATAATATTAGGTAAAGGAATAAATTTCTGTCCTTTACTGCACTTATCAGTTATTACAAGAATAATTATCGATTAATTATATAAATCAATTTTTTACGTTTATTTTAGATTATTTAGGAATTTAATTTAACATTTAAAACTTTCTTGGTTTCGTCAAATATGCAAATAATTTTGCTCTCAATACTAACTGACCTGTTATTTAATCATTTATATTTTATTTAAGTTTTTCTAAAACTTTATCTACCAATATTTTAAAACTTCCATATGTAATTTATTTCTGTGTCACTTATCACGAGATCACTAATTTTAGAGGTTAAAAATAATTCTTTGTTCGTTTAACTCGTAGAAACATTACAATTACAGTTGTAAATACATTGTAACATTTAGTCTTAGATACATCGCTAACAATATATTTCAAAAATTTTTGTTAAAAGAAAAACTGCGAAAATATTTTATTTTTAATTAAATTTTGAAATTCTCTCGTCTACAGAGGCTCTACATAATCTATAGCCCTACATAATTATATAATTTAATAAAAAAATTTGATGATCGATCCCAAAGCTTATGTTGTAATTGCTAAGAGGTAAAAATAGGAATAAAATTAGCATAGTTTTAATATCTCAGAAATACATTTAAATATATTATACTTTTGTTATAACATTACGTGTAGTAATACAACTTGTTTATACATATTATGTATTATGAAATCCTAATTTTTATTTAATACCGTCAAACGATATAGGATTTTTGAAAAAAGATAATTTCACATTACTATCTTCCTTATTAGTACAATATATATAGCGTATAATCAAAGATATAAATTAAAAAGGTAATTTTAACACTCGAAGGTTAAAATCTACAGTGACAAATAAACATTGAGAAGATACTACAGAAATCGATCACTTTATTAAACTGTAGAAAAAAGAATTCTTACACGTCTAAAAAAAACATATTTTATGTACTTCTTTTTTTGTAAAAGTAACAGAGTAAATTATAAATGTGACGTGTTTGCTTCATGATAAAATATGAAGAAAGACGGCGGAACGGCAGGTGATTTAAAATAAACTACGAGAATCTCTTTAAATAAGACGACTTGTACTGCCGAAAAGCTTCTGCTGCTTTTTCATCTAATTTTCATACATTTATATACTTCTCTTTAGAAACAATCTCAACCGCTGTATCAGATTTTCTAAAATCTTGAGGACCGTGAAAATTTTTCTCTTCCATAAAACAATTACTTTAAAAAAGCGTTGAATATGTAGTTGTTGAGGTAAAATAATTGACACAATTATTTGAAGTTAATTATTTATTAACCGTATAGCACTACAAAAACATATATACATTAAAATGATTGTATATATGTTGCGAGTCGCGTGCAATAAGGTCGCTTGCACAAATCCAACTGTTGGTGCGCGCTGTCAACATCAACCACAAAGCCCTTGTCCGTTTGTTTAAATTAAAAATTCTATTGCATTACATGATATTTATTATGTATACTTAAAATCTACGTAAAAACTATAATCATGTGTCCGACGATACTTGAAAAGTGCGAGACATCCGATCTTTTAATGCAGTTTGAGCCGTGCCGAATTGTAATAAACATCAGCGCGCGGCGAACAATAATCGGGGCCGTCGCTTACATGTGGCGTGTAATTTTTTCGAGTATACACTACGAATGCAAATATTATGTTATGTGTGTGACGAATATATTGTTTTATATAACGTGTCTTAGTCTATCCCCAATAGCTGGGACACGAAAAATATTTAAAAGGTTAGTTTATTACGTTATACTATTTAGCTAACTTAAAATATACTACGCTAACATTACAAGATTTATTAATTAATTTTTTATTATACAAAGTATCGTTTTATTTAAATAATTTTTTCTCTATAGTATTTTAATTAAAAGAATTTAATTTTTACTCTCCATTTAAGTGCCGGTTTGTTTGGACCCTGATATACTAACCAATATCATTTATCTAACATTCAAATGAAAAGAAAAAATTTGTTCGAAAAATTATGTTACATTATTTTTTCAAGAAAAAATCCTCAATAATTCTTAATATTAACGTCAAGGATTAATGAACCTCGAGATAAATGTAATATTACAGGAAAGGAATGGTGATACATGGGGAATAAATAAACTATACGAACTGTATCATTCGATAAAACGTGTTTAATATAGAAAAGTCTACAGTAACGCTTATGCAAGCGCAGTAGAGCTATATGACATAAATAGAATATAAAACTGTAAATATAAAAAATTTTTGCGCTATATATTACATATTTATGAAATATTAAAATGTATTTACATGTGTTAAAATAATTCATTTTTCAAAATTAAACAAGATTTTTCTTTAAAATATCAAATTTATTACCAAAAGAGTGAAAAATGTATTGGAAAGAGTGTAAAGTATTGCAAAAAGGTGGTTTAACGATGATTTCAGAATAGAGATCAAATTGTTTGACGCACTCATAGAAATCCTATTACTTTGCGGAGCCGAAATTTAGGAATAGAATTGCGAGGGAATAGAAAAAGTGTAAAAAGTTCATAAAAATAGTTTCTGATTCTAGAAAATAATACATAAGATCATAATTTGATGCTAGAATCATAAAAACAGGATAAAAATAAAAGTAGCTAAGAGAGCAATCACAATCACACATGAAAATACAATGATAAACAGCGAAAATGCGGAAATCTTAAATAAGTGCATTAAATAAGAAAAAAAGAAGAAATGGTCTTTGAACAGAATAGAAGTAAAGAAAATTAATAAAAGATAGACAGAGAAATATGGTGTAAAAAGGATCAAATTTTGGAATGATATCAGAATAATTTGTTCAAATTTGATCTGATGGAAAAAACTAGAGAAGTGAAAATAATACAGGAAGAAATAGAAGAATTACTAGTACGCCAATGTCAGAAAATTTGGATTCTTAAACCACAAATATCCAGAAGATTTGAATACATCATAAATATAAATATATAAGAAATTCAGTATGCCTAAGAAAAAAAGGAAGGGCAAAAAATAAAACAAGGAACTAAATTATTATCAGCATTGTTAAATATAACAGATAAATACATGCAGATAGTGCAATACAAAACAAAAAAAAAATAAACAAAAATGCATTATGGAAGTGTACAATATCAAGCTACCCAAAACAAGTGACAGAATATTATAGCAAGTTATAAATCTATTCTACTTTAGATATTCTACTTTTAGATCCATTGGAACAGAAAAAGAAGCAAGAATCAAATCCAACAGAGGTATCGAAACAAGACAATAATAGGAAAAATAGAGAAAGGAAAGAGAAAGAATGAAAAAATAATGTATGTATACTGAGGGAAAAGGATACAGTAATAAATAATAAATATTAAAGAATATAGAAAATCATTTAAATATAAAAAATTTACAGACATATAAATAATAATGTATGAATTTTACGTAAAATAAATTGTACATTAAACCAAAAAAAGTATTTATGAAAAATTACAAATTAATATGCATTTTATTTTTAAGCATTACTTTTCCTCATACTGACTCAGTTGATTGTGTACACTTAATTAAATGGCTAACATAGTACACAATCTAATTCAGGAAGATTTCACTAATACACGACTAAAGAAATACATAGAATCGTCTATTAATTGTCACAAGAGGGGATAGACATTATTTTGGATTACGTAATATTTATATTCAGAAAAGGGTGAGAAAAATTATTGTGGAGAAATTCTTAGAGTGATTAAAAGTAGAAGAGAATAATTGCCCATTTCTTTATTTCTTTAGTCAAGTAGAAAAAAGACTAATTGAAAAATATTTTAAATCACCACTAGCTTTTCTAATTATTTATACAATATTTTATTATAAAGCAGCAGTAGTAGTAGTAGTAGTAGTAGTTTATTGAACAATATTATATTACATTGTTATGCTGTATTACAATATTTAATTGTACGTTTGTCTTTCATATACAAATATTACTTCTCTATTCTCATTTTATAATTTACGCATTTAACTTTTTGTACTAGTTAATCGATAAATACTTTGCATTGTCATTACATATTGCATTCAAAATTTGCTTATTACGATATTTTATTTGCTATACGTACATATGAATTTTTGTATTATCACAATTATTATTTTGACGTTTTTTATTTATTATAAATATTTGAAAATATTTTTATATTAAATAGTTATATACATTATTGAAGAATACATTACATATTATATCACTTTAAAAAATTGACTGTTTATATTTTGGTTGCATTTGAATTATAATATACTTATTTACTTCCATTATAACTTACATACTACTATTTAACTTTCGTGAAATATCTCATATTCTAATTATATTTTTTAAACAAATGTTTATAGTAGATTTTAATTTTTATATTTACCAATTTTCTACTTATAATTACTTTAGTATTATTTTACCTACTATGTATATAAGGTTCTTCTATTATTTCACATTATATTTTATTTCTTTAACTTATAAATAGTATTTGAATATAAATCATCTAATTATATATATTTTTTTTATTTATACATTCCTTATATTTAGACTTGCACTGAATTTATTTTACTTCGAGTTTTTATTCTTTTTGTTTATTCGCATTATAATTACACATCTTTTATACTTTCTATTCTTTTTGTTCTTTTTTATTTCTCTCTCTCTCTCCCTCTCTCTCTTCCAATGTATTTTTTTTAAATTGTGTGTTTTAATGATTCTTTATTTTCATTACGTAATCTACATATATTTTTTCTTCCTCCATCAGCCAGTGTTGGTTTGCTCTGATTTAAGATCCCTTTATAAATCTTGCTAAAATTTTTATACCAATTCTTCTTTTTTCGCCCTCTTAATTTACATATATTGTCGAGGATTCAATGGGGTAAGATGATTTAATGGTGAAGGTTTTGAGAATGAGCACACACACAGTTGTAATGTACCAAGGTACTCTTATACAACTTATACATACAAAGCGCATCTAATCCATCTATTAGGCGCTAGCCGGTTTTCCTCTCTATCCAGTAAATCTCTTGCACCTGTAATGTTTACACAGAACGAGACTACGCATTTAAGAAATGCATAAATGCAACTATCATATTGTAAACGTACACTGTTATCTAGCACGCGCCGACTTATTTATTTTACAAAACTTACTAATCCGTATTCTTATAAACTCACTAATCACTACATGAAAATCTTACCAAAATACTGCTTTTCAACATTTTCCCGTTTACTTATCACACCTTCTACAACTAACTATTTATCTGACCCGAATCGAATATATTATCTCACCGAAGGTTAATTGCTCGTACATTATTGTAAATCCGATTATATAAAAAACCATGACTTCTATTCAGAAGCAGCATTCGATTACAAACATTCATTATCTAGAATTCGGTGTCTAGCGTTTAGCTTTTAACGATAATAATTATTTTCGATACTTGTAATTTTTTGTTCGAAAAAGAAAATTTGTATCAAATTATAAGATTAAATCTTTAAAATAAATAATATTTTAAACTATCTGCATAAACAAAGCGATTTTGATCAACCTCAAGTCCTATTTCCCTTCACACAGTTTTATAAAGAGTAACACTTAATTTTAATGAAACTATATATGAAAACTTATTATTATTAAAATTTGCATTGTACACTTATAATATAACGCACTTATAAAACAATACACTTACAAAATAACGCACTTATAAAATAATGCATTTACAAAATAACGCAGTTGTAAAATAATGAAATATAATTAGAGAAACTTATATTTAACAAACTCGACAAATTAACGCAATGTTTTGTGTACTATAATTATTTATTATCTAATGTGATGAGTACACAACAAAAATGAGGTGTATATGTTCGTGATGTCCGTGTAAACCTTGAATGTGTATGTATATCTAATTCTCTTCTCTGTTCTGGTTTTGATGTACTATATTGTAAAGATCTATAAGGATGTACTAGTGAATGATTGAATAGAGAAATGAATTATAATACAATTCTTGAATATAATTAATAAATTTGTGCAAATGAGTAAGAATTGTGATAGCTTAGCTGTACTGTTGAAAGAGCTTTCTAGATAATTGAACTTCGCTATCAATCCATAGTGAGCTTATGCTCGCCATAGTGATGTCTAAATGCTTAATCAGTGATAGGCTATCAATGAGTCAATCACATGGCGCGTCATATCAATTGTCAAATGAGATGATTGATAGCGTTTGAATGAGTGGTGCGAAGTTGCCGAGAATACTTCGCGGGGATTCGAGCGCACCATAGTTATTGATGTGCAATCGACGCGCCTGCGTTGAGTACGCCCTCTATAACGCGCCACGTGGTGAGTCCCTACATACCAATAATCAAGGTGGCGCTAGAGGTACCTTAATTAGAATTCCCGAACATATATGCATTCTTTATCTTTTGTAATTTCGAATATTATATTTTTGAATTACTCAGTATATTTGAATTTCTCTACATGATTAATCCATATTGGATCTACTATCCTATTTTAATATCTTTTACCTCATCAAGAAATAAATTAAAGTTTTTTAATTTCTCCTTCCAGTTACTTCAAAACCATCCTAAGCCTTGCCAGGAACCCATTCTTTTTGCCAGATAATTTTTTACTTTTCCGTCTTTCACTCTATTGTTCTCTAGTACTTTTCCTTCTTCTATCCTTACTTTTATCCATTCATTTATAGTTTCCATTCTCTCGCTAATTATTATTTTTTATTCAAATTAAATTTCAATTATATATATTCAAATCTAATTACACTTTTTGATACCTTTATTTCAATTCTATTTCTTTTAGTTTATAATATTAGAACGCTATCTGGTAAATTGCTGTCAATGCCTAGACATTATTCTAAAAATGTCTTCTGAAATCTCTCTACTTCTTTAATTTCTTTCTATCTTCATATATCTGTTCCATAAAATAGTTCGTTTTCTAATAACGCTTTAAAAATTTTCATTTTCATTTTCAGATATTTTTTAATTAAGGTTTTCGAGATACTCCATATTTGGCTTAGAAACATATTAGACTTTTTGCTACGATACTTTTTGTATACCGCGTTGCTATTATTTTGGGCAAATGTGTATCCTAGATATGAAAACTGTTTAACTGATTCGATTTTTTAATTTTACCATGTAAATTCCTTTTTTCGATTATCGCCTACTTTTCTAAATTTTATAATTTTAGTTTTCTCCACATTCAATTACAAACATTTTTTCTTTGAGAATTTTCTACACATTCTAAACATTTTACTCATTTTAACATTATGCCAACAATACAATATCGTCGGTGTAAGTAATGAATTTATCTGCATTTTTCCAATTTTTATTCTGAAGTTTCTGGATGTTTTGAGCTCCACTTCTAAATTCAATAGCCCGATGTTGAATATCGTTAGATTTAGCAGTCCTCCTTGTCTCACTCCACTTTTGTACTTATCATTCCAATGGTTTTGTTGTTAATTTTGATTTGACATTGTTCATTGCATTATTGTTTTTATTATTTTATTATTTATTTATTTAATTTTTTCATTATATTTTTTTATTATATTTTTTTTATTATATATTATATCTCTTCTAACTGCACTTCTTTTAGTTCTTTTTTCTTTTAAGTATCTACCTTCCCGTATAGTTTCTCGTTTTTCCCAGGCTTTATGTTCCTTACATTATAGATATCCTTAAAATGGATCCACCATTCTTCTTTCTTTATATTTTTATTAATTTTTTCTCTTTATCCTTCCTTTATCTATTAAGTTCCAAAATGTTTTTCTGGACTAATATTTTCTTACCTTATCTATTTATTTTTCTTTTCTCTTTTTTTTCTTAATCATTAATAAGTAGTTCATTCTCTCTTTTATGTATGTTGCCCTATTTTCTTCATTGCTCTCCCTTTTACCTTTTTTATTATATATATTCTTACTATTATGTATATTCTTTGTTCTTTCCCAACAATCCTCGATCCACCATACTAACATCTTATTTTCCTTTCGGTATGCATCTTTAACCGTGGTTGAGATTTTCATTGTTTCCTTATGTTTTTTTAATTACTTTATATTTTTTACGTCTAATAATTTTTTTATACTCAGTTATTCCTTTTTTGGTCTATTCAATTTTTGTTATTTTTATTTCATCTGCCTCTTTTATTAGATTTTTTTGTTAATTCAATTGATAATGATTAATAATGAAAGTCAATACTATCTCTTATTACCATGTTCAAAATCCTCATTCACAATTGCATAATCTATTATCGACGTACCCACCTTGCTCTTTTAAGTAAATGTACAACCTTCTTCTCCCTCTTCCCATTCAAATATGTAAACCCCTTTCCGCTACCAATTTATTTATTTATTCCTTTTTTTTATTTGTTGTTTTATTTTTTATGTTCTCGTTCCCTTCTTCCAAGTGTGAGCCTTTCCTCCTTCTTTCTCCATTCTCACGTTGAAATCCTCTCCCAATACTATTGCTCTTCCCTTATTTTTTCACATATTTCGTCCAAATATTTCAAGTTTTCCTCTCTTTTTTCATGTAAATTTCTTCTACTTTTAGTTTCTTAACTTCTAATTTGATCTTTGGTGTAATGCACTCATCTTATTTTATTCTATTTCTATTTTATTTAAATTTCTTTACATTTTCTAATATTATTCCTCCAATATTATTCCTCCTCTTACCCTTTTCTTTATGTTTTCTTTTACCACACTATATATTATTACTTTATACACATTTGATTATAAATATTATTTAATTATTGAGCTTCAATATAACAAATAAAATTATAAACTCAAATAATAAAGAAAAATTTATTCAATATTCTAGAGTATATTATCAAATAAAATTTACCTATTTTTCTTTTCTTTATTGTTTATATTTAACTATGGATAATGTGATCAAATTCAAATTTTTAAAACTTGAAAAAATGAGATTAAAGACTAATTAATATTTTTATGAATTTTAGTAAGAGAATTTTTATAATTTTATTTAGAAATTTCGAATAACTAATCCAATGAAAAAAATTATTCAAAAAAATTAAAAATAAACACTACAAAACTATTACAATTATTTTTATTATTTAATGAAATATGTAATAAAATTAATATTCTTGAAAATAAAAATAAATTCTAATAATTAATTTATAATTTTACAGTTATTACATACATGTTTTAAAAACAAACAAAATTTTTAAATTTACAATTATTTTGAAGGTGAATAAATATTTTGTTGGTTATCCAATAAAAAACGGTTTTTGAAAGATAAAAATAATAGATTTCTGTTTTTAACTAGAATTAGTATTTAAAATGTTAAAAGGTTAATATTAAAAATGATTTATATTCTTTAATTCTAAAAATAATAGAATATCTATTACAATAAACCTTAATTATAAAGCAATCAAATCTAATATATTTCATGTATTAAATAAAAAATAACTAATTGCCCTATTATCAGCACGGTTATAAATATCTAATGCACATGCTTGGTTGATAGAAGTGAGTAAACTAAGCAAGGAATAACATTGCAAAAATAGAATCTTGTCTTGTTTAAAAAGTTTTTATTCACTTACGCTATGAATACATAATTATATTTGTTAATTTTTCAAATTTAACAAACGGTAACTTAAAAAATAAAAAAAATTGTAATATTATTAATTTTTGTAATCCTGGATGTTACCTTGTATTAATATAAATAATAAATTATCCCTTTTTTGTTACTTATTATTCATTCATCACGAGAATATTTCCTAATTTACAATACAGTGAAACATCTCGTATCAATCACAGGAATATACGAATGGTTAAATTTGGTCATAGCAGGCGAAAATTGATCATTCAATTATCACAAAAATCTTCTGTAAGCACAGAATAAGCCTCCATATCTATTAAACACAAATAATTCTCGGTAGAAATTAATCAAATTATAATTGGTTTATGTTTAAAGCGGTTTTTATACTTGATACTATTTGAAAATGAATAATCAATTCAAAACTGGAGGATTAAAAATATGTGAAAAGATATCAAATAGCTTATACATTTTAGGTACTTTGAATATTGTACTTTAAAACAAATTAGATAAAAATTTTTATCTAAATAAATATAGCTTATTTAAGACATTAAAACTCTCTTAGTGTGTAAAAAATGAAATATTTATTTATAAAAAACAAATTTTTCAATAAATGAAAAGATATCTTAAATAAATATTATCAGATATAAACAAAAATAAATTCCTAAGATTTGATTAATTCAATAATTTTCTTTGTTAAAAAACATATTATATTAAATCTAAAAATGACAAATTAAATAATATAAACTTATTCATAATGTTGTACTATTTTTCTAAATTACATTTTGTTTTAAAGTAAATTTTAATTTGTTTCATTATCGTTTATTTTAAAAATATGATTGAATTGTAATTTTTGATATTTTAATAATCAAATTACACATAAATTATTCAATTTAAATATAATGTATTATCTTTACACTTTCAATGCTTAATACATTAATGTTTATTTTATTAAATTTATTAAACAAATAAATTATATTTTTTTATATTTATTATATTTTTGGTGTAGTTGAATGTAAGTGTTTGGCTTAAAAGAAAAGTTAAAAGTTAATTTATATTTTTTAAATTTATATTTATACAACTTCTATTTTTTACATTTTTCACAATATTATTTCATGATGAAGCAAGGAGAATGATTCAAATAATACTTAGTTTTTTTGAAAGTAAAAATCCTATAATATAAATATTGATATAAAACTTAAATTATAGTAATGAATAATTGACAACCAATTGCCAAAAAATTATTTAATTTTGAATATTAAAAAACGTTCAAGTCCACAAAAATTTTTTATAACGATAAAATCAATTGAAAAAATTAATACTCTAATTTTGTAACGTTGATGTAATAACTGAAGAAAAATCCGTCCTGTAAAATATTCTCATAATATTTTCTTATACAATTTGCATGATATCAATAAGATGTGACACGGTAAAGAGCAGTGAAAGATCTCAATGCTAATTAAAAGATATAATACATCAAAAAATAGAAAAAAGTATAAGAATTTATAGAGAAACAAAGCAAAAAATTTAACGAACAATTAAAATAAAAATAATATGCAAAAATTTTGAAAGAGGGTATTTTAAAGTAGAATGGAAAACATAAATAATGTTAGAACTAATAGTAAAAACGGTATGAGAGAGGACAAAAGTAAATTGAGGAACTCAAATTTAGATATAGAAATGTTTGTTTTAGGGAAAATTTAAAAGCGAGATTTGTAAATAGTATTGCAAAAAAGTTAAAAATTAAGGAAACATGAAAAAATACATGAAAAAAAATTAAAAATAATTTAAAGGAAAACTAAATTTTATTGAAGATAATAAATTAAAATTAAAATTAGAAGGTTAAAAAAGAGAGTTTCGCTATATGAAATAGAAAATAATACAAGAACAGACAAGGGTAGAAAAAAATTAAAAGATTCAAAAGAAAAGGGGAATGATTTAAAAAAAAATAAATAAATATAAAATATATATGAAATATATATCAAAATATATATGAAATATGAAAATTGGAACGGAAAATAGTAGAAGAATGAAAATTAAGATTAAAGCTATATGAGAGAAAATAGTTAAAGAAATAATAGAGATAAATAAAAAACTTATAGATAACAATAGGGAAATTGTAAACTTAACAGAAAGCGTTTGTAGAGAAAAGAAAAAAAAGAAGAAGCAAGAATGAAAATGTATATATAGACAGAGAAAAAACAAACGATGTAGAAGTTAGATGAAAATGAACGAAAAAAGATGAAAAACAAGGCTCTAATAAAAAAAGTGAAAGAAAAAAAAGAATGAACAAAAATAAGATGCACTAATGGTGCAAAGAGGATTAATATACAGCTACAGGAGAAATAAAAAAAAACAAAAGAAGAAATAAAAATAACGTGTGGATATTTGTTCTGTTTTTGTGGCATGATGTGTTATGTGTAGCGTCGATTCTTTTTCGCGGAGGACTTGCACTGCCGCGCCGAGACCGTCAGCGCGCTTCTACGGTCTATGAGCTACTCTCTTGTGTTGAGAGCTTCTGATGTCCGTGAGCTACTTTCTGACGGTTCTGTTATTCAGGAAAAATATATATTTGCTCAGAGAGCTTCCAGGTACTGCTAGGATGTCACCTGACTAGTCCGTTCCGTTAACGGTGGCTTTCTGAAAAACTCTCCATGACTTTACCAGCTGTTTCCCAGAAGACTCCAATGTCCGCTTAATGGCCTCCCGAAGAACACCGATAACTATTCAATTAACTTACAAAAAACTGTTATTATGCACGGGATGACTTATTAATTCCATTTCCATGTTCCAAAAAGATTTGTTGGCATTGTTTTGCAACAGGCTGGAACACGTCAAATAAGAAATATTACAATAAGTATTTTAAGAGAGAGTATTTTTGTAATTGAAAAAGAATCATAGAATTAAAAAAAATATCAAAATAAATCATATTCAGGGAGAGGTGCAATAGAACAGCGAAAATGAAAAAGTTTATTGAGATGACAAAGAAATGAGAAGAGGTGAAAAAACCAACATATGTCTATAGATTAAGTGCAAAGATATGTAGTTTCATTGTGTAAGAAGGTAGGCGAGAATCGGGATTAAATGAATAGAGTGGCATATTCTGAGGAGAGAGATTTAAGAGGACAGAAAAAGAAGAGGGTTCGGTAAAATAATAATGTAAAATGGCAAATAAATTAAAAGACAAAGTAGTGATTAAGTAATGAAAAATATTGAAAAATTGATAAAATGGTAAGCCGTCAGAGGTAAATTTATGTTAAAATGAAAAGAAAGAATAACATAATAGTGATTTCACCATTAAAAATTAAGAACCTAATTAATATTTTGGTAATAAATTATGTTAATAGATTGTTAAAGAAAAAGCAAAGAATGAAAGGTATATATATAGTGGGCAGTATAAATCTAATAATTACTCTATGTAATTAAACTACACGAAAAAAATAATTAATAGAAATTTTAAAAAAGAAGAAGAAGAGGTCAACAAATGTATTCTCAGAAGTATCTAAAAAAATGATCATTTGAATGAAAGTTCAAAATAATTTTAATTCATTTTAAGATATACAAAAGAAAAGAAAAACTTTAATCACAAAAGGAAGTCCTTCAGAAAGAGTTTCAAAATAGAGTAAATGTTATATTAATCCCATGGTAAAACAACGAGTGATAAATGATTAGAGAAAGATGGAGAATATAAAAAGTATTAAATAGAAAAAAGACGAAAACAGGGGGGAAAATAGAAAATTTAAAAAATTAAAAGAAAATTACACTAAAATAAAAATACAGAGAACTTTCGAAAAAAGGGGGAAAAAGAAAAATAGAGAAAGCCAAGAGCAATGAGATAAGTAAAACATCACAGAAAATGGTTAATAGAAGTAAAAACCAAAGGGAGCAGACAGAAAAAAATATTCACATTGAAGAGTGATGGACACATTTCAAGAATATATGTATGTTAATGACAGGATTCGCGGGAGGTGGAAAAAGTATTGAAATTAGTATTAATTAGTTGAAATTAGTATTGAATTGATTTTATTTCTCAGCACTGCTCTGAAACTAGTTGCCGATTCGCAAGGGTGAGTAAATCGGTGACTGTAGTTCCACGCATCGAATGTCGAAATATAAGACCCAATTTTTCTTGCCTTCGGTGTATTTATACATTATAATTCTCTGTTAGCCGCTTCGCACGTTCAGACTCGCAAAATGCCCTTTATATTGCTAACGGTCGATTCTATAGTCGACCTCTGCTCCGCCCAGTCACTTAATTTCCCGGGGGAAACCATCGGAAAAGTTCGTTTGTTCGATTTCTCGGCGCCGCCCAAGATCGTCATTAATGACTCTGGCCGGTCCGGTGTCGACGGTCCCCGGGGAATTCCATCGGCAAAAATGTATAAACATATATCAATAAAAATACATAAAAGCAGAAACGTGAAAGAAAAAATTTAAAATAAGACGCAAACAAATGAAGAAGTAGTTATCAAGAATGAAGTGGGGAAGATAAAAAAAAGTAAATATAATAAAATGGAAGTCTTCGAAAACAAGAATTCATGCATGAAATAAAGAGCTTTTTTAGAGCATGATAAAAGTAGTATCATAAATTTATAAAGGGAAACAGAATACCATAAGAGTGAAAAAGTGGGATAATTAATATTAGGCGTTTCTTAGACTAAAAAGGATTGGAATTAAATACAGAAAAAACTGATACTAAAATTTAGAAAATCAGGTAGAATGAATAAAATTTTAGAAGTTAAACAGGACAAACATAAAAATAGTTAGTTAATTTGTCTATTTATGGTATAAATCTATAAAAAATAATAGCGATGAGATGCACACAAAATTTATAAAAATAATAAATTATGCGGAGAAATTCAAATATATTTTTTATAAAATTAAAAAAAAAAATGTCTTAACGAAAAAAAGAGGAACGAAGTAGAAGATTCAAACGCGATTCTTAGGATGCTTCAGAAAGAATAATAAGATAAGAATGAATAGGCACGGTTTGATAGAAGAAACAATAAATCTGTAGAGTATATAACAAAAAACAGAAACAATGACGTATAGAATAAAAAAGTACAATAAAATTTAGGAAAAACAAATGGAAAAACAGGAAAATAGAATTTATAAATATATTATATAAAATATACTGGAATAGAAAGAAAGTGCAATGCAAGAAGAAAAGATTAAGCGCAAAAACGATAGAAACAAAATAACAGAATAAAAAAAATACAGGAATGAGAATATATAAACTTAAATAACGTATCTGTAATGTCCAATTTAATGTAAATTATAAAATATACATATATAAATAAAATATATTTATATATTTATAAAGAAAGAAACAATAATACTATTTCCTTAGTATAGTATGTGTCTCAAAAATCTTTTATTTTTACTCTATTTACGAATTACAAAAAGGTTTATTAAATTTTCCATTAATATAAATATTAAGAATTTTTTAATTTTTTGTCGTAGAAGGAGAATTGTTTTCTGTTTGTATAATCTTTTTAAACTTTTTTTAATCTTCGAAATCTTATGCTAAATATCAAATTAGACTCAAAAAGATTCAGTTTAGTTAATTTAAACAAAGTATTTAATATTTATACAATTAAAAGTCGTAAAACCTTTGTATAAACAAATGATTTCAACAAATAAAACAACAATAATTGCATAAAGATGAAAATCGCCTTGATGAATGCTGTAAATATTAGTTGAAGGGAGAGAATAGAAAAAACTGAAAATAAATTTTTACCCTCAAATCAGAACAATTTATTTACTAAAATTTGCCATAGATGCTCAGTTTAAAAAGGAAAGAAATAGAGATATTTATATTTTATACAGACATTAAGCAGCTTTTAACAGTATAAAGAGAATAAAAATTGGAAAAATAAAATAAGCGAGTATTAAAAAATATTTATTGAATTGAACAAAAAAAATAATAAAAGAATCTATTACCGCTCACGTGAGGTAACTATGATCGGGTTGAAATAAATAATGTTTCCTGTCTTGTTTTTTTCGTTTTAACTGTTGAAAATGCAGCCCACAAGATTTTACATGAAATAATTACAAAAATATTTAAATTCATATTGACTGTAGGTGGTATCGAAACGGATGTCTTGTTCGAAAACGAGTTTCATAACCAAATATGCTCGATCGCTCCGACCCGCTACATTTATGCTTTTTTTCCTTTTCCCCGCTTATTCCTATCGCCCCTCTACTAGTTTTTGCCACACATCTGCATACAATTTTCCGCATGTCGTAAATTACGTTTCATAAATTACTTCTAACGCTTTGCTCATTCTCGTAACAAACCTTCGCCAGTTTTAACCCAGTTTATTTGTTTATCTTTCGTTTATTGAAACCAATAATTTTTGTCGTCGTTCAAAGTGCTTTATTGGATGCTTACAATGTTATTCGCACTCTCTTCTATGTCGCAAACCTTATCTCGTGTGCCCTGGACCAGATCCCTGTTTAAAATATTCCAAGTCTGAAGGCTCGAAAAGCTTCAAAATTCCAAAATTATCAAGTTTTTCTATAAAAAATCTGATAGCTTTTAAAAACTCTCTTTTCCATTACATTTAAGAACGCCAAAGTGACGATCTATTTTGGGAATCCGTATCCGCCATTTATATTTTACCTGGTAAGCTGCGTTGCCTTTATTATTCCGAGATTTTTATGCTATCAATATGCATTAAATGTTTTCTAATCTTTTACTTGCATTGCTATTTCGCAGTGTTAATAAATTTGTAACATATGTGCGACATAAACAAAACATCATAGCATATTATTAAATGCAAACAAATTTTCAATATAATAGTAGTAGTAGTAGTATATTGAACAATATTATAGTTGTTATGATTCGTTAAATAATATGTACATAATATATACATTTGCCTTATCTCTAAGTTTTACAATTAATTATTACATTTTTATATGCATTTGCCATCACAATTTACTTCTTTTATCTCTTTTTCTTAAAAATCATTTTAACTTGGTCATTATAATTTAAAATAGAAATATTGCATCTTAATAGAGTAGTAACTTATTGCACCTTTTAGTCTAAGTCTTAAATATTTTGGGCTTATAATATTTAGATATTTTATTAACAACACTTATTATTTTAACGTTTTTACTCATGATTGATAGTTGTACTTAATCTTACACTATCCCCTTAGTTATGCACTTTTTCTATGATACGTTTTACGCTAATTTTAAATAGATAGCTGTTTACACTTTATATAATTAATCCACTTATAATTTATACGCGCAATTATTATGTTCAGTCGCTTATCTTTTAATTTTGTCTGAACTTTATATTATTATTTCTTTTGAGTTACTAAAGTTTATCGGATCACCAACCCATTAGGATCAAGTTATCGTACAACATAAATAAAAAGGACGTGGTAGAGAAAAAGAGGTCGTACACTATATGGACAGAGGAAATAATAGAACAATACAAAGAGAAAGTAAGCAAAGCTAAGATATCGGTGGATTGAAAGAAGTTTAAAAAAGTGATGAATTGAGCTATTACAAAGAAAGAAGAAAACAAAAAGAGAAATAGATGAGAGGCTAGAAAGGACAGAACAGGGAAAGCCTTTTGGAAATTAGAAAATAAAAATAGAAGATCGAATTTTGCAATAGACAAAAACATTTCAAAAGAAGAATGGTGGAATCATTTCAAATATTTATATGCAGATGAAACAGAAGAAGATAAAGAACACTAAGAGGACAGGATTGAGGAAGAGAACAATAGGATGGAGGAGAAAGAAGAAATAAAAACAATAGACGTACTAAGTGCAATTCACAAATTTAAATAGAAGAAAACCCGAGGAGAAAATGGAATCCAAAACGTAATGTGGATGTTTTGCCCTGAAAAATCTAATAATAAAAATGTCAGAGCTGTTAAAAGAATTAATAAAAGGAAAAAGTATCCCAGAGGAATGGAGGACTAGGATAGTTACTCCGATATTCAAGAAAGGTTATAGGAAAATAGATAAAAATTATAGGGGGATAACGCTAATGGACTCGGGGTACAAATTGTACGCCGAAATCATAAGAAAAAAAAATAGAAGAACACCTGGAAGAAAAAAATAAATACTCCGACACACAGTTCGGATTCAGGATAGGAAAAGGTACCGTGGAGGCAATATACGTATTAAAAACAGCCATAGATACGCAGTTAGAAAGAAACAACGGAGAAATCTTGGTATGTTTCATGGACTTAAAATCCGCCTTCGATAAAATAAAGACAGGCGAGATTTAGAAGACCGTGACAAAATTAAATATAAAAGATCAAATAATAAACTGTGTGAATGAGATTTTCAATATAATATAAAAACTTGTAATTACCCTCTAAGTTAAGAAATACTTAAAGTATATATATTAAATTTGTTAACTTGATACGTACGTAGTATACATAATAAACTGCGTGAAAAAGATTTACAAAAAAACAAAAAGTAAAATAAACATAGAGGATTCCATAGGAGAAATAAAGATTAATAAAGGAATAAGACAGTGCTTCCCATTAAGCCCTGCGCTTTTTAACATCAGGGTAGCTGATTTAGAAAAAGAACTAAAAAAAACACGAACATCCGACATTAAGTTAGGCAGAGCAAAGATAAAAGCGGTACAATATGCAGACGATATAGTGATATTAACGAAGAGTGAATTGAAACTGAAAGAAATGTTAAGAATCTGCAAGAAATGGTTAGTAAAAAGAGGACTAAAAATGAATGTAAATAAGACGAAAATAATGAGATTTAGAAAAAATGGAAAAAAAAGAAACGCACAGAGATTTACTCCTACTACAGAGCAATACTCGTAGTTAGGCTACACCATAACAAGAAACAAAACAGATGAGACACATAAAAAAGAAACAGCTAAGAAAACAAACATGGTGTTAGAAAAAATATGGAGTATAACGGGAGGGTTATTTAAGGAAGATTGGAATGCAAAACTAAAATTATTCGACACTCTAGTTGAAAGTGTATTATTATATGGCGCGGAGATCTGGAGCTGGAATGGGGGAGAAATACAAGAAAGAGTTTAAAAAAATACCTGAAATGGTATCTAGGTATAGATAGGAATACACAGTATAGCATTTTAATGCTAGAGATAAAGAGAGAAAAAATTAAGATAAAAGCGAGCCGTAAAATTTGAAGACAAAATTATGAAAAATAAAAAAATTCTAACAGTTAGAGAGTGTGTAACAGGAAGAAGAGAAGTTGGAAGAAGTTTAGAGAACTGCAGAGGAAAGGTAACGAAATCAAAGTGCTACGCTGAAGTAAAGTTAAGATTCTGGCAAGGGATAGACTGGTCCTGGTGTATATGGAGAGAGAAAAGTAAAGATATATACAATCTATGGGAACAAATAACAGTTATCAAAACAGGTCAACACAAACAGATCTTGATTTCTCATCTAGAGAAATCAAAATATTCCATAGAAATAAAAGAACTAATAAAAGAAGACTTAAAGGAGAAAAGGTTTATTTACGAGAAAGAAATGCTAGAAAAAAGAAAACCGGACAAGAAAATTACGGCAAGATTCAGAATGGGCAACGAAACCAGAGCCAACAAACACTGGACAAAAGAAAGGGAAAAGTTTTGCAGACTTTGCAATGTGGAGACGGAAACCCTGAACACATTTTCCAAAAATTCAAAGAATTAGAAATTTACGCCAGCAGATTAGAAGATTTTATGAAAGGAGATAAAAAAAACATTAAGCACACTACAAAAGATAAAATGGTCAAGAAAAAGGAAGGAATATCAAGAGAATAGAAAGATAACAAGATCTAAAGCAAAGTAAAAACTTTACATCAGAAGTACACGTGATGATAATAATGGTGAAAATAAATAAATTTAAGTATAGATTTAAGAAATTATATTGTAGTGAAGTTACGTTAAAATACAAACGCCAAATTTTGCACGGATTAAACAATATTGTACGTAATATTTTATTATTGAACTGCACATAATGATTAGTTACTTAAAATAATCGATAGGACAGATCACATTAGTTAATTATTTTTAAGAAAACAAACATCACAAGATAGGTAGATCATATAAAAAAAATTTAGTCTAAATTATAAATAAATATAAATAAATATAATTCTATAAATAAATATACATATAAATAGCATAATATAAACTTTAGTTACTCAAAATAAATAATATAAGATTCAGACAAAATTAAAAGATAAGCGACTGAACATAATAATTGCGCGTATAAATTATAAGTGGATTAATTATATAAAGTGTAAACAGCTATCTATTTAAAATTAGCGTAAAACGTATCATAGAAAAAGTGCATAACTAAGGGGATAGTGTAAGATTAAGTACAACTATCAATCATGAGTAAAAACGTTAAAATAATAATTGTGTTAATAAAATATCTAAATATTATAAGCCCAAAATATTTAAGACTTAGACTAAAAGGTGCAATAAGTTACTACTCTATTAAGATGCAATATTTCTATTTCAAATTATAATGACCAAGCTAAAATGAATTTTAAGAAAAAGAGATAAAAGAAAGTAAATTGTGATGGCAAATGCATGTAAAAATGTAATAATTAATTGTAAATCTTAAAGATAAGACAAATGTATATATTATGTAATGAATCATAACAATTGTAATATGTTTAATGAACTACTACTACTTTAAGTTTTAGTTTAAGTTTAGTTTAAACGTATAAAATAATACTTAACTTATATAAAATATTATTTTTAATAAATAAATAATTAGGAAATAATCGTTATAAAATATGTGAAATGAATGGGGAAAAATAAATATATAAAAAAAATGAGAAGTATATATAGTGAAAAATGATAATCTTATAAGTGAACGTTTAGAACTAGGTCAATCAATATAATATACTATTTTCCAGCTCAGATACATGGTAAAAATCTTGTATTCGCGATAATTTTACTATTACTTATATATTATATTCAAAATTGAATATAAATGTTTTTTATTTCTTCATGCATTATTAATATTATATATTTATGTTTCATTATAAATATTCTACAATCTCCTTTTTTAGTTAAATAAATAAACTTGGTAATTCACTCTTTTATTCTTATTAAAAACTTAACCAAATTAAATATTATATTGTATTAAAATTTGAGCTTAATGACGTATTTAATAAAATAATATTTAAGAATATTAATAATATATTTATCAAAATAAAAAATTTAAAGTAACATATTATTATTTATTATCGATTTAAATATACAAGTAGATTGATCGAATGTATTATTACTATTTTGACCTTGAACAGATCACATCTTTATTTATTTTATATTTATATAAAAGCACAGCAGGAATAATGAATACATTAATAAAAACAATAATTATTCAATTAAATATTTAAAGTAATATATATAATTTTAATTATTATATAATTTATTTATTTATTTTGTTGTGTATTTAAGTGTTATTAAGATTTATTTAAAAAATTTTATAATAATTTGTTTAAATTAAACAATTATTGAAAAAAAAAATAAAATTTTTTAAATTCAGTTTAATTTTTTTAATATTCTATACTTCATTATTAATGTACTCACTTCTTTTATTTTGATATAGATAAACATTTCTGTATAAATTTTAGAAACCATTTTTTTCGTTCAAGAATTTTAGTAAACTTTCAATAAGAAATTAATTTTTAGTAGAATTAAGAAATAATTTAGAAAAAAATGAACCACGTAATTTATATATTTAATATGATTCAATATAAATAATAATATAACGAACATTATGAAAAACTAGTTCGATACAATTATTAAATTGACAAAGTAAAAAGAAGTATTTATTTAAATGCAATACAACTATATTAGCATTATACTATATAGTATTATATTATACTAATAGTATTAAAATAAGATTTTTAACACAATTTTATTACTTTAATCATTCATGAAATTACTAGTTTTAAGTTTCTTTATATCAGATAATTATATTTTTATCTTAATTTATGGAATAAGTAAAAAATGACCTTTAATCTCACACATAATATAATATTACATTATATAAAATAAGCTAAACCACATTATTTATCCAAAATTTTTATAAATCTTCATGTAAGTATTTTATTTATATAAGCAGATTATTATACGTAGAAAATCTAGTATATCATAGAAATTAAAATTAAGAATTGAATAAAATAAATAATTGTTAATATTTCATATTTGTAGAATGAGAATTTAATATTTCATAGACATATAAAAAATATCGAAGTCTTTCTAAGTTATTCAAACTGATATTTCCTTTTTTATTTTTATTTTTTAGCATAAATATATGTATATATATAATATGACTATAATATTAAAATTTTTTAAAACATATAAAATTTAAAAAGTAACTTACAAAAATAATGTATATATGATTTAAAGCAGTTACTTTTAAAATTCTGATTACAACGATAAATTGTAATTAAGTAAAATTTAAAAAGAAAATTATATTGTAATTTAATGCCTGATGTACAATTGATAGGTAAGCCAGAGTGCGCGTATTTGCGCGCGTATATGTGTGATTAAAAACAACAATAGAAAATAATTGAAATGTCAATAGGTATTTGTATTAATTAATTTTATTATTACTTAAATCAAAGGAAAATTGTATTATTAAATTATTTTTAAATTTATTTTAAACAAAGTAAAAAATTGATTCAAATATCATTTTCTCAATTCAATTATCATTATACATCACGTTCAATTATCTTTATCATTTTATCTGAATTCTTTTTGTACCAAAATATAGTAAAATATTTTAAATAAAGTACAATAAAGTAAAAATTTCTATCTGTGGATGATTATCTTATATTCAAAAGTTGATATTAAATAGTGATCCATTAATCATTCTTTTATGAATCACTTCAATAAAATAATAATTTATTAATAATATAATGTTAATATGGTAATATTTAGGGAAAAATTAAATTATAAATAAGTTACATGCATAATCTTAATAAATTTATTGACATTAATTTCATTCAGAAATTCTCAAATTCAGTTGGAGCAAATATTTTTATTCTTCTGTTAACTATGTCTTTTTAAGTTTAATTTATCATTTTTTATTTTGCAATAGAATTTAATTTCGTTTATTGAAATATTACAATAAAATTTATTTGTTCATTAATATTATATTTTCATGTATTTTTATCCATAAAGTTTCTACAAATAAAAAAACGAAACCTTTTATTTTAACTAATTTAATTTTTGTATTTAAAAAATAATAATATACTTTAAAATAAAAAAGATAATATTTGAGAGAAGTTAAAAAGTGTCAGTATTTTTTTAACATTGTAAATAAAAAATATTGAAAAATATTGAAAAATAAAACCAATAAACGAAATAGTCAATTTTTAAAAAATATATTTTTTTCTTTGTTCACAGAGAACAAAAATGCTCAAAATTTGTACGTTTGAAATAAAAAAATTTAGATTTATTAAAAGTTTTTTCAAATATTAAACAAAAAATTTTAAGGAAAATTAATTTTTCATTAAATTATTTCAATTTTACAATAAATATCAAATTTTACAAATATCATATTATTGATAACCAAAATTTAGATTTTTGTTAAAATTAAAATTTTTTATTAAAAATCAAATACATTTGAATACATATTTGTTAAATTTCTCTTTAAATCTCAATTTGAATCCTAAATAAAAATTTATTATTGAATACTTAATAAAATATAGTTCAGATCAATTTTTTCTTGTATTCCTGTAAATTTTACTTGAATTTCTATTATAATAATAGTTTTTTTAACTTATTCATTATTAATTCTTCGTGATATTTTTGGAATAAATTATCGAATAAAAACGGTTTATGATCATTGAAATCTCAGGTACTTGAACAACTCAATTGCAATTATATTATCATTAAACTATATACAATTGAAAAATCTTACATAATAATACGGTTTTACCATAAAAACATAATTTCATAATTTCACAGAAATTTAAATTATACAGCATTATTTAAATAAAAATATTAAAATCATTGTAAATATTCAACATTTATAAATTTGCATCTGATAGTATTAAAATAAAGTCAATAAGAAACCCTTGATTAAAAAATTATAAAAAATTTTAGATTTATTTTACTTTATTTATCTAAAATTTTTAAAAACTTAGAAGTTGAAATTTAAAAAAATTAAAAAAAAAATTTTTTTTTTTAAGTATTTAAACTTTTTAAACTTATTTAAACTATTCTGCTTGCATAACTTCAATAAAATTAATATTTAATCTTAAAAAGTCAAAGATTAAATTTTTATACGTATTAGCATTATAAGTATTTTTGTTTCTATTTTCTGTAGAATATGATTTAAATACAAACAATAATAAATGAACACAAATAATAATAATAATTTTTAATTTTATCAGTACCAAATATATTTTTAAAGCTTATTGATCAAAATATTTCTAGTATAAAATACAAAATAAAAAATTACATAATTTAGTATGTAAAAAATATTGTAATATTTAATTGTATATAATTTAATAATTTTATTTATTTTATATTATTTTAATTTTAAGACTAAGTAAAAACAGATTACATATATACTTATATACAGCTTTATTTCAAAAAGTTTTTAAAACTTAAATATTATATTTTTACAAGATTAATTAAATTAATAAATTAAATTTAAAAAAATTAAATTAATATATCACAGAGTTTAATTTAGAAAAAAATTCATACTTAAAACAAATAAATTTCCATCGACATGTATACTTTTCCCTCTCTATTTCCCATGCACTCCCTTCTTTATCTTTCTCCCCATAGATTTCTTTCCCACCCTACTATTGCATTACACAATATCAAATGGAAAGATGAATGCATATACATAGTAGAAGAAAAAAGGGCGGGGGCGAACGGAAGCTGAGCTCACATGCGCACCACACCAGTCGATCCTCAGCCACGGATAGCGCAAACATTGAGATAACATAACACGCGTAGTATAAAAAAAACTACGAAAACAAATAATGTCCTCGTTCTTGGCCTCATCTCTGGGAGATACAATAAATAAAAATCTGCGTTGTGTACCAGTTCCAAATGAAAGATATCATGATGTCATTGAGCACCTTAAGTACAACTTTTATGCAGATGAGCCACTCAATCAGGCCATTGGCCTCTGTCGCAGAGGCGAAGTACATCAAGAGCTTGAACGTCACTGCCTTCTCACTTTGAATCAGGGGATGTCCTGCATGATCATCGATGAAGAAGGGAAGGTAGCAGATTAGCATTTTTCCTTATCTTAAATGTTACACAGCCAATGTACATACTTTTTAACGCATACTAAGTGGTAATACGTGTGTTCAAAGCGTGAAGTGAAAACTTCCACTTTGTATATTAGCAATGATTCAATTTTTCTGTTTATATATTTTCTATTTGATAAAATTACTTACCAAGATATGGAAATAATAAATTTTTTTTTTATATTTAAGATTAAGTAAAAATTTACGTCCATAAGAGTTAATTTTATTTTAATTAAGTTTAATTTTATAAAGTAAAACTATTTATTTTTATAATTTAACTTATCTCTAGAAGAAACAAGTTTATTACATAATTTATATTGAATCTAATTTACTAAAACATATATTAAAAAATATATTCAGTAGTTTGCTTCAAAATATCCAACTAAAAAGATGATACATTTTTTAATTAATAAAAAGGTGAATCTGTACTTTTAGAAATCATAAAAGACTCTAGTTTTATGGTAATTTACTCTAATCAGGATAATTTTAATTTAAAGAAGATTCATGATTATCTGTTTTAAATAAAAAATAAAAATAAAATTCATATATAGATAATACTATGTTTTTTTAAGGTAAACAGTCACTTAAAAAGAAATTTTAATCATTATTTCAAATACTTATTTATATTCAATAGTAATATAATAATTAAATACTAAAAAAATTTCAGTATATTAAATATTAATTAGAGAATAGTAAAAAATTGTTTTACATAAATATAGTGTATGAAATACACAATTAACAGAAAATATTTATGTTTAAAATAATGCTATATTTTCTAAATAAAAGAAGATTAATTCTTAGAATAAAGTAGAATATGTATCTATTTAAATTATACAATAAATTCATTAAGAAAAAAAATAATTTAAATGAAAATACCGAAATGAAATTGATAAATTTAATCAAGTTTTACGAAAATGTTGAAAAATTTCTGTTAAAATATTAAATCATCGTATTTTTTACTAGCAATAGCAATAAAATACTATAAAAAAAATAAACAATCACGACAAAATTAAATAATTCGAAGAAAATATAAAAATTTTATGTTTCGGATACTCTACGTTTTTAATTTATTAGACACTTATGTAAATTTTTTTTATCAAGATTAATCTGTAAATATTATATATTCATCATGCAGATCAATTCTACTTGTTATGATTTACAAGTCCAGAATTTATTTAATAAATTCAAATCTTAACTTAATTCTTCAATCTAATAAAATTATATAAGTTATTATATTAAACAATATAAATTAATAATAATATAATATAACTATTATCAATTATAAGTTTTTAGAATTTATTAAAATAACTTAAATTTCATTGAAAATTACTTCAAAAATTCTTTAAGGTTTCTTAGTCCACATATTTTAATTATTTGAAGTCTTCTAACTATAAAAAAAAGTATATACATAAAAAAATAAATTTCACCGATCAAGTTTTCTCAATATATTGCTATTTAATTTTTGCTATTATATGCTTATATATATTTAAAATTAAATTTATTTATTTATACATAATACTTATATGTGTAATAGATATTACGTATTTAGATTATTTTAAATTATATTTTACATTAAACTATAAATTAATAATTTATATACTATGAAATTTATAAATTCTAAATAGTTTAAAATATGTACTATATTACGTATAAAAATAAAAAAATTATATATTGCATCGATAACATTAATATTTTAATGAAAATATTCAAATACTTAATATAAAAATGTATTTCATTAAAGTTTAACGATCATAATAATAATAATTATCATATAATAAAATATTATCAGTTTAGTCTTTATTTTTATTTATTTTTAAAATTAAAGGTCGTTATCAATTTTTTATTAAATCTTATGAACTACACTAAAAGTAAAAATTTTAAATAATAATGCAGGAAATGAGTCAATTATTTTTTTAAAGATACAAATCTTATAATATAGATATAATGGATAACCGTAAGTTTTCATATTTTGATAAGTAAATTTCGAAATAAAGTATTTTACCTTATTATACACAAATTGAAGTGATTATAAATTTACTAGACCATTAAAATACTTGTATATAAATATAATTAAGAACCTAAACTGTAATTCTCTTTAAATTCTATCGAAAATATAAAGTTTATATTTTAACTATTAATATCAGTATCAATGTATATTTTTATTCACATTAATATTCAAGGGTTTTTCATTTATATTTAAATATAAAACTTTTAAGTTTTAATTATAAATTTATTAATAAATTTATTGTTAAAGCAAAACTTAATTTTATTTTCTACAGTTGTCAGGAAAATGAATAGTTTATTTTCTTTATATTCTTATAAAAATATTAAGTATATTTTAAAATATGAAGTGTATTAAACTTAGTTTTTACTTTAAATCACATTAAAAAAAATGTGTTTTAATATAAATCATGTTTATTTATTTATTAGATAAAATATGTACTAAATACAATATAACTCATTTTTAAATCGAATAAACATTATTATGAAATGTATGGTTCAAATTAAAATAAATATTTTTTTTAATTTAATAAAGTTTCTAAAAATACGTAAATTTATGCGATAAACAGATTATCCTGCTTTGTTCAATTACAGATTGTAGGTACTGCACTGAATGGTATCATGAAAAGGGGTGAACGTGAGGAGTGTGAGCGTCGTCTCGCTGAACTTCGTGACGAAAAATTCAAAAGCATCTTCGGCTTGCTGTACAAAGTTAATGAAAAAGTTGATTTGTTTTCCAAGTATAACGTCGATGAACTTTTTGAATGTCGTATATTGAGTGTCGACGAAGCTTTTCGAGGTAGAGGTCTTGCGAATTGCCTCATCGAAAATAGTATCAAAGCTGCCAAAAATGCTAAATTCAAGGTATTATTTACAATATTATGAATTTTATATCAAGCATGGAAAGTCATTGTTTGGTGTATCAAAATATCAAAAATTTACTTTATCGATTGACTTCTTTTAATGTTAAATACATACCACAGCTTTTGCAATTTCTATAAATATTTTTTTATGTGTAGAAATTGGATGTATCATTACAGTCACAAAAGATTTTTAATTAGATTTCTTTTATGAAATTATTTTTTTAAATTATTTCCGTATTCTTTAAAACTTTGTATAAATGGAAATATATGTTAGTAGCAACGAAAATAGAAAAGTTAATCAAAGATAGTTAAATATTATCTTTATTTTAATTTTATGCTCAAATTTTTGTTAAGTACAACTATAATACACGCTTTTATTCAGTATAAAAATAAGAAGACATAAGGTTTATTAATTCTTGATCAAAAAATTAGCAATCACCTTTTAGCGTTTTCCCCTCAACTTTTTAGTTCGCTATTTTATCCTTAAGTGTCTCCCCGCTTTTCATAAAAATTTACAAATTCTGTGTTTACCCATGTCAGGAACGACGATCTAATATGAAGGGTCAATCGTATTTGCACGTGTACATTACATCTGAATTTATCGGTGGAGAAATATTTTGTTCAATGATTTATTTCTTGCTTTAAACGTGTTTCACGTGCTCTAACTATTACTGATTTTTCTCGTATGTCAATTTCTTAATTTAACCGATAATCTTCTCGCACACTTATCTTATTCTTAACATAAAAAATCTTCGAAACTAGATGAATAAAAAACAATAGCATTTCGTCTTGAGGATTTTCGAACAAATTTCTCCAGGCAATATCACATGTTACGCGTGCCATATGAAAAAAAATTTCATGAAGCTACGTTTCATGTACCCACAACCACTCTCTTCATACATTTTATATTTTTTTGTTCCTTAACACACGTTCTCACCTATTCATTTTTTGTGCACATCTATGTCCTTTGAGATCTAGGATGTGGAGTCTTATCAGATTCCAATGGGTTCAAACTGCAAAACGACTTACCAGACTTAAATTTCCTTCTTCGTGATTTATATCTCCTAGCAATTCTTTTTTATTCCATCCTGTGATACCATCAGGAAACAGAAGAAACTGGAAAGAAATAGAAAAAGAAACAGAGAACAACGAAAAAGGATTCGGCTCGACAGTACAACGAAAAATCAAAACTTAAGTTTGGTAATAGAATTTAAATTTTTTAAAGAAATTAAGAATTATTTTTACATTTTATTTTAAAATATCGAAAAATATTTGAATGAATTTGCTTTTAATAATAGCATGATCTATTATTTTCCAGATTATACACGTATCTTGTAGAATTTTCACGCATACCAATAAATCAAATTTATTCTATTTTTTAAAAACGAGCGAATGAATAATATGAAATTTACTAATGTGAGATTGAAAACAAAATAGATTATAAAATAATAGTAAAGTTATTCGTAAATTAGTGCATATTATTTAAAAATTTAACGGAATTACGGCAATTTAATTTCTAAACAAATGATAAAATTTGGAAATTTATTTTCAATTTATTACACTAAAAATTGATAAGTTAACTGAATCAATAGTGATGTAAATATTTTAATTTAATTATCATAGTTTTCAAATTTTAATTAATATTTTTTATAAATTAAATCATTACAAATAAACAATTTCATACAATGTTACCATTTTTAAATTGATAATTTATTTTAATTAAGCTCAGAAAATAGTGCCTGTTAAATATAATTAATGAGTATTAACCGAACATACTTTTATTAAATAATATTTTCGCAACAAGAATTTGATATATTTCACATTATTTAAATAAATAAATTTTTTATAATTGATACTATATCGAATTAATTTTGAAAAATATTTGTTCGTTTTGAATAGTTTTATATAATTTTATTACCTAAAATTTCTAAAATGTACTTTTAAAAGAATAAATTCTATAATTATTTTTTAATAAAATAGATTTAAAAAATGTTTATATGCATAATTTTTGAATAATATTAAATGAAAACATTATTTAGGTAATTTAATAAAAATATTTATTTGATAATTATAATTTAATAAAAAATTGTTTATCGATAACTTACATTATCATTCATATTTCATGTTCCCCGATATTTATTTCAATAATATCTTTGTTTCAGCATGCTTCCTTAATGTGCATGGATCTTGGATGATATTATCATATATTTAAATAAGAATATTTGCAAAAATCAAGCAAAATTCGTCTGTATTTGTATCTCTAACTGTATTTCACAAAAATTCGGTGCGTTTGTCGATCGAGCTAATGTGTACGCATGTTCAATAAGTTTCTTGAAGTAAAGTAACTGCTACAACAATACTTAGAATATTAGTAAGAAAGTATTTTATTTTGTAAATGAAAAAATTAAACTTTTCTTTTAAAAGTAAAAAATGTTGCTTCTGATTAAAATTAAATCCCATATGACAAAAAATAATATATCTAAAAAATCCTTTTTGAATAAAAGTAAAAAGTTTTTATTTCGTTTTAAATATATTTATATATTTAAAAAATTCCATGAATACGGTAAAAATAAATGGTTCATCATTCACTTATCACTTCAAGAAATTTAGGTCAGAAAAAAATTTTTTTAAATATGACAGTATTTAATATTTTAATTTAATATTTTGTAGATTTTCAAAGCTGACGCTACAGGATTGTATTCACAGAAGGTATTTCAAAAATATGGTTTTGAAATTATAACAGAAATTAGATATTCAGATGTGGACATAAATCTACAACCTGGACCACCACATGAAGCTCTTAAATTGCTGGTAAAAATTCTGGAATAGAATTACTTCTGAAAGCTGGTTTAGTCGTAATGTCATAATATTGAAATAAAAATTGATTAGCTATTCAAAAAGTTAAACAAAAAATAGTTTAATTTTTGGTTTCAAAATATAATTACAATACAATTTATAAATAAAAATACATTAGATAGTTATGTTAAATATTTTATAAAATTACATTTATGACTTAAATAATAAAATTATATTTTTTAAATGTCTTTGTTTCTTTTCTGTTGTAATAAAATAAAATCTACAATAATATCATCATAAAAAACTTTAATTTAACTATTTTTCTACATTTTTTGTAAAACATTTTAAAATTACATAATATTTAAGGTCATTTTAAACATCTTATAATTCTAATTCTTGTATTAAATGATATGATATAAAATAGTTTTTATATTATAATTTCATTACATGGTAAAAAAAGAATAAATAATTATAATTTCCATAAAGCTGTAATAATTTTAAACAGTAAAATTATTTCATAATTATAAATAGCGTATACCGGTGTTTTTTCAAGAAAATTGTCTTGGTTTAAATATTGAAAAATGTTAATTAACTTTTTATAAAATAAAAATTTTTCTAATTTTAAAACAGTAAAAATTTATAAATATTCTCTTCAAATAACTGAAATAATTATTATGTTCAAGAAAAAAATTTAATTTACTATGGTCGTCTTCTCATAATTAAGAACTTTTATAAAAATATTTCAAAGAGAACTCTTTAATTTAAGGTAAATATATTCTAAAATTAAAATTTTACATCTGTAGAAATGTATTTTAATTATTTTAATGATTTATGAAGTTATGTATTTATTATATTTTTATTTTTATTAAGATCAATTTGTTGTTAATTATCCATTTAAGAGCATTAAAATATTTACCTAAGAAATTCTATAGAAATGTAAATATACTTCAGTAATAATTTATATACATTAATAAAAAAATAATTTTTTATTTAATTTTTGAGTAAAAAAATTGAATTTTTGTTCAAAAATAGTATATAAATCATCTATAGAATAAAAAATTTTACATCTAGAAAAAATATTTAAAACATCTTTAAAATCTTTTCTTAATAAATAAAATTCCTTATTTTAGAAGATAAATATAAATAATTAATCGAATTTTTCGTTTTTAAAGAAATAATTTATTTTAAATTTTTTATAAAATAGATAAAACATTTTTAAATGTAGATAAATATCCTAGTAATCCAAGTACAAATTAACGTATTAATAATCATTGTTGAACATGCGACAATAACACCTCTGTACTAGTGATCACTTATTATTAAGTGATATTATAATCACTTTTTAAAAAAACGTTATAATAGAAAATAAAATTTAATGAATACATATTGATGTGCAAAAAATAACTAAATTAGCATTCTATCTATTAATAGATAGAAAAATAAATAAAAAAAATAATAACTAATCTTCAAAAGAATTATCTTCAGTGCTTTCACTTTCAGACTATAATTTTTTTACAAATGATTTATGAGATATTTTTCTGTGTCAATTTCAATCATTTTAAATTAAAAAAATTGTAAATAATATTTTTGAAATAATATTTAATTCAATTTTTATACATTATTGTTCTGTATATGTATTTTGATTAGTAAAAAAAGACTAATACAAGCTTTTTTTAATAAAATTCTTTATGCATTTCAATTTTGATTTCAATAATTTATTTTTACAAATATAAAGAATTAAATATTAATAATATTATCTAAAAAATTATATATTGAAAAATGTTTGTATGACAATTAAAGAATAAAATATATGTAATATTAAAATCGTTTAAAATGTGATCTTAAATATTTGAATATACATTTGTTATATTCCATAAATTTTTTCTATATAAACAATTATATAAACATAATATAAATAGTTTATGTAACAAGAAATGAAAGTGATGAAATATTTGAATTTAAAATTCACAAATCATTTGTCTTATTTATTTAGTTGCGATACAAAAATATTTCAAATTTTTAATGTTTACCAAACACAATTATGTTTATAAATTAAGTCAATTTTAGAATAAATTATTATTCCATTAATTTACTATTTAGTAAAAAAATA
Source organism: Platyscapa corneri (assembly GCA_018907185.1). Classification (NCBI taxonomy): domain Eukaryota; kingdom Metazoa; phylum Arthropoda; class Insecta; order Hymenoptera; family Agaonidae; genus Platyscapa; species Platyscapa corneri. The sequence continues at coordinate 386,366 of JACCHW010000075.1, forward strand.
TTTTTTATAATGTTATTACATTTATTCTATTAATGTCAATAAATTCTTCACATTGCTTTGAAGTTTTAATGTTATTTATTTATTTAATGTTTTATGCTATAATATTATAAAGTTTTAATGTTATTATGTTTCCAAAGTTGAATTTTCAATCCTAAATTTATAAAAAAATACAGTTATTCAATTTTATGTTTATAATTTATAAGATTACATAAATTAATATAAAATAATATTATGGAATAGTATGAGAATAAAATTAATAATTTCAGTAAACTACCGAATATTATACCGAATATTATAAAATTTGTATAACAATACTTATATGTATAAAATTAAAAAAGAACAAATTGTACCTTTTATGTACTGTATTATCTTTTTACCAGTGAATTCAAAGAATCATCGTTATATTTGTGTTGATTTATACTTTGTAAGAAACTTGAAAAATAATTATGAATCTGAATATGTGTAATAAAAAGAGGTTAAAAAATAAATGACAAAGAATGCAAAATTGCGCTTATATTTTTAATAAACATTAGATAAATATTATCGGATATTAGATATAGAAATTTTCGATAAAGGAGTCTCTAAAAATAATGTACAATTTCTATCTATCTTGATGGCACATGTATTATCAAGAAAGTAATGATACCTTAGCTTATTTTATAAGAATATCCATTACGTACATAACGATGTTTATTAAGACCTAATTTTTTAACTTTAATGTTTTCTCAATATTAAGTGAACTAACTTTTTTAATTTTATAAATCAATTTTAACATAAATTACTTACATTATTTAATAAATTAGTATATGTAAGTTAAATTTTTGTAATATTCATTAAAATAATTTATACATATAATATATAATAAATATCTTATTGAACAATAATCCTGTTTTTACCACATATAAATCTAATAAATATTTAAGTAAATATAAAATAATTATATTAAGTTAAATACTATGAAACAAAAACATCCTCATAATCTAATAAAAAGTCGCTTTTTCATAATTTTATTAATATTATTATTCGAACATCATTATGCTTATATTTCATTATATTTCTTGATTCTTATTTATGTAATATAATTAGAAAAAACAAAATTAAATTAATCTCGTATGCATTGACAACTACACATATAAGAAAAATGATTAGATGTAAAATTTGTAATACTATTTAATTTTACAGTTAATATGCATAATAAAATTAGATTTAAAGATCAATTTTTCAATAGATATCTAATATATCTATAAAAGATACAATAAATAATATGTATATATAACATAATTCTCAAAAAGAAATCAGAACATCTAAATATAAATATTTAATAAATATTTATGCAACAGACGAATATAAATTTATAGAGTGAAGTTTGTTTTAATCAGTAAATAAAATAACAAATATCGACTTAAATCAATTATATTTCACATAAACCTGTATATATAATTTACAAGAACACTTTTATACTCACTATATGTAAAATTAAAATTTTATATAGTTTAATATATAAAATTACTATTTGAAATAATATAAATATATTACATTTGCAATTATTAAGATGTTTAAAATTTTTTTTACAAAATAATTGTTAATTCGATTTTTAAAAATTAATTTGTTGACGGAAGTGAGTTTGTAATTTATTTGCTTTAAAATTCATTTTAGTAGAATACTTCTTTTGATTCCTTTGCATGAACCTGATATCCATTACCTTTTGTTTTATAATTTGCTTCTGGGTTTCAGTCCATCCAAATGATCGATACATGTTTAGGACTTTTTTAAGTTTTTCACTCTTATTTATAGTTAATTGATGATTAGAATTAAAATTTTGTTTATAATAGCGCATAAGAGATCGATGGCCAATAACACAACCTGATGGTAAAATTAGTTGGTATTTACTGTCATCTAACTCTGGAATTTCTACTTCATCGTTAGGATCGGATATTTGATTATCAGGATAACTAGAAGAATAATCATAGAATTTTGAATATTCGATCAATGCTTCACCCTCATGTAACATTTTGCAATGACCTTTATCCAGCATGTGAGCTCTTGCTGCATCTGCAGTTCTGAAGGCTTTGCCTAATTGCAATAATTAAGTAATAATTCTATAATATATCCATTTACATATTCATAAATAATATGAAATAATACATATATTAAAGAGATAAAATATATCTATTGTAAAATACATAAATTTTTTAAAACTTATTTTAACAACTGCATTAGTAATTTCTTAAGATATGGTTTACAAGAGCAATCAAGATATCAATTAATAAGATGGTAATTATCATATCATTAAAACTATATTATCTACCTTTATGAAGTTATATGTTTGTTTTTAATAATTCAGTAGCTAATCAAAGAATATTTTATCAATATATATATATATATTAATTTACAGCAATTAATCACGAAAAAATTAAAACTTATAAACTTACATGGAAAAAAATTAATATTTATTAAAATTTAATATTTATAATTAATTTAGTTAAAGTTATATTAAATATTCTCACCTGTATTATTACACCATAAACACATGTAACCAGCAAAAATTTTTTGACCTAAGTATACAAGGAGGCCTTTAATATCTATGCAAAATTCTGGATCAGGAATGAAAAAAGAATGTTCTACAGTCATGTGCTTTAAATTACGAACCCAACTTTTACTATGATGATTGCAAAATAAACAATCATTATTAACTACAGGATTATCTGTTTCTTCAATCCACTCATTTGAATCAAGTGATTCAGTATCTAAATCAATTTCTATATTATTATGCTCAATATTTTCTTCAATATTTGTTAATTTTTTTTCAGGTATACATTTAGTAATTCCTTTTATATTATCTTGCATTGGATTATCATTATTAAATAAAGTATTTTTCAATTTCATACTCTTTTCTTTATGCTTTTTGGATACCAAATGATTATCATATTGATTTTGCGTACTGAAATGCTTTTTACATATTTTGCAGTCTAAACTTTTTATCTCAACAGCTTTATTTACTAGATCAAATTGAGCAATTACTCGTTTTTGAAAGTCTTCAGCTGTAACTGGTGAAAACTCAACTACTTTTCTTTTTAAGTTGTAACGATGCCAATCTGATTTATAGTGTTGCCTTTGTACCTCTAAATTATTAAAGGCCACACGACATGTTATACAAGTATACGTTGAAGACATTTTTTTAATACTTATTTATTTATTATTTTAAACTAATTACACAAATAGAAAAATATAAAAAGTATGAACTTCTTTGATTCAGATCAATGCAGATTTGTCACTAATTCAAAAAAATATAAGTAATTTGAAATTTAATTTAACCTGAAAATTAAAGTTAAATTGATTATTTTTATATATCAAGTTAATTAATCAACTTTCAGAATTTTATAAGAAATTATAAATAGATATAAAATAATCTCAAAATATATATAATAGAAATCATAAACAATGTTTGATTATTTTATTTTCATATTTAATATTCTTTATTTAAAATAATGAAGTTTGTGTAATATAACAATATAAAAAAAGTAAACATAGTATATAATATAGTAGATAAACAAATTAAAATATAGAAAAAATTTAATTCTTTAACTGATTTTACAAAAAAAAAAATATATTTACAAATATCTTATAACTTTTTTGTTTTATTTTTTATGTTGATTTTGTTTGATTCTTTTATTTATTGAATTTGATTCTTGTTCAAACATGCCTATATTTTTGTAGTTATTAAACAAATTTAAACCAAGTATACATAAACTTAATAAATTGATACAATGTGTCAATAGTGGCTCCGTGGAATTAGTATATTTTTGAAATTGATTATAAAACTAGATATATCAAAACGAATTATCGCATTTAAACATAGAAAAAAATTCGAAATTCACAATTCTTAAATAAGTAGAAAAGAACTTGGGATCATAGATTATATTTGAAATACTATATATTTTTAAAATCTAATAATATTGCACATTTTTTTGAGATAATTAAGACTGTTTGCATTATGAAATCTATTATATTCGATATTTTTTTATTATAATCGAATAAAAGGATAATTATTATTATATAGTATTTTTAGGTTATTTTTTATATATTTCTGATAACTGCTATTCCATGAAAATAACTAGATAATAATTTGATCTATCGTTTTTTTATCTCATTAGTAACTATTATCATCGGGTACCTACTAAAGAAGATCCATAATTTAAAAACTTAATTATTTTATAACATTTTTTCCTAATAGTCAATTATTTAAGAAAAGTAAATAAAAAATTTTCACGAGTTTGGTGTTTGCCTAGTGAAAATTAAAAAATTAAGAATATCCTTGCTTAAGAATAAGAATATCTAAAAGCCAAATCTCTCGCAGATCAAAAATAATGACAAAAATTTGATTTGTAAATTATATATATTTTAATCAAAGATATAATATTTTTCCAGCATTATTATTGTAGTATTATTAAATGTGAGTAAGATATAAGTAATACATGAGATATATATTAATACGCAAATCAAAGGTATAAAATTTTAACAGATATTCCTCAAATAATGTTGTCATTATAAGAAAAGGGAAAAAAGTAAAATAAAAAACCACGTGATTAGTATTGGATTTATATTATATATACCAAGATACACTACCGACTTAAACTTTCCCATTAAAAGAGATAGTACGAAAGAAAAGGGAGTAAGAAGTATCAATTATGGTTTTTTCAAAAAAGAGAAAAATAAGAAATAAAAAAGTATATGTGGAAATGATCTGAAGAATCTTTCTATATGCGACATTGTCAGTGAGACTTAGATTCAGATTGATTAACGAACAAAACCTTTAAACTAGATCAACAGATTTAAAGATATGTTCTAGTGATTACATGGATACATTGGGATGAAATAAGATGTAATTGCGGAAGTTAAAAGAAAGCCATTGGAATAGTTTCTTAGTCTTAAGCGAGTGCAATTACGTACGATAAGAGATTCGTAGATTGATAATAAAGGTCAGTTAATTCCAAATAAACACTACGAGGGATCAGATTTTATCCTTTTTGCGGGTACGATAAATGTGACTGACTTTGAATTCTTAGCCGTTATCATTAGTTAGTTAGTAATTATCATTAGTATTAAATCTTTTATCTCTGAGCAAATTTTAATTTTTATAGGTTATCCATCCATATTTCTATTGGTTGGTCTTTTTTTAATTAAATTTTTAAATCTTTTTTCTTCTTTTAATTTTTCTTCCTAGTTACAATGCGATCATCTCATATATTCCCCATTTTACACTAATTATTTTTATTGTTGTTATTTCCCTTTCTGAATTACTCTAAACTCTTTCCTTGCAGATTGCAGATTTATTCTTGAATATTCCTTTAATGAATCCACATTGTTCTTTAATTTCTATTCAACTACTTTTTTGTCTCAAGTATGATTATGTATTTAGTGCATTTTAATTAATACCTAGGATTCCGTTTAAACGTCTTCTTTAAACTTTTTCTATTTTGTTGTATTTTTTTTTTTATTTTCAGATTTCTACTTTAAATAATAGCACACTATTAATGAGTATCTGAAATAATATTTTATTTTTAAACTATCGCTCCATAATCTTTTATTTTATCTTCGAATCATATTAGTTCTTATGAATAATAATTTTACTTACTCTTCTTTTTATTATTTTTTTCAATCCGTATTCTGAATAAGTAAATATGTTTATTTTCAATTTATATCTCTACGAAAAGAACTCCAATTGTTTTTTTCTACCTTGGTCTCTCTTAAAACTAAAAATGACTTTTGTATTCTATGCACTTAGCGTAAGTCCTTCAGGGAATTTCTTGTTAGAACCATTTAAAAGATTCTTGAAAATTATTTAACTTTCTCTTAGTTTTGATTATACCGACTATGTTATTGTTGTAAAACATCAATCTTATCGTTTTCTTACCAATTTCTGACATCTAATGTTCTAGATTTCTTCAGCTCTTCTTCTAGGACTAGTAATGTCTACTACGTTATAAAGTATAAGATTCAATAGATTTACTTGTCAGACTCCTCTATTCGTAACAATTTTATTTATTATACTATTCTTTTTTCATATTTCAATTTTAGACTTCTGCAATTATCTAGTACCATGAATAAAATAATTGTCTATGATCATCTTTTTATTTTCCTATATAGTATATATATATAATATATATTTCCTATACATGTAGTTGAATGTGACGTTCATGTCCGCAAATTCGATGAATAGAACATCATTGTCCTCATTTCGTTACTTCTCAAATGCAATCTTCATATAAATAACATTTATTGTCCAACTTTCATTTCTAAAACCAAATTATTTCTCATCGACTTTTTGCTCACCTTCAAGAATGTGTATTCTTTTTCTTTAGACTTCTACATGGACTTTGGACCCTGGATTCATCAGTATGATACCTCTATAATCCTTTGTATCTGAGCTTTTCCTTTTCTTGACAATTAATGCCACAGTTACAAAGTTGCTTATCCAAGCTTTTAAAATTTATTTGACTAATTTCATAAACTTCTAAACAGCTTTTCTCCGTCAAAGTTACACATCTCATTATTTATCCCATTTTTTTAGGACATATGTTTGCTTATACTTCGCTAATTATTTCTTACACGTCTTTTTTTCTATTTTTATTTCTTATACTTATGTTCACTCTATTTCCTTCTCTTGCCTTCAATAATTCACCGTCGCTCTTCTGTCCTTCTTACTTATTTGTTTAAATAAGTAAGAAAAAATTTGGTTTTAGTACGAAAAAAGATATAATTATATATATGTACATATATTACATCAGTTTATATATTGATGACTACACTAGATGAATATATAAGAGAAAAATTAAGAAGAAATGTAAGCATGCTTAATAAAGAACAATTTAGAAATAGCACTTCAAAATGCAAAATAATGCAAAAAGATAAAAAGAAATTCTTAAGAAATAAAAATAGTAATAGAAAAAGTATTATGTAAAAACTATAGTAATACAACAAAAAAGATAAATTTTTGAAAAATTTTTGTTACTGCATACAGAAACATAAAAAATATAGACAGAAAAAAAATAATATAGTAAATAAAGAATTAATATAATCAACAATAATAACTTTTTATGGATAATATTGTAAAATAAAAATACGCAAGAGGAATTAAATAAATTATTTGAGAAAGTTTAAAAGCAAGACTACGAATGAAAAAAAAGAAGCATTAGCTTCAAAAGAAGGATTAAAAAAACATAAGCAAGGTATAGAATGAGCATTAAAATAGATATGTTAAACATTATCGGTTAAAAAACGTAAAGATATAAAATACATATTGGTAGAATATAATTATACAGATATCAAAAAAAGAATTGGAAAAAATTAATGAGAGGTAAAAAGAAAAATTTAAATATGTTTAAAAAATCATTAGCTTAGAGAATAGAAAACATCAAGAAAAAGAGATACAAGGTAAGAAGTCAATATTAAGATTAAAGAAGAAAAAATAAAAGTTAAAATTATAAAAAAATAATGTAATTAATTTTATATTTAATTAATAATGTATTAATTTTCCAAATAAATAATAATAATAATTTATAAATATATTATAATTCTTCATTTTATTGTGTATATGAATGAATTGATCAAGTCTAATTATGAATTGTATCTTTATATTAAGCAGACATTTTAAAAATAATAAAAGAATATTAAGTATAAGAAAAAGTAATAAATTTATAACGTTTAATGATCACCGTATCATAATACATATTGGCAACATGTTTAAATAATACTAATTCACGAAAGAAAGAAAAAGCTTTTGCTCGTATATTTTTCTTTACACTGCCTTCTCTCTCTCTCTCTCTCTCTCTCTCTCTCTCTCTCTCATTTGTACGCAATACACTACAAAAAATGAGCTTTTGTCTTATAAAAACAGAGTTATTGAGATTTTGTCAAGTGTCATTTTTTGAAACTGCACAAGTCAATGTTTTACCCTTACGTAACAAGGAGCGATGGCCCTGCATGCTACACAAATTATTCATAAACACAATCACCGAGTAGTAATGGTGCGGTGCACAAACTTACAATCCAACCATATTGGTCTGACATTTAACGCATTCTTATTGTGTGATCGTTGTGGTTATAAGCCGTACCTTCCCTTTAATGCACTAATAACGATCAAGCACACCAAAAACACCTAGGTAGTTCTTAGAATATTAAAGTTGCGTTAGGGGTAAACAAACTTACGGATGTACACTAACAATATTATCTAGAAACACGTGTTATTATAAAATAAATATTAAAGATGGTATCAGTTTGGTTATTAACTAAACATAAATTATGTATATAATTAAATTCTGTAATGATTCATATACTCCTTTTTCATGGACTAACTTATACCTTGTATGCCTGTATATATGTCCATCCCTCTTTATAGCGTGGCATATTACCTCTAATAAATAACAAATTAAATCATAATAAAACAAAACTTTTAACTTATTATAATTTGATTTATAACATTAGAAAAATTCAATTATAACATTAAAAAGGTTGAAAATTGATTGAAATATTTGGACAAATAGGAAAACGTTATTAAAACGGGATTGGTCAAATCTCATAAATTTATTTTTTTTTCGAAATTGTATTTGCTATTACCATGTTTTATTAAATAAAATGTTATTTATAATTTAAAGATATTAAAAATATATTTGTGCTATCGATTTAATGACACATTTTTTTATATTCTTAAAAATACAGTTCTTAAATAGTTTATATTTTTAAAATATTTAAAAATTATTTTAACAAGCCAATTATTTTTCAAATAATTGACAAATATAAACATCAGGAATTAGGTTATTTAATACGTAACCAGTAAAAAAGCATCGAATTCATTTGTATATTTATTTTTGTGAACGATGCAACTTGGATGTTAAGGTCAAGTAGCAGCATACCATATGGGCGTTATATACCTGCATATCATACTATGTACAGAAGTACGAATTTATTGTAAAAATTTAAAATTAGTGCTTATAATTAAATTAAGTAAATTAAAACGCATTCTACATTCGTAAAGATTTGTTTGTTTTATTTTTTAAAGTTTACGTATGTGCTCGTTTAAATAATATATATAACTGTACAAATTATTTATTGTTACGGTATATTGTGAACTTAAAATATTTAGTAAAGAAAAGCAAAGAGTAAAAAATACGGGCAAGGAATTTTAAGACATTCTTAAATTTTTCATTTTTATGTATCCTTATTTTAATATAGATCATTGTATCTGTAATATTCCATTCATTTTTTAATAATGAATATTTGAGAAATGTAGAGTTTCTTTAACAAGAAAATTGTACCAAATTGAATAAAAGAAAAAAATAAGAATAAGAAAAACTCATAATAAAAATGGATTATAAAATTGTCAAAATTTGTTCTATATGAAAAAGCATGTATTATAAAGATTAATTTTTAATCAAATATTTAAAATTTTGTCTAACATCTTTATAAATAAAAGGCTATATATTATAGATATAAGAAATACAAATATGGTAAGTATTAGCAAAGAAAATAGAAAAAAAATACAGATTCTATAGAAGTCAGGATTATATACATACAGAAAGAATATTTCATTTGTTATATCAGTATAATTTTTATCTGATTTTAATATAATATTATTTTAAAAAAAGGTTAAATATCATAAATTAATAAAAAAATTAAAACATTTTTATAAATTTTTATTTTTATCAAGAAAAGTTAAGTTTTACATATTATTAACTTGAAAAATACAATCGCATTACACATGTTTACAATAAGTTAATTACAAACCTAAATTTAAATAAAAAATAAAAAAAATTCATTTTTTTAAAAAACAATATTTTTTTGTAATATATTTTAAATTATAAATAAATTTATATAATAAAACACAAAGTAAATTAAGGAGTAAACAGATTAAACAAGCAATTTATTAATTAATCCAGGTTAACAAAGGTCTTTTCCATTGGTTTTGCTAAATTATACATAACTATAGTAATACAATTTCTACAAAATAAGGTATACATTTATCATATAAAACTTTATAAAAAAAAATATAAATATAAAAAGTGTATGTTTTTATATATATATAATATATATTTGTGTTTTTTATAAGTCACTAATTTGTTTGATAATACATATTATATATATAAATGTAGAAAAAATTCAAGCATAAATCATTAAAAAAAAAAAATTAACAATATTTTTTTAATTACAAAAGATATATATTAAGCACTATTTGTACCAAAAAAGTACATAATAATTAATATACAAAAAAACTTAATAAAAATTTAATTTTTACCAACATATATTTGTATATCGCTTATTTTAATAATTAATAAAAACTAGAATTTCATAAATAAATAATAAAATATTATATTGTAAAACATAAATATTTAATGTCTATTTAATTTGTTATTGAATTTGTTAAATTATTTAGATGTTTATAAGATCTATAAATAGTTGTAAGTATTTGTTATTCAGAATACAATAAAATTTCTGAGATTCATATTCTACATTTATAGAATCATTCTTATAGAATCTATTCAATATTATGAATGTAATAAATTACTGTTTAAATGAGAATAATCTATTCATTATAGTTGGAAAAATTGGAATTGAATATTATGTTAATTTTATATTAGAAATTATAATTTATTGTTTTTAAAATCAAATCTTTTAAAATATATTTCATAAATATAGATTTTTAGTTTTTGATATTTTAAACTAAATACAATTAAAAAATAACATATTATTTTTGAAAAATTAAATTTCAATTTATAAACTATATGATTTTACTATAACAGCATTTTTTTAATAAAAAGTAATATAGAAAACAATATTTAAAGAATGATATTATTTTGTTGTTTACAATTTTTAAAATATATTTATCTTGTAACTTTTAAAATAGAAATAAAACCTTAGAAATTTATTTGTGCTAGAACCATCAAATTTATTTTCGAATAAATGGATATATCAGTTTATATACTGAATTTATATTGTGTTTAATTCATTATACACAATGAATATGTAAATTTAAATAAATTTGTAATATTCAAATTATTCGTATACTAATTCTAAAATTAGTAATCATTTTTTTCCTTTAAAATTAAAATAGAAAATAATTAGAAAAGCAATTTCGTTTGATAATTTTAAAAACAATTAAAATGTAATATTATTGAACAAATGTAATTTATTTAAGATAACAGATGGTAAGGATTAAAAAGATTATTGCATAGAAATAATTACTTCTATCAATGCAAATTTTATCTATTACAAGGCTATTAATTAATGTTTATCAATATAATTGTTAAACACTTATATTTATAAATATTTTTGTGCAAAATTATGAAAACTTAAATAATTGTAAAAAACTAATCATGTAAATGATTAAATATTAATAAGCAATCAAAATTTTATTCTATCATTGATATATAATTTGTATGGAATTTTGATATATTTTGATAGATTTGAATATATTTAATATTAATTTGTATACAAAAGAAAATCATAATTCAAATTACTTTATTTTTATCATTTAAATAATATGATGTAAAGCCCTAAATATTTTAATAAAAATTAAAAAGTATAAAAAATTTTAAGTATGTATAGAAATAAATAATTAAATTACCAGAAAAAATTTCTTTTATTTACATAATTTCAAATTCCTTTATTCATTTAAATCTTATAAGTACCTTTGAATATGCATATAAAAGCATGTTATATATTCCGTTGCATATTTACATAAAAATAAGTTCGTGTTCTTGAAACTTATTAATCTATCTAATCCCCTTTAATACATCTAATTATTAACAATCAAAATATTCCTTTTTTAATCTCAAATTTTAATTAAATATTTTATTGAAAAATATATAAAAAAATTAAATATTAATTTAAAAAATACATTTTTAAATAGGGTATTAAAGAAATCTTTACAGTATAAAATAAGGGCCTTTATTATCTAAATTTCTATGTGATTGTGTATTCTTCTTTAAAAAAACACCATTACCTGTACTGTATTTAATAACCTTTTGTAAAGAATAAAATGCAGATAAAACAATCTGCAAGACAAATAACAATAAACAAACTATTACAAAACACACTAATGACTAAACAAGAATATTAAAAATCTATCGTTTTCTATAGGTATGAAATTGTTATTTTTATAATTTATTCGATAATAGTGAGCTGAAAAATAAATTTATTATTATATAAAAAAAATATTTATTACAATTGGATTATGTTGTAAAAGAGATGTATACATATTAATGATGTTGAATATTTAAATTTTTCTTCAAAAATTTATACTATAAATTGTCATATAGTTTTTCAAAAAATTTAAAAGTGTTGATGTTTGAATTTTTAAATTCAATATTCTGGTTAATTGTTACTTCCAAGCAATAAAAATTTCCAAGCTTGCATATGGAATATATAACCCTTCTGTATTATTAATTTTATCTTTCTTATTAGCAATTATGTAATTATAATAATTTTTTTATTTCTTCTATTTAGTGAATCGTGCATATTTTTAACTTACATAGAAAAATTATAAATTCAATAGTTTTTTAAAAAGAGAAAATTATAATATTATATCATATATATATATTGTTTTACAATTAATTTCTTTTTCAAACTAAATATAAATTTATATTGTAATCATTTTTTTATTCTAACGCAAGAAATTTGGAAAAAAATTGGTATTTTTTCGTATTTTTTACAAACTTTTAAAATGAGTAAAACTATTGATGAAATACTACTACTCTAAAATTATAAATAATAAAAGTATTTGATTTTACTAAATTGCGATTTAGTTAATTAACTATGAAAATATTTAAAAATATATAATATAAATGATTATTCCCGATACTCATTATTTAAAAAAAAAATAATTTTTTTTTTATTTATTCGCAATCAAATTTCTGCAATTTTATGGATTTCAAATACATAATTAAAAAATGTATTTTTAAAAACTATTGATGAAACAACTAATTTGCAATTTTTACAATAATCACATATGGTGTACTTCATATGTGTATAAATTTTTCGTTTTTCGTTTAAAAAAACAAAAATAACAAATTTGCAATCACATGTACTAATAAAATCGATAAAATAAATTATCAGTGACCTAAACATAATGATCAAGATCGGGAGAGTATAGCAAAGTAGCATAGCGATTATCGCGTGTCATGCTCCTATATTTAGTCGTATAATATTATACGATACTTTGATTCGTTTAGTTGGCAGCGAAAAAAGGATTTTCGGTGTACATATAATTTTCTCATCTTGTTTTGAAAGAAAACACTTAAATATATAAGTATATATATACATGTGTGCATATGCATGTATGAATCTTTACATTATATGTGACATATGGATGTGTATGAATATATGCGTGTACGCAAACTTTACATAAGGAAGGTGCTTAGCAAACAAAAGAGTAAAAAAAGAGCCACTTCGAAGTTAGGAAGTCTTTAGGAGAGTTCCAAGTTTTATATCTTTTAATCTTTGAATTATCCACATTGAAAGAGAAACTCAATAGATCTTCGTAGCTTTTTGCATTTATTATTATTTGGTAAATTGAAATATATCAGGTAAAGTATAATATAACCTACAAAAGAAAAAGCAATTGCGAGATTCGAAACGTACGAAATGGAAATTTATTAAAAACATGTATATAAGGAAAAATATGTTAAAAAATTTTAGATCTTTTTATATTTTTATTATTATTTTTTTTATTTCTTCTAGTAAATGAATCAATTTTTTCATTAAATATAAAGGCTAGTGTAAAACTAATACGATTTATGATCAAAATATAATTACTGTAGATGTTCATAGACTCAAGTAATATACCAGTACTACACTAGTGTGCACTAAGTTTAGACGTGTTTAGATCTTCCGAATACGTTTGCATATGTAAAATAGATTACCCTTCATTTCATACTTAGTATAATATATATTGTATGAGTAAAAATATATATTAAAAAACAGCAATTAATTTTTTTAATCTCATTGCTTAAACGTTTATTTAAATTAGCACAAATATAAGACGAAAGTTTTCAGTTATAACCTAACCTATTTACTAGGTTTGCATTCTACACCATTTAATAATAAATTAATTGAAAAATACAAAAATTAATTTTGTAAATTATTTAATGTTGTAAAATACTTTGGTCTCAGCTGAAGTAATGTTTCATCATATTATGTTTCAGACCTGTATTCAGAAATATATTAAAAACATTATCTTTAATAATAGAGAATTAAAGCACGGATCGCAGAGGGCGATCCATCTGTTTAACCACAAACATTCACGAGGGACAAGTCGAATTTTCACGCCAGCAAGTGGCCGTCCAGCAGGGCGCTACCATTTTATATGACTTTTCTCCGACAACGAGGTATATATCTTATTTTCATAACTATAATAATATAAAATATTTAACACTTGAGTAAATGTATAAATAGATCAAATTGTTCCTTTTCTCATAGTTTAAGACTAGTCATTCAATGAATGTTTAAGATATATAACATTAAATACGTCCATTTAAATAATTATGTAATTAATTATATATAATTAGATACAAAATTTTTCTGAATACTCAAAGAATATTTCATTTAATAGAATATAAAAAATATTTGAAATAATTATGAGGTAATAATAATATATAGATTCACTTGAATTTATCAACAGATATTGTATATATCTTTGTTAAGATTTTATTATAATTTTATACATTATTTTGATAAACCAAAAATGCAATGATTAAAATTAGTATCAAACAGACATTTTTTATTTATTATTATTTCAATATTATAAAATCACTTGTTTTTTAAATATTTAACAATAGTAATATTTATTTATGTAATTTTTGTAATAAAATAAATCAATAAATAGAAGTATTTAATCAATTAAAAATTAATGTTAATATAAACTTTTTGAATGAAACTAGTTTTAAAAATATTTGCTTTTTTATCTAACTATACTTACAATAAGTTTCTTTTACTTCTTAATTATTTTTATTTTATTAAAATTAGAAATTGATGAAAGTATATTTAACAATCCTGGATTCTATTTGATTATTATTTACAAAGATTTACTTATACTTGTATTTTGTGATTACAATAATATTTGATTATAAGAATTATTACAAATATATATTCTATTATATAGATGCATAATATAAAATCTAATGTTATGTTAAACTTATGCCCATTCATATACTACATTCAAAATAATTCTAAATCATCGTTAAATCTTTCAAGTAAATATTAGTACACTTGAAAAAATTTACGTCTTTTAATTAAAAATTAGTTTGTGTTCTTGAAATTTATTAATCTAACTAATCCCCTTTAATACATCTAATTATTAACAATCAAAATATTCCTTTTTTAATCTCAAATTTTAATTAAATATTTTATTGAAAAATATATAAAAAAATTAAATATTAATTTAAAAAATACATTTTTAAATAGGGTATTAAAGAAATCTTTACAGTATAAAATAAGGGCCTTTATTATCTAAATTTCTATGTGATTGTGTATTCTTCTTTAAAAAAACACCATTACCTGTACTGTATTTAATAACCTTTTGTAAAGAATAAAATGCAGATAAAACAATCTGCAAGACAAATAACAATAAACAAACTATTACAAAACACACTAATGACTAAACAAGAATATTAAAAATCTATCGTTTCTATAGGTATGAAATTGTTATTTTTTATTATTTATTCGATAATAGTGAGCTGAAAATAAATTTATTATTATATAAAAAAAATATTTATTACAATTGGATTATGTGTAAAAGAGATATATACATATTAATGATGTTGAATATTTAAATTTTTTTCAAAATTTATACTATAAATTGTCATATAGTTTTTCAAAAATTTAAAAAGTGTTGATGTTTGAATTTTTAAATTCAATATTCTGGTTAATTGTTACTTCCAAGCAATAAAAATTTCCAAGCTTGCATATGGAATATATAACCCTTCTGTATTATTTAATTTTTATCTTTCTTATTAGCAATTATGTAATTATAATAATTTTTTTATTTCTTCTATTTAGTGAATCGTGCATATTTTTAACTTACATAGAAAATTATAAATTCAATAGTTTTTTTAAAAAAGAGAAAATTATATATATATATATATGTATATATTGTTTTAACAATTAATTTCTTTTTCAAACTAAATATAAATTTATATTGTAATCATTTTTTTTATTCTAACGCAAGAAATTTGGAAAAAAATTGGTATTTTTTCGTGCTTTTACAAACTTTTACAATGAGTAAAACTATTGATGAAATACTACTACTCTAAAATTATAAATAATAAAAGTACTTGATTATATTTTATATTAAACTATTAATTCATTAATAACATGCATAGAAATTGTAGTTAAATGTAAATTGTTTTTGTGACTTATTTTTCTAACTAATAATTTAACATTATTTTTTCAATAATAAATTTTCGTGTAAAAATATAATAAAAAACAATAATCAGAATGAAGAAATAGTAGTCTAATTTTTTACTTGTAAATTATTTTTACGAAAAAATTTTATTCTTTAGTTAAAATCTAAAGTTTAATATTAAAAATAGTATAAATTTTATTTTAAAATATTGCAAAATAAAATAATATGTTGTATTTTATAGTTAAATTTATAGTTTTACCAAATTAGATGGTATTCATTTTTTTTTAATATTTTTTAATTTATATCTATTTGTTGTTTAATTTGTTGACATTAATTAATGAATATAATTTTATTTCTTAATTTAACGGAAATGAAAAGTTATGCATTTAATCAAATATTGGAGATAATCACAATGTAAAAAAAATATATACATATAAGATAAAAATAAATACATGATATACAAAAATATATGTAGTCAATGTTATATTATAATCAACTTTTTAACCGAATTAAAATTATTTATGTGCTAATTATAATAACTTAAATAAATTTTTAAGTTTTATCTAATGAAGATAAAATTCAATTTATTATTGAATGAAATTTAATGTATGTCTTTTATAAGGTTAATTGCATTTATTACAGTTCTATGTTGTTTACTTCAAAATTTGAAATGCTTATAGAAAGTTAAAATTAATACAGCGGGATATTATATTATAGAATTTTCTATAAATATTACGTTCAAATAATATGTGCATATAATAATATAAATTAAAGTGAAAAATATAAGGATGTACTATTAAAATTTGTTTGCTTAAATATTCTGAAAATTATTGGAACTATTATATTCAAGTATTTTATTAATTATATTGGATTAACTAAATAAATGTATACTACTTTATTTTTGCTTATATATTAAAAAATTGACGTACAATTAAATAATTTGTATATTTCTGTAAACGACTAAACAGTGAAGAAAATTAATGTAATGATTTTCTCATATATAAATGTGTATGCATTGCATGTAAGTTTTGTTTAATAGTTATCAAATCGTAACTGTTTAAAAATAATTATTTTACAATACTCCACAAACCATATTTTTGAATTGATTTAATAAAAAATTTATAATTACATCAAATAAATGATAAATATTCACACTTCATTTTTATATACCTGAAAAATTATTTAAGTATTGTTTATTTTAGAATTTTAAATGATATACAATACTTTAGTATGAATTATTATCTACACACTATATTTAAAAATATTAAAATTTAATAAAACAAACTAAACAGTTATCTAATTTACTTATAAAACTAAGAAAAATTTGTATATTGTTTGTAATTTATGATGCTACATTAGAAAATGAAATTGAAACTTTTTTTTGTATTTACATCTTAAAATAACATCATATACATGACTTAAAACAATTTCCTAGTTTGGACAAGTATCAATTGATACGTAATGTTTTAGCTCATATCAATATGAATAAAACCTTAAATTTATGAACAAACATTCTAAAAATTTGTAAATTCACATATTTTACTATCTGATATTATTTTAATTGATAAGTTATAATTATAAATTAATAAAATATTAATTTAAGAAAGTGATAAAAATGTTCCGATAATAACGAAATATAGTGTGATAAAAATAAAAGTTAAAAATTTATATACTCCCTGTTGCACATCCTATTATGACATAAATGACACATGTACAGTTTGTATGTGTAATCAATGACTTGAAAGTCAGCTGTTACAAAGAGAACGAAAGAGAGAAAACCAAAGAAAGACAATTAATAGTACGTTTACACGTAAGAGTGTAGTTCTTTCATAACGGGTTTCGTGAGGTTTTTAATGTTTTTATTTTTTTTTTTATCTGAGACTTCATTAAAGATTATAATTAATTTTCAAATATATTATTTTTTCTTGAAGTAAATATCTGTCTAATTTAAAATATAAATTGCAATCATGTATACTGAATCTGCATTAAATAAATATTTTAAATTTCTTAAATCTTTCTTTAAAAAAATTTTATAAAAAAATCAATTGTATTTTAATATATAATGATGTCTATAATTAACATTAGCAAACTTTTTTGAGAATACTTAGGTCGTTTAATTAGTAATTAATCAAAGATAATAAGATCCGACCTACTTACATTTATTAAAAATCATTAAAATTTCTACTTATACTTAAATTTATGTTTATTAAAGAATACCTATTTATAAAATACATAAAAATATATTTAAATCAATTAATTTAAATTATAATAGTTTTATGTGATATATATATATATATATATATATATACATTATTATATATATTCGTGTATATAAGAATAATGAGCATGTTACTTTGTATAGAAATAATAAAATTCTTTGAATTTTCAATATTTGAAATTGGAATTATTTATGATAACTTTGAGGATATAAATTTCTCTATAATAGTTTAATTAACATGTAACCAGTTCTTCTCAACCTATCAATAAAGTATTTTAATTTTAAAATGTATGTTTTAATTATACTTGGTGCAAATAAAATCTATACATTTAATTCCCTTTTTTTTACTTTTTTGCTTTATTTCTACCTGTTTCATCGTTTACTTTTGTTTTTACTTGTTCTAAATGCTTCTCCTCAATGTTTGATATTTTTTGTTTTTTTCATCCTTTCGACTTTCTCTCTTTATCTCTGTTTCTTACTGACTCACACATGTTCAGTCTTACTCTTACTTTGATTCTGATTCTGATTATCGCTCTGACTCTCTCATACACACAGCGCACGCGCATTTAGCTGATGTCGTTTCACGCAGATCAATAAGCGAATATCTGCATTAACAATGCACTACTACAGCTACTCTCGTGTAGTAGTCATCGTCTTTGCCGTCAATCCGCTGAATCTGCGCGCGCAAAACCTGCCTATATAGCAAACAGAAACAGTGCGAGAAGAAAGAGAATGACGAAATGAAAGAGTAAAGGAAAAAGCGTAAGGCAAGAAGCGAATACCTACTTACTCAAAGGTTATCAAATCCGGGAGTCGCAAAACTTCAAGCATTCTAAGCTTTTTTCCTATTATAGCTTAACCGTCCTATATCTATAGTATAAATACATTCTCTGTCATTGAAAAAAGTTACCCCTTGTTGTATGTATGTTGTGTGCATGTACGTGTATATATGTATATATACATATATATATATATATATTTACATCAGCTGCGCATATAAGGCGGAAGTAACTAAAAGTAAGAAGGGTGTTTTACTTCAAAGACAAGGCTCCAGAGGAGTTTGACCGACAATCAAGACGGGTCTAGGAAAACGGAAACAAAATCAAACTGGGAGTAGACATCTCCGGAAATCACAACTTATGCGTCTACGACGAGCAGGTAAAAACAAAGAGAAATAGATAGTGGCATACTTTGTTACAACTCTATGGAAACGAAAATTTGTGAAGTGAACCTTTTTTATTTATAGAATATTGTTAGAATATGCTAGCGAATTATTACGAAATTGCTAGGTCACATTTCCATAAAAGTAATTTTCTAAATTTTATAATTAATACGGGAGAAACATAAAACATTTTAAGGTGATTTCATAAAAATATCAATGAATTGCTGCATGAAATTTTATTTATTAACCACTTAAACGAATTAAACATTCGAGCTGGTTTCATAAAAATATCAATGAATCACCATATGAAGTTAGTGATTAAATGGATCTTTTAAGGCACACGTATAAATGCATTTTTAAATTCTGCTACTAAACTGAGATTAAACTTACAATGGATGTAATAGTGCATAAATGCCTGACTGCATTGTGTCGTAATTTGTATTGTACTGAATACTGAAAAATAATTTTGTGTACGTGTTGATTATACGTTTTTGATGCACTCTGAATTGTAAAATAATACTGCTTAGAAATCAGATTTCAACTGGTATAGTATACTACAGATTAAACATTAAGAATGAATATAATGGAGATTGATAATATAAACGTGATCTAATTTAAATGTTAATTTTTTATATTGATTTCACGATAATTTTCTACATATTTAAAAGCATTGTTATAATAAGTCGTAATAAAAAAATGGTCTTTTTAGAATCGTCAAGATTTTATTTGATAAAATGTCGCATTCCAAGATCACAAATTGATAATATATTACAGTCTATGTGCATAAGTTAATCAGGTTAATTAACCGAAAATTTTTTACAACCTTTTTGTATAATCTACTTTTATTTTTTTCTATAAATATGATTCAATTTTCATCCGAATGAAGAAAACCTTGAGTATTCTGAACTAATTAGCATTTTTTGTAATTAAAAATTTTTAATATATGTAATAATGTTTTAAATAGAATGCCTGTCGATTTCCACATGTAAAAAATGTTTACTAATATTTTTTAATATATATGGTATAGCATTTTATTTTATTTTAAGAAAAATAATGTATACATTATATAATCTGCAGTGAAAAAAGATGTAAATAATTTTTAATTAAAACACATTATCCTGTTGTATATTTTTAGTATAGAATATATTTTTTAATTATGATAGAAATTTGCAACTCAAATATAAATTTCATACTCTATTAGACATTTTTTAATTATATTTTTTGTTAGGAAATGAAAATTTTTTTAATATTATATAAATAACTCATTAAACAATCTAATATTTATTTTTGTAATTTATGTATTAAATAATAATATTCAAAATATCTTAGAATTTAATTAAAATTAAGAAAAATTTATAACTATATATTAACATTTTTTATCTCGATTATTATTGTTGAAGCTCTTCACAATTAAAAACTTCTTTAAATTCATGTAATAAATTAGAAATAAGAATCATACGTAATGGCTATGATGTTAAAAATAATTATAATACAGAAAATTTAGATTCAAGAGGTATACAATGCCTATATCATATGTGGTTTAAATCATAGTATTGTATTGAATAATTCATTCATATTAAATTGTAAATGGTCTAAAAAAATTTTTAGATAAAGTATATTTTATTAACCAATAATCTACTTAATTTTAAACTTATTTAAATATAAAAATGTAATATCATGCTAATTTTAAAGACTAACAAAAAAAAAAGAGTAATATTTTATTGTACTATAAATTATCTAAAATTTTATAAATGTTAAAATAAATTTTAAACAAATACTGCAGCATAATTCAAATGTATTCAAGAAATAGATAAAAATTTGAAAAATTGATGAGACTTGTACGTTCAAAAAATATAATCATTTTAATTTTCGTAACATATTCATTAAAAAGGATATCTATAATTATTAACTATATAAAAATATTTTATTTTATGATTACAAATTCGTTCTTACGAATTTATTTTATACACATTTCGTATGTATATTATAATATAAATTTAATACTATAAAAATTATACATTGTAATTTTATAACAAATATTTTATTTAATTTACAAAAAAATCTTAAAAGCACATTATTATTTATTTAAAATATCTGTCTGATTTATATGATTTTTAATATATTAAGCCTTCAAATTAATTATTTCTTACATATATAAGATTAATTTAAATATTATTTTCGTAACCGTAGTAAAACAATTTTTTATAGAAAAAAAATTTTTTTATTTAGTTATAATACATGATTCAATACAATAGATAATTTGACACAATATATAAATTATTATATAAATACAAATGGATAAATTATTTGACACAAGAACAAATATTTTTTTATAAATTCAATTTTATAAAAAAAATGTATTACTATCATAAAAAAGCTCATGGAATATATTATATAAAACATTAAAAACTTTTATTGCTAAAAAGTAATTTCTTATAGTTTTTTTAAAATTACGTAATATCCTCATTTTTACGCATGTTAAATATTTGAAATCCTAAATACCTATGAATCTAAAAAGAATTTGTTAATAAATTGGCAGATTAAGATAGTCCATACTGTTTTTAAATAGTCGCTGACTTGTCAACTTTGATAAATTCGTATTAAATTATACATTGTTAATAAGGTTTGTATTTATATCCCTTAAGTACTACATAATTTTTATTTTTATTTATATTTCGTACTATTTCGTATTTACTTCTATTTTCATTGATGATACAATACGTCACTATTGTTACACCACTTGAATGTTTTCACAAAATAATAATCCCATTTTGAAGAACTTAACTACTAGAGTGTGTGTGTGCGCGCATATGTGTGTGTTCACGTGTATATATATACATATAAATTTTCGACAAATTTCTTTTCAGATACATTTCTTTAAAACAAAAGTTGAATAAAAATATATAGTTAAGAAACAAAAATAAAATTATTCTTTATTATTATATTTTATATATATATTTTTTAGTATTGATAAATATTATTATTAGCTATTTTTACAAAAATTGTCATAAAAATATAATGATTTTATAGTTCTATTTTATTATCGTTTTCTGTTAATAAATTAACAACTATAGATTTTTAGAATTTACACATCTAGTTATATAGTTGTACCAACATATAAACTTATTGTTTATTCTAATCTTATATTATTTAAATTTAATTTAACTAAATTTATTTTAATTTTCATCACAAAAAATTGGAAAATAAATATTATGATCTTTTTATTCCACACAGACCTTGAGTTGTGAGCATTTAAAACAAATTTTTCTTTTAATAATATTATTTAAACTATAAAAAATATAAGTTATATATATTATTATAATAAATATTTAATATAAGAAATTTGATATTACTCTAATAAAATATCATTTTTATTAATTAAAAAGGTGAATATGTACACGTTAACATAGCAGTAAATGAAAAACAATCGCACAAACAAGTTTTATATATATATGTATGTATATTTGCGTAAATTGCATGGGTATCATACTTTAAAAAGGGCAATTTAATATCACTAACTGAAAATAGCAAATGCTGAAATAAAGCTAACTTAGCTAAGAAGTCATTTTACAGACTAATTCTTTACTCAGTAAATTAATAATTATGTAAATAAACTTGCTAATAATATTACAAACTGATCTGTACAATTACTATTCTTAAACAGTTTCATTATAGTATTATCATGCCATTTTTTTATTGTAAATTAAATCTTTGCAAACAAATAAACTGTCGATTTAAATTTTTTAGGTAAAACTTTATCTATTTTTTAATTTTTTTAATACGATGAGGATTAATTCGATAGATTTATACATTTGAAAAATAAATACATTATTTCAAGTATATTTTATCTATTATTTTATAATTGAATATAATGTTCAATAAAAAAATGTTGCAATATTTCATTCTAATTGTTAATATTATTTATAATATTAATAGTAAGTGCATTATTTTAAAAGAAAATATAACAAATTTAATACTGTTATATTCATTAAAATTGTTTCGCTATCAATGATATATTATTTATTTCGAAATACGATTTCAGTTATGGCTTGAGTATACTAAATTTAAAATTCCGTATTATTTAATAAAAATATTTTACGTTTTATATCTTAGATAACTTGGTCACGTGAAATTTTTTTTTATTTTTTTTTATTTTCTTTCAAATAAAAGTTACCATGGCGTTAGTTAATAACTAATAGCATTCATCTCGCATCAACTATAAATAATGATATTACTCACGCAAAATTCATTTTTTGATAAATTTTGAATCTTATTATGTATATTTAGAAAATTTATTAATTATAAATTTTTAATATTTTGATTTTAATGAAAATTTAATTAATACATTTATATACTAAGAAACAGTCATAAATATAATTTCGTAAGAGATCGCATTTTATTTGAGGTGGAATAAAAATATCTTCGTTACGCTGCAAACTGTTTAGCTACACACTTCAACTAATATTCTTTTTCTTTTCTAAAAGAACAAAATTCTATTATTCAGTAAAAATAAATTGAATGTATTATTATAATTATATAATAATAAATGTATTATTATATTATTATGCAATGATTTTAAATTACTCATAAAATCATTTTATACTTTTAAAATTGATTAGATCTTTTAATGTACCACATTATTCATGTATTAAAACTATTTTAATTTGGCTAAAAGAAATTGCTTATTAGTTATTACTATTGTTATACAATTTTCATTTCAAATTTTCATAATTGTATCTCAAAATTACTACGAAATTTATTCGCTTAGAGAAATTCAAAATTATCCAATAAATCACCAAACTTAGAAAATTTTAATATTTTGCAATTGTTTAGTACAGTGAAAATATTAAAACATTTATGAAATTGTAAAAAATAAATTAAACTATTGAAAACTAAAAACATCGGTAAGGCAATGTAAAATTCCTTATTTTTTTCAGCTTATTCCGATCTTCTGTGAATAATACGTCTACACAATAAATCGTACCATATAAAAAATAAAAATACAACACGTTATGACTAATGTAATAACTAATGTAATATTTTTTATTTATTGATTATTATTTTTTATTCAAATATTAAATTTTTTCAAAACTATATTTGAATGTGAAATTTATATTTCTAATCTTTCTCTTATATTTTTCAGAGTATTGATACCATTCTGACAAATAATGATTCATATCTTCCTCGATAAAATTTTATTTTTTAACCTTATTATTTCTAACGGTTAATAAAAATATTTAAATACTTACTCATATTAAAAACAATAATAAATATAAATTCGAAATAGATAATATTTATTATGTGTATTAATTGTTAATATTTTCATTTTTTATCCATTTAACCAATAAAAAAAGTTAAAAGATTATTTTTGTAAATATATTACAAATTTATTATTAACATAACTCATTTTTATAGAGATTTAAATTTTTGTTAAATTTTTATATTTATATAAAATTTTTTATATTTTAAATATAAATGTTGACGTATTTTTGTTGGATAATCAAATATTCTAAATATGCACAAACAATTGTACAAAAATTTTAATTATATTTTTATTTATAATTTTAATTATGTCAAGAAATATTGTTTTTTATAAATAAAGATCAAAAGTAGTTTTTAAAAAGAAAATATTTTTAAGTAGAAGTTTAAAATAAATACATAAAAGTTAATTTAAAAAAATGAAAAATTGATGTATGGAATATTAAATTAAATTCAAAGAAATATTAACGTTACATAAGTTATGATGAAAATTTAAATATTAAAAACTGGTATATTTTTTATATTGTAGAAACATCCAGGATATCATCCCGAGGGAAAGGACCGGTGTACAACACAGGTAGCGGAGGAGGCAGGTTGTCACCGTTTTATTGTATTATCCGCACGTGCAAACACCACGAAATAAGCATCATCGGACTTGTAACAGCGAGTATAGACGTGAGCAATCGCTCGTCGGAGGAGGTTATCGTAGCGTCTCAGTGCCGTTGTTGCACGACGTGTCGTAATTTTCCCACGTTGAGTTGCATAGGACAGGCAGAGTGTATGATCATTGAAGATCGACCTCCTCTGTCAATTAAACCAAGACAGAGCTGTAACTTTCATCAAGATAACGTCCAACAATTCTTGAATCACGTTACCCTATTGAAGCACAGAACTGCAAAATTTTCCAGGTAACTAGATTGCTATGTTAACAAAAGAGTATAGAAAATGATTACTATTTCTTGACCTCATGTTCTAAAACTCCATGTTATAGATTTCTTTTTAGGTTTTAAAAAATTTATGAAATGATTTATTGAAAACTAGTATTTTAACATGATAATAATCGTAACTTAGATTGATTCAATTCTTTTAAAGAATAATCCCTCAATTACAGGAATTGATTCACCATTTATTATAAGCAATTATATTTAAGAAATTTAATTTTTTAAATAATTTCTAAACAATCAAAAAGCTTTTATTTTTTGCAAAATTTATGCTGTGAATGTGCGCGCGCGCGTAATATTCTTATTTTTATTGAGAACATTTATTTAATATCGGATAATAAAATATTCTTAGTGCGTATTTTCGTTAAGCGAAAAACCAATATAAACAAATATATATTATTGATATGAGAAATTATTCAACTTTGTTTATAAAATAAAAATAAAGTGCGTATTTTTTTATATTAAGAAAAATATTGTTCATAAATATGTGAAAACACTGAATTAATTATTTTTAGATAAACATACAGCTCACAGAAGGTATTTTTCTACGATACATATTGTTTAAAGAGGAACGAACAATCTTTATTTTTCAATCCTAATAATTAGATCAAGACCTTTTAGACTAATAAAGCAAAAACGCCATTTATATATTATAACTGAATTTTTATAACTTAATATATTATAACTTAATATTGTTATCCCATTACAATGTCTGCCGTGTCCAGGGATAGACTGTAGAAACCCTTTATTCTCACGGATAACCGATTGGGTCATTTACGCGGATCTCGTTGCGTATAATTACCTGTTAATTAGATAGATGTGCAAAGCGCTGCACTCCCGTGGAAGCGGCTGGGTCCGCTAAAAAGGAATAATGTACGCGAGGTAATAAAAACAAAACGCGAACATTAAATTTGATATAAAATAAATTACACGTTTATTTCGCTTGAAATAATAAAAACAAAATAAATAAATGATTGCTTCGTTCTCACTCACTCACACATTAACGCACTCGTGCGAAAAGAACAGTGAAAAATATAAATGTAAATTGACTTACCTATGCCGATTACTCGCCCGACACAATTATATTCATAAGCTCTTTTCACACTCCTGAAAGAAAAGTGTTGCTCTTACTCGAAATAGTTATTATTCTTGTTATTGAAGTGGGCAAACATGGTGAAAAAATCTTATTTTTCTTATTATTACGAAATTTCAGATAACTTTTTTTTACACTGATCTCTAATCTTTTTTAATTGATATATTGCAATTACGAGCAAAGTTGAATTAAATTCGATTGTTCATTAATTGTCTTATTCCATGATTCACTTTTCTATTATGGTAGCTTTTGGACCAAGAATATGTGAATTTTGTCACAAATTCTCCTTTCCCTCCATTTTGCGAAAATCGTCAAAAGAAAATTATCAAATGTCATTAAAATATGTAAACGAATACTAAAAAACTTTAGTGACTCGCATTTAATCACAAAATAATAAACACTATGTTATAATTAAAATTATACCTAACTTGTACAAAATACAAATTTATGAAACAATATTTCTATCCAGGCTATGAAATTTCGAGCCAAATAATTTAAAATATTTAAAAAATAAATTAATTGTAAAATTTATAATATATTAAAAAACTTTTCTGTGTTAACCAAAATTTTATTTATAAAATAAGAGATCAATTATATAAATAAACTAAATTTCTTAAATTATTCTAAAAATTAAATATTTTTAGTTGTATATATACCGCAACTATGTTAATTACAATTTCAATTTGAATATTTTATTGTATTTATACACATGTTAAATATATTTTTTAAAGCTATACTAATACATTTTAGAAATTTACATGAAATAATTCAAAGATAAATTTAGAATAGATAATAATAAGAGTTATGATATTTTACTTAAAAGGTATTTGCATTTTAATGTTACAGTAATAGGCATCGAAAGCTTCAGCCGTTCAGAGAAACGTGACTGCTGTCTATCACAAGCACAGTGCAGCTAAACGAAATTAACGAACACCGCACTTATAAGACACGTTTCCTGTTAGTTTATGGTAGTACTCCTTACCTGACGAGTTTACTACATCGTATCAAAATTATTGCTGGTCAAAGAAAATCGAATATTCACATCGAAGACTAAGGCATTATTTACCTGATAATATTATACGGTTCGAATTCATATAAATTGATTCTTAATAATAGGCTATTTCTTTAAAGTAATTTTTTATTAGAAAACATTCTTTATAAATTATAAAAGACAAGAATTAAGATTTTAAACTAATTATTTGTTACTAGACAAATTGAAATGATTTATCTTTCAAATTTATTTCGCGAGTTATTTTTTGTTTTTATAATTGCAATGCTCGTTTAATGTTAAATTTTCATGATACAAAATTATGTAGATACTCATTCTTTTAAAATCGTAATTGTACGAAAATAAGTTGTCTAATATTTTTTTAACAAAATACACTTATCCATTTATACTATTGTTATACAATAAATGATTTAAACATTGAAAAAAGTAAACCAAGATTTTGTTCATAAATCCATTTTTTAATTTATGTTTTGTCTGTTTTGATGAGTTTTAATGAAAATAACATTGAATGAATTAATAATTTCTACAAAATAAGCAGATAAAAAGACAAAAATATAAAATTAAAAAAACTAAGGATAACGCTGATGTTTCAGCGTCTCCTTGTAATTGACAAGTCAATCCATCCATCGCCATCATACGTATAACAGCATCAAGAAATCCGAACTGTAAATCTCGCTTAGATCTTTGTTATTGAAAAATTATTATAGAAAGCAATCAATATGGGTAGTGTAAATGTGAACCGTAGCGTTAGCGATGCTTTCTATCGTTATAAAATGCCTCGAATTCAAGCAAAAGTTGAGGGTAAGGGCAACGGCATCAAGACTGTCATTGTCAATATGGTCGAAGTGGCCAAGGCTATAGGACGTCCAGCTACGTATCCTACTAAGTTTTTTGGCTGTGAATTGGGTGCTCAGACTCAATTTGATTTTAAAAACGAAAGATTTATTGTCAATGGAAGTCATGATGCTTCTAAACTTCAGGATCTGCTAGACGGTTTTATCAGAAAATATGTCCTCTGTCCAAACTGTGACAATCCTGAGACTGAATTGCTCGTTAATGCGAAGAAAGGAACGATTGCACAGGTGAAGCATCAATTTTCTCATTATATTTAGTAATTATATAGTTACGGATGAATTAATTTGTTCTAAATGTAAAAAATGAAATAATCTTTTAGTGTCAGAAGCTTTAAAACATTTAAATTTATTCAATTAATAAGTTATTTAGTATTTTTTAAAATTTTTTTAAACTAGAGAATAAGAAAATACAAAAACCAATTATATTTTAGTATAAATAATTTACAATTTACTATTTCAAATATTATAAATAAAAATATATTGTACGTTAAAAGTAGAAATTAATTTATCTTTATATTTGAATTTATTATTATTCGTAGTATAATAATATATTATTATTTAATAATTTTATGTAAATTAATCGTACAATAAACTGTAATTTAAAATTTTTTAATTTGTAACCTTGTAAATGCACGATTTTTCAAAATGATAATGCGTGGTTGTAATTTTTTTTGTTTTATATACATTAAGTATATTTTATTTATAACATACATTTTAGTAAAAATTATTTTCCTAGTGAATTCACAAAATCAAAAACAAAATTATATAGATTTATTTAGTAAAACTGAACAGTATTAAAATAACTGTCTAAAATTACATAAATCTAAAATGTTTCCACTTGACCCAAGAATTTTTAAATCATTGTTATATTTTCTAGTAATATTCACGTATCAGTTTAAAAAACTATTGAATTTATGAATTAAAATTTTTTTAATAATTTTTTAGTGTTTATTATTTTATATTATTATGTATCATTGTCATATATTAAATATCATTTTAGATATTATCTATAATTACTTTCATTACACGTGTTTTTCTCTGTACAGGGCTGTAAGGCTTGTGGTCATCATGGCATGCTAGAAAGCAATCATAAATTGAACACATACATTTTAAAAAATCCACCAAGTCTTGATCCAGCAGCTCAAGGAAGCTCACTCACTGAAGGTAAACGCGGTAAAAGATCAAAACGCGCCAACGGTGATGCAAATGGTGACCGCTCGGGTTCTCCCGATAACGAGAATAATGCCAATACCACCACCGATATTGTCGTCGAGGCTCCTGTAAAAATGGGTGAGTTATTTTTAATACTCTTTCTTTAAAATTTTAGTCTTCCTGTACTTACAAAAATTCATATAATTATAAATAAAAGGTGCCAATAACTTTATTATAAAGAATATAACTTAACAAATATAAATAATAAAATCCTAATCAAATCGACGTTTGAGATTAGTTATTTTTATTTTGAATAATATTTTTTAATTAATTTTACTGAATGTTTTTCAGTGATACTGCTGATTGCAATTATTCTGTATTAGTATATTTAAAGACGTTATTCCATTTAATCATATTATATGATAAAAAGCTTTGTGATAACTTAAATTTTACTTAATAACAATTATTACTATAAAGTATTAGTTAACCAGTTGGTCAGTTAATTAGTTTATTGAAATATATATATTGATAATATACAAAAACTTAATTTAATAAAATTTACATTTTATATATAAAATTCATACTTAGAAATCTACGCCTACATTAATGTGTTATCTTATATCTAGAGTTATAATAATAATTTCATACTGACGCGAGAGCGTGTACGCACACATAGCTTTACATCCTCCGGTTAAATTTCTGATTATCTTCTCTCTCTCTCTCTTCCTCTCTCTCTCGGTTACAATTGTAGAATACGTTTGAATAACTCTACAAATTAACATAATTCGTTATTTTATTTTACGTACTTTATTTTATTATCAATCTTATTCAATCCCTGCGCATTGAGAAGCGATAAACAAATTATCTTTTTTATAAACAAATTTTTACAATCTTATATAGCAATCTTAAAGTATTATTAATATTATATAAATTGTTCATCATCACACTCATTATGATTATACTGTGATATTTTTTAATATTTTAGAATTTACAGTTTGTCTTGTGAAAAATATTAAACTAATTTTTTATCAGTATTAAAAGCA
This sequence comes from Platyscapa corneri, assembly GCA_018907185.1. Lineage (NCBI taxonomy): Eukaryota > Metazoa > Arthropoda > Insecta > Hymenoptera > Agaonidae > Platyscapa > Platyscapa corneri. The sequence continues at coordinate 417,493 of JACCHW010000075.1, forward strand.
TTTCTTATATATTTACATAGCCTATTCAAATACTTTATGTAGTATATTAATCAGAATTTTTTGTTTCAATATTTGTACATATTGAACAATTTAAAAATTAAATTAATTAATCTGAAAAGATAATGTGCAAACTTTTTTAATATAAATTTAAAATTAGTTGTCAATAATTGTATTTATGACTTATTATTATCAATATTTATTTATTTATTTATTTATTTATTTACTTAGAAACAATTTGTGTATTTCTATTTATAAATTTGTATATGTTATTACAACCTTAATTATATCTTATGATATGACCAATTTGTATTATTTTATATAATCTCCTAAAATAGTTTTTAATGTTTAATTGTATTTTTTTCCCTTTTTTTCCCTTATTTCAATATCCTTATTGAACAACGATACTTTATTAAAAATATACATAATTAGGATATTGATTACTTTTTCTAGTAACTGCTTGACCATCTAATATTTTATCAGGAATTCATCCTTTCTATATTATAGTTTCCTCTTTCATTTTTGTTCCTGTATCAGTTACTTTTATATATGATTTTTTCCGTTGTTTCTATTTTTACGTATTCTTTTAGAATTTCTAAGTCTTTGCTATTTATTAATTTGTGTTAAAATTTGACTGCTATCTTCATTGCCTTTATTTCTATTCTAATTCTTTCTATTTTTTACGTCAATATGTATTCATGAAAAATTTTATTCTATATTAAATATTCATCCTATATATATTCGTTGAATCTTTTTTTCTTAGCAGCTTTTCCATTAGCATATTTCTCCTTGATAAAATAACGCGCTTTCTACTAAATCATCGCATGTTCTCATTTTCTTTTAAATATCTTTCTTGAATCATCTTTTTTTTATACTTATTGACTTTTCTCAATACCATATTTTTTTAGCTGTAAATTTTAGGCATTCTTCGTTATTTTTCTGTTATGTTCTTTAAATCTATACTAAAATTATGGTTACTTCTTTATTAATATGAAATTTTCCTATCTTCCTACTTTCTTCGTCTAATTTTCATTATTTTTATTTTTTCCCCATTTACGTTCAATTCTAAGTTTGTTAAACTCTTACAGATAGAAAATCCCTTACAAATAGATTTTAAATTTAATATAGATTTTTTTTATAAAAATTGGTTTCTTGACAAAATGACAGTATATATATATATATATATATATATATATATATATATAAAACATAAACAATTTTCATTGTTAACTAGTATTATTATTATTTTGTTATATCAACATTACTATATTTTAATTTAACTTACTACGATTTTAAATCTATTTTGTGAAAATATAAAAAAATAACTAGATTGTTTTGTTTAAAATTTTAGCTAGTAAAGATGAAGATGCTGATGATGACAACTGGGCAGTTGACGTATCGGAAGAGGCTGTTCGTGCTCGTTTGCAAGACTTGACGGATGGCGCTAAAGGTATGACTATCACCGAGGACCTTGAAAAAAGTGAAAAGGAACGCATGGATATCTTCTACAAGCTCGTAAAGTGTCGTCGTGATGCTAGACAACTTGACACTCAAGCTATTTACAAGGAGTTTCTAGCTGAAGCCGAACGACTTGAAATCAAAAGCAAAGCCCCATTAGTTTTTGCTGAGCTACTCTTCGATGAGAATATTGCCTTTCAGGTCAGGAAGTATAGACCACTATTACTGCGTTTCACTCATAACGACATTAAGGCTCAAAAATATCTTATCAAAGGCATTGAGCAGGTTATCGGTCTACATAAAAGTACGCTAATGAACAAGGTGCCTGGTATTTTGAAGGTAAAATTAACAATACCCACATTAATTTAGCATTTAAATAAATTTAATAATTACAATAATGTAGTCTATTTTTTCCTATAAACTTAAGTATATTTATTTCATATCATGAATTTATAATTATATTGATAAAGAAATCATTTAAAATAATTTTACAAATCTAAAAATACTAAATCAGATAAAAATTAAAAAATATTTTTAAACAGAAGTTATAATATACTTGAATTCGTATCTTTTGATAATTATTTTTACATAAATAAGTATAATATTGCAAATAAAAATAAATATATTACAGCTTTTCTATGATGGTGATTATTTGGAGGAAAAGGCTCTATTTGAATGGTCTAATAAAGTTAGAAAGAAGCCAGTATCTAAAGATATTCCTAAAGATCTTTCCCAAGAGATTCATGAAAAAGCTATACCTTTTTTAATATGGCTTAATGAAGCTGAGGAAGAAAGCGATTTTGATGACTCTGATGATGATGATGATGGTGAATGTGATGATGATCTGGAGGTTGGTCTTACTCTTTCTGAATAGGTTTATTCCTGAAACTACATTAATAATAAATAGGACAATAAATAACGAAATAAATCAATAATTTATTTATTAAAATAAGTTAGAATTATGATTTTATTTTCTAAGTCTTAAAAAAATCGAATTAAATCCAAGTAAAATTATTATATTTAAAAATTTATTTTATGTATAAAAAAGAGGAGAATTACAATATAAATTATTATAATTCATAAAAACATTATTAGTTAAGTAAGGTAAATTGATGTTTTGTAGATTCAATATGATGATAGAGCAAAACAACCATTGAAAGAGCAACAGCAAAACCAGCAGATGCCGAAGAAAATTGATGACGATTCTGAGGAAGGGGATGACGTTGACATTGATGCCATTTAAAATCAAAAAAAAAGCTGAATCGCCAAAGCCAAAATACACAATATAAGAGAATAGAAGCAAATAAATGCATTAATAAATTCCACAATTTTTCAAGGGATACAATGAGTCGCAATTAATAAACCGAAATATTGTCCAGCAAAACACGATAGAATTTTTGTTTTGTATTATAAAAAAGATCCAGCAACAAATAAAATATAATGTTAGAAGATGTTGCTTTCACGAAGAAAATTTTATCTTTTATGCTCATATTTAAAGCAGAATTCTGTAATTGTTTTATTTCCTTGGATTTTTTCCTTTTATATATGAAAGTAAAAGATCGTAAATAATCTTCGATTTTTACTTTCATACGCGAGATTTTTGTTAATTTTTTTGATCGTTAAAAGAGTTGTGCTAAAAGCGTTCTCTATTGTATCTACAGTTCTAATAATTATTCAAATAAATATGGTTTATCGCAATAATAAAAATTTTTATTGTGAATTACAAAATCCTTCTATTATGTCCTGAAGTCAATTTTTAAATTAAATAAAATATTTAATTAATAATTTGTTTTCAGATTTTTATAAGATTATTATTCGATAATAAATTTAAATTTATTTATTTATAAAATACTTTAATAATAATAATGATCTTATTAATGTTAATATTTTGAATTGGTATTAAAATATTTTATATAGATAATTTGATATATATAAATCAATATCTCTTAGATGTTAAAAATATGGAACATATTTACGAAACAACTTAAATTTTATGAGTCTACTATAAATCTGCCCTAAGTTGAGAAGGAATAGATTCGCTAAATTAAATTACTAAATAATCGAAATTGTATATTATCAAGACATTTCATTAACTAAAGACTTATTGGGATATGTTTTCAGATATAAAGTACTCTTGTTTTTATTACAAAAAATTATTTTTTTTTTTCAATTTAATCCTCGTGTGAATAATTTGATTTTCATGAAAATTTTTACTAATAAATTAAAAAGGAAGATTATTAAGTATCGGTGGTATGTAATATTTATTGAGTTCAAGTAGATAAATAATAATGAAAAATATTAATACGTATTTGTTGAATACATAAAAGACATTTAATATTTCTTTGGAGAGTATAGTATTTTATAGAGCTAATCTTTATTAATTAATTTCTAAATGATTGATATGAATAATGAAAAATACCCTAGAACTATATTAATTGTTCCTGCAAATATAAATATACCATTAAAGTTTTTTTAATACTAAAAGTGTTAGCTTGTGTATTACTAACGTCTTCTGCCTGAGTTTTCAGAATCAATATTATCGTGTTTTACGTTTTGAAATTTTCTGAATTTATTTTTTAATTATTTATTAATATAATTGACTATTTTATTCTGTTTGATTCACTTCAATTTTTAATTTAATGTTCATTAATTATCTATTTAATTAGAGTACACATATATTTTTGGTTTAAAAATTGCACAATTAAATATTAACTTAACAATCTTAATAGCAACTACTATTATAGCTAATGTAGATTTTAAAAAAGAACAAAATAATTAAAAGTAATCCTTTTTGTAATAAATCGATAAAAATTAACTTTTATTATCCTCATGTTTGTATCAGCAACAAAGTGAAAAACAATGGAAAAATGTCAAATACTAATAATGATTTTTCACCCGTTTAGAACGATTGAGTAACTGATGATGGCATGACAACTGCTTGTATGCTGTAAAAAATTAATAAAACATGATTTTTAATTTGTATATTATGGAAAAAAGTATTTAAAAATTATATGAACTTAATTAATTTTCTTTATGAAAAATAAAAAAAAATTTAAATTGCCGCCAAAACTTATGCATAAATTGGACCAATTAAAAATAAATCTCTTCCCTTTTAAAGAAGCCTTAACAAAAATAGACAGTTAAAATTTTGTAGAGGGGATAAGACAGAACGAAACGACACAGTAGTAGTAAAATGGCGAAGTTGAATTTTGAGAGAATCCGATTTCGACCTAACACTTTGGAGGAAAATTACACAATTTTACAAGAAATTCAAATTAAAAAGGAGGTTAAGTGTTTCATAATAATTCTTCTATAAATTATAAAAACTTATTAAGTAACGTTACTAATGTAAATCTAATAATTTTTTTCTGTATAATATTTCATCATTTGATTCCTAGGTAGATGCAAGGAAACAGGACGAACTCAACATACTCTTCGACTGTATCAACGCTGAGTGCGCTTCAAGATCATTGAAAGAAAAAAGGAAAGCATTCGTTTTAAACGACAAAGAAGAGGTTCGTCTACTATATAAATCGTTTTATATCGATCAAATTGTTTGAAAACATAACCTTATACATTTGTTTTTACTTTAAGTTACAACCAATATACAAGCTTAAATTTTTTACTTGATTTTTATGAAAATTGTTTTTTTTTGTTAAAGTTTCACGTTGAAGACATTAGATAAAAAGTCATTTTCGGTAAAAAAATAAAAAAGTATAATATACAAATTTCGTTATATTTATGATCATTAATTATTTGTCTCTATGTAATAGATATATATATATATACATACACTTAATAAATAACAATATATATATTGTTATTTATTATGTGTATTATTATATTGTTCATAGTATGTTACAATCAAACTTATTTTTTTGAAAGCATTTAAAGTGGTATAAATTTTTTGTTTTTTTAGAAAATAACTAAAGCAGTTCATTATGGCCCAATACCTGGATTTTCATCAGGTACGTGGTGGGGTATTCGAATGGACTGTTCTAGAGACTATATACATGAACCATTTAATAAAGACATTCATGATGGTCCATTTGGAGCGGTATCCATTTGCACATCACACTTAAATACTCATAATGATGTGGATTTAGGAGATATTCTAACTTTTACTAGCCAAAAATATAGTAAAGCAGATCAATCCAAAGACTCCTTGATATTGAGTTATAAGAATAGGGTACCTATAAGAGTTGTACGAAGTTATTGTCTTTCAAACAAATATGCTCCTAAAACTGGTTACAGATATGATGGATTATATACAGTTATAGATCATTGGATAGGAATTTCTTCAGATACAACAAAACATCATAAGTTTATACTTATTCGAGTGTTAGATCAAGAATGTCCTTCGTGGGCTGAAAAGATAACCTCAAAAGTTATAAAAATAAAAAAATCCATTTCACCAAGGCTAACAAGAAGTCATGTTAACATTAATTCTCAAGAATCAAAGACAACAAAGTTTGTGTATAATAAAGTTAATAAAGATTCAAACGTAGCCAGTGTCAGTGCAATAGTATCAAGGCAAGTGTTCAAAAAATTTATCCCAGATTCTACAGATTATTCTTTAAAATCTACTTTCAGTACAGATTCAAGGAGTCAAAATTTATATCCAAATACTTGTCCAACAAAATTGTGCAATACAAATTTATCTATTCGAACAAACTTGTATGATTCTTCACATAAATTACAAGAAGTAAAAAAGGCTACTTCTCTAACATTTTGTAGAATTTTAAAATCTAATCAATCTTCACAAGTTTTACCAAAAAATTCCCAAACAGAAATTGAAAAAATAAGTACAGAAATATCAAACGCAAAAGTATTGGAAAAAATGAAATTAAGTGATAATTTAACAACTAATAAATTTACAGAAAAAAGAATTAAAAAAGTGACTTGGGCAGACTCTTGCAATTCTAATTCCAGTGGTATTAAAAATTCCCTCCCAGCGATTAGAAATGGTTTTAAATATAGTGGTTCTAGCGTTATTGATGGATTTAATCCAACATTATCAAAAAAATGTGTTCTTAATTATAATAATATTCCAGAAAAGTATCCCACAAAAAGTCATCAACATATTGTGCAAGTTCATTCCAGATCAAATACACCACAAACTTCGAAAGCTAGTTTTTCTACAATGTGTGAAACATTTCACGAATCTGAAAGATTTAATAATTCATCAAATATAGATTCATTAGCACCTGATAAATTAGTGAGTGTAATAGTTAAGGAAAAATATCATCCAATGGCTAAATTATTAATAGGAAACATAATTGGTTTGGAGAATCAAGAATCTTCAATTTTAAGTGCATATAATACTTTAAGTTCAAAAGTTGATCAAGATAATTCCATTAAATCGAAAGAAGATAAAGTTTGTAACAAGTTTTACATCAGAAATAAAACAAAAACAAATAGAATCACAAAAAAGCAAAGGAGGGAAATCACGAATTTAATTATTGATGCCAAATTCGATCCAATAATTCGAGGGTCGAGAAGTCGTAGGCTTCGTTCGCTCAAAAAACGAATATCAAAATCAGAGATATCCCAACGAAAGCTTATAAATGCTCGAAGGATGCAATCACGAAATACATTCGCAAATAATAATAGTCGAAATACAATGAGGGAACTGGAGCCAAAAAAGACTGAAAAAAGAAAATCAACAGAAATTATTACTAAGCGTCCAAAGATGGTTACTGCGTGGACGCAATGTACGTTACTTACATCACCATCGGTTAACCAATCTTTGCAGATTGGTGATTCGTATATTGAAACATCTATATCTGAGACAGATATTAAAGTTGAGTTGGTGAATTTAGATGACATAAAAACAGAAGCTTGCAATATAGAGCCAAACTCTGAAGAGACACCATCAGAACCTATTATGAGTCGCAAGGAAAAAAGTTGTATGTATTATTTTTTTTTATTTTTATCTATAAAACATCTTGAGATCTTTGTGTATTTAATTTAATTTAATTAATATTTAATTTAATAATATAATTTAATATTAAGAATTATTAAAACATTTTCTTCTTTATTTGTTTTGTATTTTTAATATATTAGTATATCTCAATAATTAAAGACATACAATATACATACAATAATTTTGTAGCTATTAGGAGTATACAAAAATAATAATGGATTAAAAAATATATGGACTTTTATTAATATTATATTTTAATTTTTTTATAAAAGTAAAAAACCTATAATTTATATATTTTTTATTATATTTATATATATTTATAAATACCTATGCCTATATTCAAATGATGTCCTTATTAGCTTTAATAAATTGTTAAAACCTAAAAAAAATAGAATATGTTTTTGTTGTTAGATTTTTTTATTGAACAAGTAAAAAACATGAGAATTATCTTTTAAAAAATTAGAAATAGTTCCTAAACATTGAAATTTCAACTTGAACATTAATAATTTCATTCTTTAATATCTGAAACTAAATTTGTAAAATTAAAAATATTAATTCTTACATGGTGAATAAAAATATATTTTTTCATTCATTTCTATTATGTTTTGATATTAAAATTAATATTGAGTTTGGAATTTTCTAAATCAATATTTAAAAAAATTATTAGTTTAATATGCTATAACAGTTTTATAAACAATATTATTATTATTAAAGAAATATTTTATAATGAATACAATAACTTGTAGTAAAAATGAAAAAAAAATTAGTTTAAATAAAAATTCGTTTTTTAATGATAAAAGGATTACCATTATAATTTACAAGACCAAAACATTTTTATTTAGTTTAATTTTACATGATCGAAAAAAATGTTAAAAAATAGTAAATTATATGCATTTATATCTATTACTGATTTTAGAATAAGAATACTGGTAGAAATTAAATATTAATATCGATAATGAAAATTCTATTTATAATTCAACCTATAATTCGATTTTTAAATGATTTTATGTAATATCAAAATTAAACATAAACCAATAAGGAAAAAATATGCATTGAATATAAAAATAAAAAATCTACTCTGAATATAAGAGAACGTATTGTTAACTCTGTAACATGTTTTTTTACTCGAAATCATATACTTTATGTTAGTTTAATAATTATAATGAAAAATCTCACTAATATTTTCATTCTCACTCTCCTTTTCTCTCCTTTCTTTTTTCATATTTACATTATATATCTTTTATGCCTTCTATAATTATATTTTTACATTCTTTTGTATATTTCGATTTTTCTATGTGAACGATCCATATTTCCATTTGTTGACCTATTTTTATTTTTTTTACTTTTTCCCATAATGTAACAAAGTTTTCGTTTTCTCCTTCGATTTACATCAGGACCATCCTACACCTTGCCAGAAACCTAATCTTTCTTCCGCGTAGTTTCATTCTCTTTTATATTTCATTCTATTGTTTTCTATTCTCCTTCCTTCTTCTATTCTTGCGTTTATACATTTTTTGACTGTGAACATATTTTAAGTATTTATTATTTTGTTTTCAAAAGTAATCGTTCTTTTAGCAGCTTTTAGATTTAACTTATTTCTTTTAGAATCCAGCATTAATGCACTCCGGAGTATTTCCACCAAGGGAACGAAACATTTTTTTAAAACCTTTTCTTGTATCCTTTCTATTTCATCACTCCCTTTCCTTTCAATCAACGGATGAAAAAGCTTTAACTTAGTTTTAAAACTTTCCTTGAACACGGTTTCAGTAATACTATAGACCCTACCCAACACAAGATTCGCTTTCTTTCCTGTTTATTTTGTCGAATGCCGATTTTATGTCCATGAAGCAAACTAGAATTGTCTCCCTTATCTTTCATGAGCTGAGCGTCTATGGCCGTTTCAAACATATATCGCCTCAGCTGTGCGTTTTTCTCTCCTGAAGCCAAACTGAATGTCAATATATCTATTCTTCTCCTCCATGTGCTTCTCTATCAGAATTAAATTATCATCCTATGCAGTAATACTGACTAAGAGCGAGGGAGAATTAAACATATTACTGAGATTATTTAGCGATTAGAATATAAGAAAGCTAGATTAAATACAGAAAAAACAAAAGTAATGAAATTATGAAAAAACTAGGGTGAAAAAAAGTTTCATATTAGTAAAAACCTTATTAGTATTATTACCATATTAGTAAAAGTAATCATAATTTTAGTACAGGTTTAAAGAACATAACAGAATAATAACAAAGAATGCCCAAAATTTACAGCTGAAAAAATATGATATTGAGAAAAGTCAATAAGTATAAAAGAAAGATGATTCAAGAAAGATATTTAAATGAAAATGAGAACATGCGATGATTTAGTAGAAAGCGCGTTATTTTATCAAGGAGAAATATGCGAATGGAAAAGCTGCTTAAGAAAAAAAGATTCAACGAATATATATATATATGTATATATATGATGAATATTTAATATAGAATAAAATTTTTCATGAATACATATTGACGTAGAAAATAGAAAGAATTTGAATAGAAATAAAGGCAATGAAGATAGCAGTCAAATTTTAACACAAATTAATAAATAGCAAAGATTTAGAAATTCTAAAAGAATACGTAAAAATAGAAACAACGGAAAAAATCGTATATAAAAGTAACTAATACAGGGACACAAATGAAAGAAGAAACTATGATATAGAAAGAATGAATGCCTGATAAAGTATTAGATGGTGAAGCTGTTACTAGAAAAAGAAATTTAGAAGAGAATGATACTGGAGGGATACGGGTAACAGGCTAACAAATTGACTAACCAAAAATACATGCAAGATACATTAAACATATTTTATTAAAAAAGTTAAGAATATATATATGAAAATAAAGAGGAAAAGAAGGAATATACCTTAAAAAGCAATATTAGGAATAAAAAAAATATGGAAAAATAAATAAATGCTAAACATTAAAAAAGTGAGACTATACAAATTGAAGCAACTTGATTGATTGTAAAATATAAATTAAAGATAACGAATGTACAAAATTATAAATAACATCAAAGAGTATCGGAATACATTTACACCTTTTTAAAAGATTATTGCCCGTTACTATTTTTACGTACAATGAAACAATGAAAAATATATTCAAGTATTATTTTAAGCGTTTTAAATAATTTATTATGTAATTTATTGTAGCTAACAGAAACATATTATTTATTATTTTAAAGATCTATAAATTAATATAAAAACAATACTTGTAGTATGTTCAATGGCAGTATTTTTTGCTGGATAAAAATTTTACTGAAATACATTATTTGTTTGCATGTTTACGGCAACAATTCTTGTTAAAGTAAAATCTACAAAGAATATTTTCAGAGATTCAAAAATGATAATTTTGATGCGACAAAAAATGTGAAGAACTATAAAAAATTCAAAGATATTATACTGAATCAATTCCATATAAAACGTTTTTGAAATTGTTTCATGAATTTCATATTATTAAATCAACAGTTATTTTTTACATAAAAAGAGAATTGTACCAAAATTCGAATTAAGTTCCATACCAAGTGACAGAGAGAGAAAAAGAAATTAATTTGGTGGCTATCTGCAAGATGATTCTCCAGTGTTAAAAAAGAAAGATTTTTGTGAATAACTTCATCTACAATGAAAAAATTAATCCACTATAATTATTTTAAATAATCCACATTGTTATGTATACTAGGAGAATCCAGGTCATCTCTACTAAAACAAAATATCCACATTTTTATTATGTTATACAATACTAAGATTTAAAATATATTAAAAAGACATATTTATTGTAATTGAAAATCATAAAACATTGAAAAACATCTCACTAGGAAGTGTAACCGAATACACTGATTATATATGAACCCAGTTTTGAAAAAAAAAACTATTAAAATGAAGCAATATATATGATCAGTTGATTGTACTATACAATGCTAGGCTGAGTGAAAAAAATTTATTAATATATCTAATATAATGGTAATAATTAAAAATATTTTAATTATTAATTATTCAATGAAAATGGAAAAAAAGAAAACGAATTTCCATTAAAGCAATTTATTCATACTATAGATTTTATATTTTTAAAAGCGAATGATGAAATCCGTCATACAATTGCATTGTTAAATACATATACGTGCATCTGTTTTCACTTGTGTGGAAGTATTTCAAAGGTTTTACGTTTTTTTGTTTATTTCCATATAGTAGAAGTTATGCTTTAACACTTAATTTAATTATTAAATTTAATAAATATGATTGTATTTGTACTAAGTACAAAAAAAAAATGCAAATTTAAGTTTTGAATTTTAAAATCAATAAAAAAATCTTTTTAACAATTAAAAATGATTTCCAAGTACTTTTGATAAATCATGTATTGAATATATATACAAATCAAACATACAAACATTTATTACAAAGTAAATTATGGTATATAAATTTATATCATTCAATGAAATAATATGTTTGTGTAAAATTTCTAGCTGATGTAATCGATTGTATACATTGTTTTTGTTATTTTATCTAAAACATTATCTAAAACAAATATGATTTTCTTAATATAAATATAAATTGAATATTTAAATAATGCTTGTAATGAAAAATATATTAAAAATATATGGTTAAAATATATCTTGGTTTAGATTTCAGGGGTTCAGCTTTTGCAGCAGTAAACGCAGTTAATAATAATCTTCAAATAACTCGATTGAGGTCTATTGGTTTCAGGCCTATAGGGACTTATTCTCCCTTAGAAGATGATAATTGGAATCAAGACTTCATTAGGTCAGATGTTAATCAAGAATATAATAAATACACTAATGAAGAAAATAATATAGTAGGATACATGGATGAACAGCTACACTTTGAAGATATTGAAGAAGAGGAATCTTTGAGCACTATGGAAGAGCAAGCGATTGTACATAAAATAATTGATAGAAAATCAAGAACAGAATCTTTACAGACTATTGAAACCTTGTCAGAGTATGATTTTAACAAATCTTGGCATGGGTGGAGAAAAATTTGTAGTAATGGACAGATTTATTGGACTGGACACTGATTTAATAATATACTTTAACAAAAGTTTTTTTATGATCTGAAAAATTATTATTACTGTAAAAATTTTGTAATAGTATTTGTATATCAGAAAAATGTTTTTTTTAATTACTTCATAATAATTGATTAATGTATTTAGAAGTTTTTAATTTAGTACAATCTTATTAGAGTAATAATAATTATTTTAGAAAATTATATAATGCAAATAAAAAGTAGCTTTCATACTAAATTAATTTTTAATGCAACTAACACATTATTAATAAAATTTGTCTAATGAAACTATTAAATTAAATAAATGAAATTTTGTGATATTTAATAAAGTGTTAATTGCACTTATAAAGTAGTTCAGTAAGTGTTAAAAGCATTTCTTTTGTTTTAATGTTACTATTAGTGAATGCTGGTCATTCCCAAAGATTGTTATTAAGTTGCCTTTGTACATATGCAAAATATAGAATATAATTTTTTCTTTTTTATTAATTTCTAAAATACTGGATATCACTAAATACTTAAATTGGTTAATTTTATTTTTTTTAAGTTTAAATATTAAGATGAACATAAACTTATATTTTATAAAATAAGTATTTTTTTATAAAATTTTCATAAAATATATAAAATATATAAAGTTTTAATTGTAAACCTAATAAATATATGTGATATAAATACTTTTGTAAAATAATATATTATTGTAATATCTTATTTTAATATTTTTAATTAATTAAAGTACCGTTTCTTAAGTATTTGTTCAATTTTGAAAAACTGAAATTCAAGTTGTATAGTATAAAGTAATATTGAAAATATTAAAAGCTATAATTAAACAAAAGTTTTATTTTCAATAAATAAACTATTTAAAATTAACGATTTTGTATTCATATTTAAATTAGAATAATTTAATCATTAATTTTTTTTTTCTTCACTTCATACTATATTAATACTTGCGCTCACTTATAGTAGTTAAAGCATAATATATTTTCTAAGAATTACATAATAAAAAATTTTAATAAATATTATGTGTTTGAAAAATTGATAGCATTACTTAATACATAACAAATTCAATTATTTTAAGAACTATGTGATTCTAAAAATACAGTGATCTCCAGTATAATATGTAAAGAAATTGAAAAATTACTTATCTTTTGATAATAAAATACCAAACAAAATTTCATTAAAATATATTATTACTACAAAATGATTTGATATTTATAATTAATTGTTTATAACGTAAAAATTAATGTGATAAAATAAACAAAATTTTATCTAGGAATATTATTTTAGCTATACTTAATATAAAAATAATGTTTCTATCCAGAATTATTAAATACATTATTATTTAAATCAAAGATGATACAATTCATAGCAAATTATAATATGTTAGTTACAAGTAAAATTATTCATTGTTATGGAAATTTTATAATAGATATACTTATCATATATTCATGTATTTTATTGTTAGCATCTTTAATTTTTTATAATTAAACTTATAAATTATACTGTGTGCTAATGTGTCATATTTTAAAAATAATGAAAAGTGCCTGATTAATCCCAAGTTTGATTAATTCAACAGGTAGATGGTATTTTAAACATTTTATGTTCATTTGAACGAATTTAGTAGATATTGAAATAATAGTGATTAAATATCATTTTTATAAGAACTTATCTTAAGTTATTAAAAAAACCATTGTTTTTTAATAAAGTATGTAAATGTGTATTTCACGTAACAACACGTGTTTGCGTATACATGATATAAAATTTTTATCAAAAGCTGGTGAAAGTATATTAGAACCAATTCCTCTATTTCAGTTTACGAATATTAATTTATTAATTTATTAAAAGCCATCCTTTCGTAAGTAGTTCTTGAAAAAAAAGAACTACATTACATAATAAACGATAAATGATGTAATTGTAAATTATTAACAAAATTTATTACCAAAAAATTTTATATAAAAAATTGACGCATTCATTTATTTATTGTTTTATAAACCTTATTTTTATTGCTAAATTCCTACGTATTTTTTAATTTAAAACTATTCAGTAAAAATAGTAAGAAAAATTCTACAGCATTTTTTAATAAACTTTGTACCTAACTTATTCCAAAAATAATATAAATAAAAAAATTAGAATTACAAAGAAGCTAAAAGATTTAATTTATAAACTATTCTTAATCACATTAGTTCATTTATTATGTATCAGCCTTATTATTTATTACTGAGACAAAAGAAGATAATATCTTCTTTCTACATAAAATAATTCCAATCATGTTTGTGTAATAGACTATTCAAAATCAAACTATATTTTTCGCTTAACGATTTTTACTTTAGACCTATTCTTATTACATTAAAATTTATTACAGATATAATTTCATGTGGCAACTGAATGTGTGTGGTTCTTGCTATTACTTATATTATATTATTACTTAGAAATGCCAATTATCTAAATACAAAATAAATATATATGATGCCTTAAAATCTGAACTTTAAATACATATATATATATATAAATATTTGAAAGTAATATATTGATGCAGTAACATATTTTTTATATAAATATCGAAATCCGATGGACAATTTATTATTAGCTCTATTGAATTATCGTAATACAGAACATTAATCTTTACTTTTTAACTTACACTGCTTTAAATTGCATCGAATATAACTAATATAGTATTATAAATAAGTTATGATAATCAAAATAAAATCTATTCAAGAGTGAAATGGTAAATTAATAAGAAAATAAAATACAAAATTCTTAAAATTTATATTTGATTCATGAGATAACAACTTGATAAGAATTGTGTAAGAATAAGAGTTATTCAATTTAACAAGAATTTTTATTATGATACCTTTATAGATAAAATAATATGATGCTACTTATTTCTTTCAGTATTGAAATTATAATTAATTGTTAATATTGATATTTATGTGATACATTGTTCAATCTTACTTTTAAGTTGACTTTTAATTATCAAATTATTCAATAAGCTATAATGCGTCAGGTTATTATTAGGATTTTCCAGTACATGGATTAGCTTCGAATTCCACATTAATCATATTTTGGTGTTTTAAATTAAAAATGTATGTACCATGTGTTATTGAAATAAAAAATAAATTTCGTTATATAAATCTGTTTGCAGAGATACGAGGTAAATTAATCGTAAAATCTGTGGACTATAATGGGAAGTAAAATATTCGTAGAAAAAGATAATTTATTATGTGAGCTTACCAAATAATTCAATGATATTCTAATTATCCATATACCTTTACTTGTCTAATTCAAAAAAAATTCAAGCTATAGTTGCATGATATTTTTAAAAGATTTATGTAATTATTAATATTTAGTATTTATAGTAAGATTTAAACTGCTCAAAAAAATATCTTTGATTTTTTTATTATAATATATATACATTTTCAAGTATTGTGCTTTTATATATAAATATTTGACATAAGTAATATATGTACAAGAGGTTATATAATTAAATTTATATAATAATTATTAAAAATATAATGTACGAAACAAACAAAATAGTTTTTCTCAAATTAAAAAAAAATGAATTTATTTATAAATGAAAAAAATTTTGAATCTAAGATGAGTTCTAATATTAACTTTATAAATTCTACTCTTAATTTTAAAGCATGTCATCAACCTCTACAATCCACATAGATATGTTTCATGTCAAAAACAAATATTCTCTCATTCAAAACAATGTAAATCTATCGCATCTATTAGGCAAATGATTGTTTTTGCATCAGTCAATATGTATTTTATTACTTAGCATCATTCGACTTACCAATTAAATATCATTATTTTACACGTTAAATCAACTTATAAGATCGCTAATATATCTTTTTTATATTTTTTTATCATCTTCCTTATTTTCTATCTACAATGTAATGTATATTGCATATCTAGTATAGTTAATTATTACAAAATCTTTAAAAAAAAAAAAAATTAACAGTATATTTATATAAAAATTATCTTCCAGTTTAATTTTAGTAGCAAAGCTTGTTAAGGTGCCTGATGGCTGATTCACGATTGATTTATTTCATATAATATACATATAAATATATAAAATATATATAATATAGAACTAATTATTACCATTAATCTTCTTTTTACTTTATTAAATTATTCTTAACAATCTTACTTCATATATTACATGATTTTATGGAATAATATCACAAATTACAGAATTATAATATCTAAATTTATTAAATACTGAACTAATTGCGTTTATGTTCCAAAAAAATTTTAAATATAAATATATTTTTATACAACTGTTGAATAAATAAAAATGAATTATTTTGTTTTTAATTAGTCTAAAAAATAAATATATATATTTTATATATTTCTTGATATTGATATTGATAAAATGTAAAAATATATTACGCATGTAAGTAACACTAACACAAAAGATTTGTTTTATACAACTTTAAAATAAAAATCATTATTTAAATATAAATAAATACTTACCTTTTCTCATTCAATACCTATAATGTTTTAAGTTTATAATAATTCACATAGTAAATATACTTCACCAGATATGATATATATTATAAATATAAGTTGATATATTTTTATTTCACTTTTCAAATAATAAATATTAACCAATATACTGAAGCTGTACATATATACATATTTATGATATAATATTTAACTTAAATATGCTAATCGACTATTTTTTACTCTACATCTTTTCAGTATAAATGAATTCAGTACTTAGCCATCAAAAAAATATTTATGTTAAAATAGAACAACAATTTTATTAACATTGATTAGAAAATTTAATAAAATAAATAGATACAATTTGAATAAAAATATTTTAGAAGTGAATAATAAAATATTAAAAATTTATTTTGTTAACTTTCACTTTTTTCGACAAGATCAATGATCGAAAAATGTCTACTTGGATAAACGTCTCTCCTTTATATCAAATAGCAAAGTAAAACAGTCAAAGCTGTGGGAACTACATCTAACTTAAATCCGAAAACTCGGAAAAAATATGCCAATAAACTCACTTTCGTGGGTTTCAAAAAACAACAAAAATAAATGAACGAGTCGAATATTCACCTCCAATTTTTTTATTTTCCAATGCTAACAGTTTGTATTTAATGCGTCTTTTTCTTGATATAAAAAATATTACAAATAAATATAATATGTAATAGAAAACCCACAAATAGAATTTTTTTGTCAGGTATCGACAGTTTATTTATTTAGTATATTTGGACACATTTGTTTTTCAACATTTTAATCTCATACATATAATATTTCATTCTCATTTTTTAAAACATTTCCTTATCGTAGCGTTTTTGTTGTACAATAAAATTTTTTTTTAAATAATACACATAACTACTATCAAATTTATATATATATATATATTTAAAAAAAATTTTATAATCAGATCTTTCATTTTCTCTAATTTCAATTAGTCATTTAGTTAAATTTTTATTGAATGCAGAATGTAAAGATGTTTCCTTAATTTTCTTTTTTTATGCTATATCTTAACTTTATTCCCATAATTTACTTTGATCGTAGAAACATACATTATATACATTATAGAAGTCATGATATTAATTTT
The DNA here is from genome assembly GCA_018907185.1 of Platyscapa corneri. Classification (NCBI taxonomy): domain Eukaryota; kingdom Metazoa; phylum Arthropoda; class Insecta; order Hymenoptera; family Agaonidae; genus Platyscapa; species Platyscapa corneri. Next base: position 435,502 of record JACCHW010000075.1, read on the forward strand.
GTCACACGTTATTAAAAAACAAAATTAATACAGATAATTGTTAATATTATATAATAATAAAGCTTTATAAAGTGAAATAAAATTTTATTTTATATTCTTTTTATAACATTTGAAAAACATAAACATCATTTAACAGACCATATTAGTTGTTTAACATCAAATAAAATTTTTTTCGAAATTAAAATTATAATTATTAGAAATTATGAATTCGGTATTCACTTAATAATTTTAAAAAATTAAGAATAAAAAGTTGTTCGAACTATATAAGTATGAAAATGCAAATTTGTGTTTCACTAAAAACAGAATTATTACTAATCAATTTTCACTTCGAATTTTTTCTTTTTTATATATTTGTAGAAATTATAATTTATTCAGTTAATTTATTCAATTAAATTATATTTGAAAAATAATTGAATTGAAGTACTTTTCATTTTAATCGTACTTACTATTATCGCCATTGTAAAATATAAGTTTATTCATATAAAACAGTTCTGTAAAACAAATAATTTTTCTTTTAGATTATTATTTGTGTTTTAAATAATAAGTATTTTTTAATTACATTGATTTGCTTATTCTGTATTAATATTTGACTAAATAAAAAGTATATTCCATAAAATTATTTTTTATTTACAAACTTCTTTTATTATTTATTATTATTGAAAAAATAAGTTGATTGGTAAAATTTAATTTCTTATTAAAAAAAAACATTATAAAATTTATTAAAAAATCGACTACTTTTTTCACTTATATTCATTTACATAATTAATTTAATATTATAGATTATAAAAAACTAATGCTTAAAAAAACTAAGTACAGAAAAAATACGCTTATTTTTGCTTAAAAAAAATGTTTTAATCCTATTCTATGACATAAAGTCAAATGATTTTAATGACGCAGTCCTATAGATATACTAAATCTTACATTTTCTGATGAACCATGTCTTTAGTAAATGTTATCATATAACAGATATTTAAAATAATATTACATTAATTTTTTAACTTTCTAGAACCCTTATTAATATTAATAAGTTACAAAATTTTTATTTAATACGGTAATATTCATAATAAATTATCTTATCTTATTATTTATCAGTTAATGTAACTTGTATTTCATAAATAAATAATAATTAATAATTTATAATTATACAAAGATAAACTAATTTTTTACGTAAAAATTAATTTGAAAAGTTTTTTTTCATTGTGAACTATTACTAAACAAAATGTCTGGATGTTTTTTAATGTTAAATGAAGTCATTAAAATCGATATTAAACATTATTTATTAATGTATAATTCTATTTTTAAATAAAATTGTATATGTAAAATTCTATGCATTATCTTTAAAAAGGTTGCAGAATTTAACAAAGAAACAAGCCCTACATTTTGCTTTTTATAACAGTATATTAAGTTACTCATCTTTATTTATTGAAGTGTATTTTTAAGCTAAAAATATTATTTATCATATTGCATCGAGCAAATGATACTACGTGAATATATTAAAATAAATATCTTCTATTAATTACTTTTCATACTTTTGTGTTTGTATTTTAATAATTAACAAAACGACAATTATTTACATGATTTTCAGTAACATTGTGGAAATATATTTCTGTGTATACATGGATACGCATAATTCCAATAAAGGCAATCATGTATCTCTTCAAAATATTGATAAAACTTTAATTTTTGGCTCATTCATTACCTAATTTTATAATAAGTGTTTTAATTTTTACAGTTTGTTAATTTTTTTTCTGAAAATTTTCCTTCTATTAATTAAAAAATGTTCGCATTAATAAAATATATTTAAAATAATTAATAAATGTTTATGCAGTGTTATCTATGAAAGTTTAAATATTCATGTGTAGCTTTGTGGGTGAGCGTTTCACTCAAGCGTTTGACTGATTAGGTAATGAGATAATCAATAGTATAGCTGAGGAGATTTAGAAAATGATTGCCGCATAGCATAAATTCTGAAGTAGTATCCAGATATTCGAAGTAATTAGATGGTATGAATCGCAGGATTAATAAAAATCAAATCAAATAATTGTTGTCATATTTTAAATTGGGTTTCTAAGAAGAAATATGGAAAGAGAAAAACGTATCCAAAAGAAGATTAATATAATAAATTCCCTCTTGTTATTTAGAACCTAATTCTGTTTTTGGACTATCTAAAAACACGGATTGATTCTTATCACGATATCGCGGTTACACTGTCCGATTCGTCGTAACACTTTCGCTACTGCAAAAAATTCGCAGAAATTCTGCATGGCACAGAGTGGTTGCGTCTACGTTATAAGCAATAAGTTTTTTAATTATTATATTTTTCAAGTTTTTTCATTTTAGGATGAAATGATATAATAAAATAGTTTTATCTTAATGTTCAATTAAACCTATAATAAATAATAATAGAGTGAACATTGATATTTTACTAAGTATTAATAAAATTTATAAATGAATATGATAAGAAATATTTCAAATAAAATTTTATAAATAAATTGTTGTCATGATTACGTAAAAATATATAATAATTATCTTAATTTTTCTATTACACTACTTAGGAAAATTTTATATATAATATCAAAAAACTTCGAATATTGTATAATTTTTTTCCAAATATATGTATCATTAAAAATTAGTTAATTAATTAAAAGAAAATTTAAGAACTTTATAAATCTGATATTAAAAATTGATTAAACATAAATTTCGAATTCAATAATTACAAATACATTACTTCGCATATTACAATATAATATAAGTAACTAATTTTAATATACATATTTTTATTTAACTATATTGAAATACGTTTAGTTTTAATATATTTTGTTTTTTTTTTAATGTTCAAAAAATAAATAGTAGCACTTTTTTGTACAAGTTTTCATAGAAATTTTAAAATATTTTATTCGAATATTATATAATGGTATAGTTTTATAACATTCAGTTATATTAAACAAATTTTCACTTGTATACAAATTCCAATAATAAAAAAATTAAACAATTAAAAATGTAGTCGATAAAATAATTTATCAAAATCAACAATGTTACTGTTGTATGAAATACAAATAACATTTCATACAAAAAAAAACAAATTGAAAAAGAAATATGTTTATTTTATATATACGTTTCTTATCCGTTATTAAATTACATAACTTTGATGTTAAAAAGCAACACATGTCTTATTATTAGTAAAATCTAGATAAAAGTACCTTTGTACATGCTCGTGTGCTTATTGAGAGACTTGCTATATCTTATTAAAGAAAACATTAACTTTTCTAAGTCCATTCACCTGCGCAAAAAATATGCAGAATTTAATATTTCTGCTCATGGGTCAACCATGTCTATTGGAATTCGTCATCACTGCTCAACAGCATAGTTTTCTCGTTATAGTTTTGAGATATGGTCGCAACACGTTGATGGGACATGTTGTGTCGCTGCGGTGGTGGCACTGTCATATTCTGCGGATCATCTGGATCGAAACTGGCAATCCGCGTACCACGATGATTTTTAGCCCCACCTCCTACAGATGAGATATAGAGTGGATTTGGCTCCTTTTTTATATGTATTTTTCATATATTACCCAAAAATAACAAAAAATAGTCACGAATAAACTTTTTTATTGTGTCTTTGGAAAAGTACAGTGTAACAATCTTTAACCGTGTTCCTTATATTTCCTTGTATTTTATTTATAATTAAAGATTAAGTTTTATAAATTAGATTCTTTTATGGAAGTAAAATAGATTATACAAATAATATTATATTTACTATAAAATAATTTTTATGCATAAATTACAAATAATTTTCCTTTTCATTATTATTTCAAAAATTACATGTATAATAAAATAACGGCATTATTTATAAAAAATTATTTTTTCATAAAAATAATTTTAAAATGGTTATTTAGTAAGATGTAAAAAATGTATTACAATCGTTAGATAGATAGAAAATTCATTAATTTGAATAAAACAATATATTGAATATAGTTATATGTAATTATCTTTTCCTTATACCTTATACTTGATAATCTGTGTTGTCGTAAAAATACTATTATAATTTTATATTAAAATAAATATATTATAAAAAGTAAAATATAAAGGTAAAAATAAGGAAAAAAAAATATATTCTGGTAAAAATATCATTAACTTAAAAAATTGCAAATAAATAATTCTTATTTATAAATTAAAATTAATACTACATAAATACTATAAAAATACTAATTGACAATAAAAATTTTCCTTGGTAAAATAATTTATAAAACTTGTTTGATTTGATTATATCCTTTATTAAATTTATAATACTTTATTTTACAACTGGTAATAAATTAAAAAATATAAGATATTGAATTAATGTATTAATTGTATAATCTATTTATTCATTTTCAATTCACGAACAATACAAAGTTACAACTTTTTTTTTAAGTCTTTGAAGTAAAAATTACTCCATAATTATGATAAAATAAAAAAATATATAATTAAATAAATCATTACAAATGTTTACATTATACAATAAAAATTTGATAATATATTTATTTAAGCAATTAGATTTTCCGTTTCAAAAAAAATATTACTTATTATGTTATGTTATAAAAGTAATGCTACTGTAACTTATATAAATACAAGAAGCTGAACAGTTATATGAAATATTAGTCTAAACTTATTCACATATGAAATTATTAGAAATTTAAAAAGTATCGTTAAAATCTAAGTATAATAAAATAAGAGAAAATAAAAAGTTTTAAGTCATCACACTCTATTAATCCTGAAGACACAAATCACAATATGTGAAAAGAATAAATCTTAAAGTTGCAAATGTATTTGTTAGCTTTATATCCAAACCTATTTTACTTTTTCACGTGCTAAAAAGGATAAAAGGAAGTTCAATGTATCAATTGGTCAACGCGAAAGTTTTATCTGAACCAACTTTAAATACTATTTTATTTTCGTATTTTATTTATTTTCCTCTCCCCATCTAAGCAATGACTTTGTTTCCTATATTTTAAACTTCAAAATTATATCAGTTTATTTAATTTTTTTTAAATAATTATTCTAACTTTAATTAATAAAATAATGTAACGTAATATTATAAAATATGCTATAATGTAGAATCGATTAAAAATTGTAAATAATGTATAATTTGTTTCTAAATAAAATGAAAATAATCTAACTTCAAAGATTTAAAAAATATTCAACATAAACCTTTATTTCAATTTATAATGAAAATAATATTAAAATAGTATTCATTTAAATAATTAATATGTAATTAAAATCATTGAAATTTTAACTAGTATAAAAATGTATCTAACTTTATTCAGAGAATATAATTAATTGGCTCATCCTTAATACATATCAATATTTATTCTTAGAGTATGTTTTTATATCAATATTTTGGATTAACTTTTTTATATCCTAAAGTCTATCGCATTGACCAAGTTGACAAGAATTAAACATTAATTACTGTAAGTTAGAAGTAGTGCTTTGAAAATCTTTAATATTGAAAAACTAAAAAAAAATCTTTTAAAGCTACTTAAACACATAATTAGCTATATAAGAAAAAAATACAAAGTGAAATTTTTGTAAAAATATAATCCTTTATTATAATTTTCGTACAATCTACAATATTATCCATCATTTTCAGTTCAAAATTCTAGCAACACTTGTATAGTATATATTTATACAATAATTTCGTTGTGTCTAATAAATATTATAATAGTACGCTTCAAAAATATATAGAATATTCATTTTTTTAAGAAAATCTATACTTAATATATGACTTTTTTAAAAACAATGTAAAATTATTTTCTAATAATATTGAGATTGATAACTTATACTATAATAAGACAAAATTTCGGGCTGAAATTAAAAAGTATTGTAGTCATTTGTATTCGAAATAAATATTTAATATTGGATTCCTACATATTTTTTCATAATATAATAAACACTTTATAAATTATTAAACGAATCTTTATTTATTCTACAAATATCAATTAAAATAGTAGAAATTAATTTTTTATCTATTTGTTATTAAAATTTTAATAAAAAAGTAAAATAAGTCGATTTGAAAACCCAAAATAAAAAAACATATTTTATGTATTATTACTTAATCATAGCAAAATTATTATTACATATATAACTTTTCAAAGCACAGCTTCGACGTTACCCTTTTTACACTTAAATAAAAAAATGTTACATAATAAATATAATAATTTAGAGCATATATGTAACGTGTATAATATCATAGAAATTAAAACAAATGAACAAATAATGATTCAGAATTTGCGCTAACACGTTTGGATCTTTTTTTAATATCTGAAAGTTTTGAGATTATTCATGGAAATACGGAAAAAAATAATTTATATAATATTTAAAAAATATATATTTTCTTGTACTTGATATGGATTCAATATATTATTAAATAAATTTTTTAAACGATGAATTTTTCTTTCAATGGATAAATTATTATTATTGAATTTTCTGTTTTCATACTTTCAACTCGTTAAAATAAAACTCGAATAGCTTTTTCAAATCACTCTTAAAAGTATATTTTGGTTAAAACATTAATAAATTTAATTTACAAATTTGTCTTAGATGTATAATTATAAAATATTTTCATTTATTTCAAACAATTATCAATTAGTTCTAAATATATAGTATAATTACCACACCTTTTTTGTCTTATATAATCAATAAAAATTAAAAGATATTGGAAGAAAAAATAACTATTTTATTAACTGTTTCAAATAATATAATTAATTAATATTATTAATCATATAGTATGAAAAAGTAAAATTTAATTTAATTTAAATTTATACAAGTATGTATAAAGAAAAAAGCATATGAAAAACATTTAGTTTTTAATGATTTATTACAACTTTTATTCATAATCATTCAAGAAATTATAATTGTTTTATAGAATAATAAATAATTATAATTATTTTTTTCCACAAAGGATAGGAAAATACTGAAAGATACCACATATTTAAACTAAAAATATATCGTGCATGAAGCATTAACCTAGAAAATCTTAATTTAATATTAAAAGCATGCAAGTTTTTAAATAAACGCAATGCATGCTAAATTAATACTTGAAAAAATTAATATTTTACAAAAATGATAAACTAAATAAATAATATATGACAATTTTCTTAATTTTTTTTATGAACATATTTGAATTAATATTTTTGGATAAGCTTGAAAATATCAATCAAAATTTTCACCTCAATCAGTAAATATTTTATTGTTTTTAACATTGAGCTTATTAAAAAATGTCTCACAATATGCACATAAATTTATAGGTTTTCAATCCTTTAAGGATTGTTTTTTATGTGTTTTTTCAAGTGTTTTTTATTAATTTTATTACATAAGTTCTTAAAAATATTATGTGCTTAAAATAATTACTATAAATGCTAATAATGTTTGTTAAAAAAATTTATAGAAATATAACCAAGAATTTTCTAATTTTATAAAATCTCTTTTTTTGTTTTAAGATAATTTTCATAAAAAATATAAATATATATTACAACTTGTTATTATCGAATACTTTAAAATAAATTTATTTATTAGTTAAAGTAAAAAAGGATTGAATATATGTTTACTTATAGTATCAAATTCAAAGAATGAGTTTTCAGGCTTTCTCAATACAAATAAGATAAGAACGAGTTAGTTTTATACTTATAATATTTATTATACGTATATAAACGTAAAAAACTTATCTTAAAACAAAAATTGTAGTATTGTATAATTTTCATTATAAAATTGTTTCAAACATATATGTCAATCAATAATGTATCATCTCAATATTTTTGAGAAAATCGTGTCTAATTGCAGTGAATCGAAAAACGTACCCTACATTTAACAATTAATTTACTTCCGAAAAAATCTCATTTTTCTTTTTTATGTATATGTATGTAAGAGTGTATACGCGTTGGCATGGCCACAGTATTTTAATCGTTTCATCATTGAGTTCGCGCCCAACTGATTTTAAAAAGTCTAATATTCAATATCTTTTTTATTTGTAAATTTTTTAGCTAATTTATTCTTTTAATGATCCTTCAACATCCAAAGAAGTTTGATTGAGGTAGAAGGAAAAATATATTCACAAATGCCCTCGATTGTACTCTCACAGCTTTTCGTACGGCAAGTTGGTATTGACGTCTGAAAAAATATTAGAAATATGCAACTTCACAGCAGCCGATCTTTTTTTGGTTTGTTTCGTTTATTGGTATTATTCAATAACTCTTCTCTTCAATATTTTTATAAGTTACAATTTATATATTTAGTTTTGGGGTGATATACAAGTTTATATTTGACGTAAAGGAGTAACTTTGATCAAATCAAATTTATCAATATATTATTTAATATATTTATTATAAAGAATCTACTTGTTATTTATAAAATATTTTATGTTCTTTCAAATGCATATATATTTGATTTATTTTATTTCTGTTAAACTATAAAATTTTAAAAATAAATTATTAATATTTTCTAATATAAACAGTTACTTCATATTTTATGTATTTTAATCATTAATTAATCATTAATTAATTTACTGTACTTTCAATATTGTTTAATAATGATAAGGAATTAGAAAAAAAATTAAACAAAACATTGAGACAATAATATTTTTATAAAATATTTTGTTTTAATAAAATTTTTAATTTATTTTAAGATTTATATATCGTGTATCTATTCTGATTTTATTTAATTAAAATATATATTTTTTAAAATAGAAACATGTTCAAGCCACAAAATGTATGACAAACATTAAATCACATATTTTTTAATAAGAAATATCTTTGAGTTGGTTTATTTTAAAATGCAATATAATTTAAACTATTTTATTATTCGAATTAAAAAAAACTGACTATTTTCTATTCTTATTTTTAAATATAATAAAATTTTTAATTTGTAATGAAATTGAAAAAAAATATTTTGTAATAATTTTCATAATTTTTTCTAACATATATTTTAAATAGTGTGAGAGAGGATGCAATCAGAACTGATATAAAAATTAACTGTATCGAGATTTCAATATGCATGACGAGGCTATTGAATGCATTTATGTAGAAACAATACTGGAGTAGTGGAATAGCGTAATTATTGTACCAGTGTTCAGAAAAGGGAGTAAGAAAGTTATAGAAGAATAACCTTAATAAATAGTGGTTACATATATTAAATATGCAGAGATATTAAAAAAATAAAGAATTTTTGTAAAAAAATAAAATGTATAGTGACATTCAATTTCGATTAAAAAGGAAAAAGGTACGACTGAAGCGTTAAAATCACTCGTGGAGACACAATTGAAAAAGAAAAGTATTTGTGTGTTTTGCTAATTTAAAGGTGACATTGGATAGTGTTACAAGAGAGGAAATCTGGAATATGATAACTCATATGAAGAGTGTAAGTATAAAAATGTATTTAATATTAAAAGAAATACTAAGAATAAGAATATTTAGAGATTATTTGGAATTTAGGCATTATTTCTAAAAAACTTAGAATTATATACAGAGAAAACCAAAATAATATAAAATAAAATCAATGTAACTTTAAAAAGGTAAGGAGAAGAGAGAAAAGAATAGAATGTATGCGAGGAAGAAGAAATTGAAATAGCCAATCAATTTACATATTTAAATTATAATTTCAAAGAAGATAATAATGATATTTTACACACAAAAATAATAGCTTAAAAGGTAAATAAGGTTTTAAGAAAATTTTTTAACATTGCAGAAAGGCTATTCAAGGAAGATTGTAATATGGCAATAACATTATTCAATGCTTTAGTAGAAAAAAGATTCTTCTACATGATACAGAAACTTAGAGATGGAGAAGTGATGAAAATATAGTAGAGATACAGAAAAGATTCATAAAATGGAATCTTAATTTAGAGAAAAATAAATCTAATAGTTATAATGATCAAAACAAAAACAAACAGGATATAGATAAAAGCTGGAGGGAGAGCAAATAGATTTGAAAGAAACATAATAAATAGTGAAGATATAAAAACGATAAAAGAACGCGTAACAAGAGGAAGGATAGAAAAAGAGTGTCTGGACATAGTAAATTAAAATACAAGAAAAAAATTAGATTGAATAACAAAAAGAATAAGTTGCGAGCCTGACATAAGACGGTATCATCGTGTATGTATAAAGAGAAATTTGAAAATGTTCATACATTGTAGTATGATGTACAGAAAATGAAGATAGGACAACAGATGAAATTATGGGTAAGTCATTTAAAAAGATCCAAATAAATGGTAGAATTTAAGCATATTATAATAAAAAGTACGGAAGAAAAAGAATGTGTGTCTATAAAAAAGAAGAAAATAAATTTGGAATGAAAAACCTAACAAGATTTAGAATGGATAATGAGATTGAAGAATGAACAAAGATTGGTTGATGGAAGAAAAAAAGTGTGCAGATTGTGTAAAGACGAAAAACAGTCGATGAGGCACTTCATGGAGAAGTGAAGTGCAATAGAATTTAAAACAAGCAGATGGAAAAATAGTGTGAAAAGGAAGAATAGAAAATATATAAGTTTAATACACAAAATACACTGGACGAGAAAGAAAAAAACAGGAAAAAAATAGAGAATATTAAGAGAAAGCCGTATGTATGAATTCTAAGTTAAAAGTTATATATACAACTCATGATGAGCAATATTAAGTGTAAATATTTTAAACACAGTAAATCTTTATTTATTTATAGAGAAATTATTACAAGCGTTAAATGTAAGAAAAAGCATTAAAATTAAGCGGAAATAATATAAAAATGTAATAGCGTAGAATATAAGATATGAAAAAATAAATGTCTAACAAATATTGTAATGTATCAAACAATGTAGTATATTGTTTAATAAACAAACCAACCAACTATATTTGTATATATATTAGAAATATATATTTATAAATACGAAATTATATATGTTCTAAGTATTTATGAAATTCATAAATATGTGAAATGAATCACTTTCATCAATTTGAAAAAATTAAAAATGGTAAATTTAATGGTTCCTAATTTTTTGTTAATTCTTAATCGTTTTAAATTTATTATTAATTTTAATTTTTTTCTTAAAATATTAAGTTCTTTACAATTTTATATATATCGTTTAATAATGGTACACATATTTAGAAAAAGTAAATAATTATATTTATTTAAAACGTGTATAACGATCATTTTTTTATTTAGTTTAATTTATGAATTTTATTATTTTATCTTTCATACCGTATCATTCATATGATTCATCTTAATTTCATCTAAATTTAAACATTATTTCTTAATTATTAAAATAAATTATATGAATCTGCATTTTACAAAAAAAAACTGATATGAATGTAATGATTATTTTAATTTAATTCTAAAACAGTAAATATAATTTAAACACGAAATTTATTTCTAAAATTAATTCGAAAACTATAAATATAGCTATTACCTAAAATAAAATTTTAGTATTTTATCAAGTAAATATTAAATTTAAATATTTAATTTTTTAATCAACATATTGTTTCTTTATTAACTTTTTAATTTTTATATTTTATCTGAAATTACACTAAGATAATACATAATGTAAATAAGATTAGGAACTATACATTTAGTGAAAAGATCGATTATTAATTAAAATTAAAAGTTATATTTTTATATTTGAGAATTTGAATATTTAAAATATAATTATTCATTAAAATAATATGTAAATTATTTTTAACTTTTTAGTGTTATAAATTTATTAGTAATTGGAACTTAATATTCTACAGTTTTGTATTCTTTTACAAAATATATTTCTATTTTATAATTTTTCATAATGAAAATTTTTTTAATTAAGAGATCCAATACGCCAAAAATAAACAAACCATGATATATCTTTTAAATTCATATATAATTATGAAAATCAGATAGCTCCTTTTCGTCCATATTACATGCATATTACGTTTTATGATAGGATTGATCGGTGCAATAATTTCGTATAATTGTAATATTGACCCTAAATTATGAATGAACAATCATAATAAATTTTAAAATAGTAAATAAGTGTATACAAAAATAATCTGAATGTGTGAACTTTGATAAAGAACCATTATTTATATGTATTTTAAAAAAGTTATTGTTACCCCAATGAATGAATAAATTATAGAATAAAATTAATTAAAACATAGCTTATACAAATCATTTCAAATTTTAATATAATTTATAGCAAATGCTTTTTTAAAGACGAACGCTTGCAATTAAAATTGATAAAAAGCTCTTAACACACCTATTGATATGTAAAATAAAAGGTTAAAAGCAACATACGTTAACTTATAAATAATTAAAAGTAATGAAACAGTAATAGTACATAAAATTACTTGTACAATCATCGTTTATAAAAATTTTGATAATGTTTTTAAAGTATTATAATTTATCGATACAACATAACAATTAAAAATATTGTCATGCTCAATTACATAAAATACAAAATTGAATATTTTCAAAACATAATAAAAAAAATACTAACAAATGAGAAAATTTGAATTTGAAAATTTGGTATTTATTTTGTTATTTATAAAAGATAAAAGTACTTTTCGGTTCGTCAAATTAATTTAACTAGACAGATACAATCAGGCATGCATTTAAAAATTAAATATAACTAAATTCGCATTATAATTTGAATAAATTTATTGGTAATTTTAATAATTGTTTCTGTGGTAACTGAAATGTTAATAATTAAAAAAATGTTATACATCCTTTTTCATTATATTAATTTTAAAAATTATATTTAATTTCTAATTACTGATTATATGTTTATTCAAAATTTATTAATAAATCTATCACTAATAAATGTTTACATTTATAAAAAATTTCATAAAAAAATTTACCAGAACTGTATTGCGTATATTGCTGATACTGAGGATGGAAGTTGTGAATAGCATCAGTCATGATATCCTTAGGATTCATAGTTTCCTAAAACGATGAATAATTTTGTTACTGATTCAATTTATTTACAAGATTTATTTATTATTATTAATTTCAATTTATTTATTAATAACAAAATATTATATATTATCTATTTGCTTAACACACACACACACGTACACACACACATACAGTATTGTTATATTTAATGTAAAGAACAAAACTTTATTTATAATATAACAAAAATGTTAATAAAAAATAATTAAATTTTGTTCCTAATACAAATCTTAATTTTTTTAAATTTAATTATAAGAATAGAATATAAAAATTGTATTTTAATGAAATATGTTTAAGGTCTCCTGTACATTTTCATTTTTTAAGAACATTGATCGAAAATTGTTGTCGTTCACCTAATTTTATTACCTACCATCTTTCGAATGTCTGTTTCCAGTAACAACATGACCATCCATCCGATAATTTGTTAGAAATTTCCCTTTTTGTTCTAGTTTTCTCCCTCAATTTTGCCATTATTTTATTACTTGTACATCAAGTTCTTTCTATTTTTTTGTTATGCGTTCATTGAGATTTTCTACTTTTATTTTTATTTTATTTCTAGTTTCCAGCATGAATATGCATTTAACAGTGTTTTCGTTTAAATTAAATATTCATATTTTCATTATAAAAATTTAATATTATTATTTTCTTTGAATTTATTTTTTCAATATGTAAATTGATCAATTGGTTTTAGTTCTTCTAATTCTTTCTTTCTAAATAGTTGCTAACTGTTCTTAAAAACTTAGAAACCTAGACCCTTTCTCCCCTATTTTTATACCTAAGCTTCTGAATTTATTCCTCCTTCATGTTTGCCAATGTTTCCTTTTTCAAATCGTTGGGCTCATCAACCAACCTTGTCTATATTAAATATCCATCTTATAAATTTTCGTTGTACTTTTTTTATGTCTTCGTAGCTTTTTCATCCCTATATTTTTAATTAATATAATACTGAGCTTTGGACTAATGATCACATATTTTCATTTATATTTTTTTCTTCTTTGAACTACTTTTCTGTTACAGTTCACATTTATTCTAATATCATATTTTCTCTTTTGACTATTTTAAATGTTATTCATCTTTATAATTAAGATATGTAAATTATAATTCAAGATACATAAATTATTAAACTCTTTCTAATTTAATTTCTTTCCGTTTAATGTGGTTCTTCTTTTTCATTTTATTTTTCTAAATTTCATTATTTTTATTTTTACTTTTAATCCTTTTTTTCTAATTTCTAAATAATCTCAGTAATATGTTTCTGTCTCGCTCTTTCAAATGAAAATTATAAACAAGCTAATTTGTTTGAACAATAAGTAAAAATGTTTGATACGTGGTAAAACTTTATTTATTTATAGAAAAATTGTTACCAAAACGTGAATATAAGAAAAGTCATAAAATTTAATTAGAAATAATACAAAAACTGTATATGTATAGATTGGAAAATGAGAATAGATACGTAAATGATTAGATTTAAGAATTAAGTTTTGTATATAACAATGATAAAGTAATTTTCAATTAACTTAGACAAAAGTGTAAATATTTATGTTAAGATACGAATAAATAAGTAATGTTTATTTGTAATACTTTTACGTAAAAAAAATGTGTTATCAAATAATGTAATGTATCATGACAATGTAATATTGTTTAATAAACTACTACACTACTATACTATACTACTATGTAAATCATTATATGAAAAACAGATGTATAAATGAATATTAGAATTTATCAGAATAATGTAATATATTGAACAATATAAACTAACTAATTATATTATATATCATAATTTTTTTATTAATTTCCATATATTCTTCTATTCTATTATTGATAATTTCTATGTATATTTGAATCCCTAGTTCATTAATGTGTTTTTTTTTATAACTATTTTGATTGCAGTATTCCTTTTTTAAAGATTGGTATTACTGTACTAGTTTTCCAAGATTTTCAAATATTTTTCCTTTTATTATTTATTTCATAATTCTTGTCATGCCTTATAAAAATGATTTCACGTCATACTTATATATTTCATTCATAATTTCATCTTTTAGTTTTTTTATTTTTTTGTTATTTTTATCTTATTTATTAAATTTTATACTCTTGTCTTTCTTAGATCTTGTGCTTTTACTTCTTCTCTTATATTTTTTTCTTCATCCTCATCGTATGTTCCTTTATTTATATTTTTTATCTTTCTATGTATATTGACGTATTCCCTTCACTATTTAGGTTTTTCACTGTCTATATATCTTTCAAATTTTTTACTCTCTCAGTTTTGCAATCTATCATATTTATATTAAAGCTTCTGTCATTTTCGTTTTTATTTTAATCCTTATTTTTGTGATATTTAATTTCTTCCATTTTTTTTTATAACTTTCTATTCTTTTTCCCAATCTTTACATTTTCTTCCCGTTTCCATACTTTTTGAATTTTTCAATTATCTTACATTCTTTTGTTGATTATTCGACTTAATTTTGCTTAATACTTTCACTTTCTATATTTAACTATATACTTTTGAATTGATTAAATACTATCTACTGTGTATGCTAAAATTAAATGTAAATCCACTGTCTTTGTCTACATTATTTCCATTTCATGTAAATAATTTTCTTCTATCAATTTTATCGACGCTCCCTCTAATTTATTTTCCTATTTTGATTTATTTCTTATTACTACCTTTCTCTTATAAATTTTCTTATCTTTTTTTTCTCGCTCTTACATTAAAATTTCCACCTGAAATAATGACTTTTTCATCATTTTTTTCCGTTTCTTTTCCCTAAAATTAAAAAAAAATTCGTTCTCTTACATCTATCATAATATCACTATGTTCATTTCCTTATCATTATTCAATAATAATTTTATACTTATAAATTCGTCAGTTTCTATATTCTTTTTTATTATCTATATATATATTTTTCTTTTTTTTTATAACTACTCCTTTTGATTTGCCTCTTTTTTATTACTCCAAAACTTATCTTTCTCTGTAATCTTATAATTTCTCTTCCATATTCTTTCTTTTTTCTTCCTCTATCTATATAATTATTGTTATTGTACTATGTTCCAACAAATATATTTAACCTTAGAACTTAATTTACAACAGTTCTACTAACGTTTAAAAGCCCAATTTTTATTTTATTTTATCTGCCATTATTTTTATTTACTTTGGTTTCTTTTTTCTGCATTTACTTTGCACCCTTTGCTTCTCTTAAAACTGTATTTCTTTTCTTTCACTCCATATGCATCTTGTTTTCTATCCTATCACTTTGTTATGTATAATTACTACTTATTCACCTTTCTAGTTCAGTTTCAAACAATTTTTTTACTAAGAGCACCCCATAATATCTTTGTTTAAAAATTTATTTCGTTTTCTATAAATATTCTGCTCCTGTTTAACAGGATCTTTTTTAATATTGCTTTATCTTTCTTTAATTTCAGTTGTATTTTTAAAATTTTCTTATACATTCTTCTACATATGCACAAATCATTCTTCATTTTAACTTTTAAATATAAACCATTTTTAAATAACTGCTATCGTTTGTCTTTTGACAGTCTCTTGTTTACATTAGCCCTGTAATTACTACAATACTGTTTGTTTTCAATTAGTTCCTTTCATTTATATTGACTTCAATTATTTCTTATCCTATTCCTTTTATATACTTTCATTTTCTTTCTCTTCATTTCTCATTTCTAATCCTTTTACTTTATTTCTTTTTTATTCTGTTCTAATTTTTTAAATTTCATCGTCATTTCGTCAAATTTTTTTACTTTCTTTCTGTATTTGTAATTACTCTTTTACTGTTATGATTGTTAAATTTTTTATTTTTTTTTACCATCTTTATTTTTATATCTTCCTTATTACTTTATAAATATCTTCTAATCTTTTTTATACCTTCTCCCTTTTTATCAACATTTTCCTTTGAGAGTTTTTTGCTTTCTTATACTCTATTACACCTATTATACACCTCTATTTTACACCTTTATCTTGTTCATTATTTTATTTTCTAGAATTTAGTTTCTTTTATACTTCATGATTTAACCTTTCTTTATAAACATTCAAATTTAATTTTGTAACTAAGTTTTTTTGATTAACTTAATCTTAAAATTCACTGTTTCTTATTATTACGCTATTAGGCATTATTTTCACTACCAAACTGTATATTTTATTATTATATCATTATATATACACAAACTATATATTATCCACATTACAAATTTTTTTGCAAAAGAAACATCTTTTCTATTTTTATACATATCTATACATTTTTATACATATAAATCGTCATTTTTTACGATACGAGTTTTTTATTAGCTAATATTTTTTAAGACTTTGAAGAGCATCTTTTAACAGTTAAATCTCCATACAACTGTTTGACTACAACTTTATTACATATTTATTAGTATACCGATGTTATATCTAAAGCAGGAATTAAAATTATACAAAATTAAGAATAAATTTATGAAAAATAAATGATAGTTAAAATGGGAGAATTAAACTATTTACTGAAATTATTTAGAAATTAGAAAAGAAAAGAATATATTTAAAACTTTTTTAAAATACAAAAAAAAAGATTAAATGTAAAATAGCAGGAGAAAGGAAGAAAAAGTTAGGTTTTTAATGGAAACTTATAATAATGGAAGTAGTTAATGTAGTAATAATTCACATATTTACAATATAAATTTTAAAACATTAACGAAATTGAAAAGGTATAACGAAAATAAATAAATAAACAACTTGGCAGTTTTTATATGCATTAAAATAAAAATATAAAGAAATCTATATAAAAGTAATACAAATAAGAACAAATCGAGAAAAACTGCGATACAATGGAATGAAAATTTTAGTAAAGTATTAAATAGTCAAACTGCCACTGACTGAAGATAGAAATTTAAAAAAATAAACTGAGAAAAGAAATCAAAATATTCATTAAAAAATAAACATATTTTATTAGAATGTTTATACATATATATAATAAAAGAAAGAATAAAATAGAAAAGAGTTAAAAAGAAGATATTAGCAAGATATGTACTGAGCAATGAAATAAAAGTAAATAAACATGGAGGTCATAGAAATGATAAGTAGATTTTGCAATAATGACAAATAAAAATGAACGATATATTAATAAAGTATAATACATATAAGTATATATATTTATATATAATATACAATGTATATATATTATATACAATAATATAGTATAACCGATATAAAAAATTAAAAGAAAATATGATATTAAAAAGCAAGGTTTATATTACATAAGATTCATTAGAAGAGAGAAGAAAACAGGAAAATAAAAGAAGTACAATTGAAAATGGAGTAAATAGTTGAAAAATAGAAATAAATTTTAGAAATTATATATTTAAGATTATATAAAATTTAACAATATAAAATTATAAAAGTTCATTAAAATCCATGTACGAAATTGTATAATAGGTAAAAAATAAGGAACATAAAATATTTATGAGTTCTATAAGTATTAGTAAATTTTATAAGTAGTTCTATAAATATTAACTTAAAGTTGTCAATTAAAATTAAATTAAAAAATTTAAATAGAAAATAAAATTATAATTAAATCTTAATAGTTGCAATTTATCATAATTTTACAGATTGTTTTCCAACAAACAAAAAGTTGAAAACAGTAACAAGAATGAAAAAATAAAATAATAATAATAAATTCGCGAGTTGAATAATCGCGATTAAAATATTTTAACAAAAGTATTTGCAATTTTTGAAATAAAATCTTTTTTTTACAGTTATTATAGATTTTGTATTAAGCTGTAAATGTTCAGGTAATAAAGAATGTATTCACACAATAAAAGTTCTCAAAGCTCTTACCTTGAGACTGCTACTAATACTCTGCATGGTCACGCTTCGGCCTCTCGAGTCAGTCGTGCACCCGGCCGCGTAGATCTGGTAGGGAAAGGCGTAACGAAGAGCTATCGCCGCGAACAACATTTCAATGCAGATGAGGAAATTCTGGTAACCGGCAGACACAGTACCAGCGCTTGTTGACTGGTCACGTTTGTTAATAACTGGTGAAATGACGCTCGCCTTTTCTAGCACAGCCAACAATACACCTACGATAATAAAGATAAAGGCACAGATTATTAAGGAACTATTAGAAGCCTCCTTATCGAGCATCAGATAACCTGCGTAATGCTTTTTAAATCAAACTGTTTTATTTTACTGTATTCATTATTAAAATGGATAAATATGTGCATAATAATTTAGCCTAAATAAAAAATATCAAATTAATTTTCTATATTGTGGAAATAATTAATCATAAAATTTATTCATGTGTCTGTTATAGTATTGTACCCTAGAATGTTATTCTGTTATTTTGTAAAAAATAATAGTATGTTTAAAAACGCGGAGAAAACGGATATATGTCTCACACGTGCATTGTCTTGTTTACGTGTGCGCCTCTAACGCGCACTCCTCCTTTTGTGAGGTTACTTTCTGATGTCAAATCGGATTGTTCGACCTAAATAAAAAGCGCTAGAAGAACCAAACCAAAAAAAGAAATCAACAGATAAGCAACGGGAGAAACTTAAAAAACCGAGGAAAAAAAGTAGAAAGTCGCAGAAAGACACCAGTCTGGAGGCAGACATTCTCGTTGATATGCGTTTCAAAGAGTTTACACCACGCTGCTGCACCTCGAGGTCGCCTAACAGCTGAATTCAAGTGTAATTTTTTTACCTTGCTTTTCTTATCTTGCAAGTATACGAACCCTAGGTCGGTACATCTCTTTTGTACCGACTACTTTTCTCCGCGTTCTTGTCAGGTACACCGTCCAATAAGTTGATTAAGTTATAGCTTTTATGAAAATTTGTGTTTTCAGTCTTATCATGAGTACTTATTTATCAACTTATTTATATACAGAGTGTAATGTGTTTGTTTGAAAATAAAGACTTGTTTTTATATTAAACTGTCACCTTATTTTGATTTATTTTTTCTTCCACAGTTCTTTTCATTTCATATTATTATTTTGTACTTTTTATGTCTGTTCACGATCATGGTTTCAAATATTTCCTTTAATTATTATGCTCTACAAAATGTAACTGAATAGCATTCTCAAATACAAGATAACTATAGGAATGAACTAGATCCTTAAAAAGTTTTTATATACACTTATTCACATATTAAAATAATTTTTTTTAAGTGTATTAAATATAAAAATTCTTATAAAACAATATAATTAACTTTTTTATATTCAAAAAATTCATGAGTTAACTGACCTGATATTTATTTAATTTAAATACAGTAACTTCTTAATAATTAAATATTTCACTTCTTTAGAAATAAGATAACTACAATATTAATTAAAGCTTAATAGTAATTATTCAGATAATATAATTTCTATATGTAATTATATCATATAAATTATATTAATTACATCAATTTCATATGTCTAAAAAACATTATATAATAATTTGAATCTATTAAAATTAAAAAAATATTAAACTTATTTACATTCAGTGTATATAATTTTTTAATGAAAATAATAATGTTCTTGATAATTATTTGCTAATATTCCAATTTACTGTTATTTATATATCAGTAAATTAGCATAAAACATTTCAATAAATCGATTGTCACATAATAAAAAATATATAGTACTCGGTTAATTTATATATTACTAAATATTTCTCTTTTATTAAATAAATAAGAAGCAGTATTATTTGTATTATATTTATGATATTTAAACATCTATTCTCGATTAATTATACAGATATATTTTAAAATCCTATATATTAGTAAATAAAATTTTTTCTTAAATAAATAATATAAATTATCTATTCTTCATATCTTATAATTTTAATTCTAAGTAAAAATGATTTAAATTTTTACATACCTTGCCAAAAAGATAGAAAAATAACACTCTTAACTGTACAGAACTTGAGAACTGGATCAAAAGGAGTGAGTAGGTCCTTTGTAGCAAAGTAGAATAAAAACAGTCCATATAGAGCAAGAGTAACACTAATATTATAAATACAGGTTATATACAGGTATCCTCCATCAGGAGACCAATCACCATCTCTATAGTGTCCAAAAGCTTGTAAAAATATTATAACAAAAGCCATTAATGGCTTCACCAAGCAGAATTGTAGTGTTGCCTGCTTACAAAATCTTAAGAAACCAATAGTGTAAGTTTTTCCAGCCAAACAATATGTTCCATAGATGCAACTTGAGCGTATAGGTTTCCCACGTATCTCTGACATGATATTACCTTCACCACCCAGGTACTCATAGCACAAAGATAGAAAATTATAGATGACGAATGCTTCGTAGCAATCACGTACCGTAAAGAAATATACATAGTAGCTTTCATTATTAAAAAATAAAAGTGAAATCCAGGAATATGTTGCATATATTGGCACTATAAACAGTATCCTTACTATCCATCGTTGTTCAGCAGTATTTGTATACCACCTCAGATGCTGATAAATTTGTTGACAACTAATGAACAGGGCAACCCATACAAAAGCACCTGCAATACCTGTAATAACAAATTAAATTTTTATTTTTTTATACACTTAGTGCTTTTAAAAACTAACTAGATACAACTCATATTTCATTAATACATTAAACAACTCTGTATGTTTTGCAATAATAACATTTATAAATTTAGATTCATTCTATACTTTACATGTAAAGTACATTCAATTATAAATTTTTTTTCATTTAAATATTTTCTTAAATTGTATGATAATATATATTTTTTACAACATTATAATATTTAAATAAATTTACTAAATTTATTATACTTTATTATTATTTAATTTATAATAGTTTCTATGAATACCTTTGGCTGCTTGCGTCTGTAAAAATATAGGAGTTACTTCTTCTTTGGGATCATCAACAATGATATTTGACATACTTGACATTGTACTAATGTTGATAAAAGAACCTACAGATAATGAGTCTACTGATATTTCACTGGTCATTTTTTTCAAACTGCAATCATAAAAATAAAGATTATTGTCAAATAATACAAAAAAAAATGATTAAAAAATATCTGTCAAGAAAAAAATAAAAGTATGACATTCTAAAGTAAGTTATATTTATGACTCCAGAGTATTTTAAGAGTTATAAATTTTTTAAAATATAGAACAAACAAAATCATTAAGATTTTTAAAACCACTAATACACAATTATAAATATTTGAATAAGTAATGAAAATCTTATTAATTCTCATTAAGTTAATTATCAACAATACAATAAACAATACAATAAACAATATTACATCCAATGTAAATATCTAATGTTTTAAATCACTATATTTAAGCAGTAACACTAGAAAAAAGATTTTTTTAATTTTTAATTCAAATAAATCTCATAGTTTTTAAAATTTCAATAATTCAATAAAGTGTAGATATCTTATAGTCTTTTTATTCCATACTAAACTAACTTTTGTATACGTTAAAGCAGGCATAAAATTTAAAAATGATAAGGAGTAAATTCATACTAATCAATATACGTGTACACATGCTCAGTGTTGCGTGTTTGGAAATGAACATTTAATTGTCTATCACATAGTGTATCTATAAGGACAAATATACGCAAAATTTACATTATAATAATAGACAATAAATCAAGTATATGAAAAAGGGTTTTTCTCGGTATTAAAATTCAGAGTTAAAATTAAATCGTAAGTTAAAAACTAGCAAAACATTATAGAATCTCTTGTCTTCTAAAACTATTTCTATTTCGATCTTTATCCCTTTTGCGTTAGGTCCTCAATTAAGTCAAGAATTTCCTTTTTGTTTTCTCTCACAGCCAGCAAGTCGGAAAAAAATAAAATTCATTTTTACTTGAATTACGAAAGGGAAAATGAGAGAAAAAATTTACCTGTGTCGAGTGTTGAAATACGCAAAGGTTAAGCGTGCTGAAATTTCTTCTCCACTGCTTTTCTAAAGAAACAAAAGACCTCTTATATTGTATAAGCACCGTTCCAGATAATCTTCTATCTCGGTTTTGTTGTTTTTTCATCCGAGGTTCCATGAAGAAGGCAACATTTTGCGCAACATCGAAAAAATCTACGTCTTTATAATGAAACAGTGCAGAAGATGACAAATTCAAAATATTTATTTTTATATCTCTTTTCGTACTTTCAAAAGATTCACAAATTACACGAATGCAATAAATCGTTCTTTTCGTTTTACGTCACTACTAACGTGAAACGTCCCCGTCACTTCATCTAAATTTCACGCACTCTATGTATCAGAAGACAAGCTTTTGACGTAAATGTGAAGTTCCTCCTTATCGTTCTCACAAAAATAGAATGGAAACTGATGAAATTTTCTCTTTCTCCCTCTTGATTCACGCAAACTTAATTCTGGTCTATGCTTTACCCTGCTCCTAATCTATACCGCATTCCATATTCTGATATAGTTGTATATTGACAGAAATGAAGTTGAAAATGTTTATTTTAAGCATGCGTATTATCGTTACTACTATAAAATTACCAAGGTAATTTACAGTTATTGACGATCTAATCAATTTTGTGATTTAAAAATGATAATTGTTCAATATTTAATTAATTCTAGATTCTAAAAATAAATTTTAGTTGATCTAAAAAAATTATAATTTATACTTCCAATATTAAAAACACATGTTTTATTATACTTTAAAAGACACCTTGAAATACAGAAACATACATAGAGAAAAAAATTAATTTCACTATTTACTTGTTAAGAAATGTTTACGAATTTTCTTTTTATTAATTAATAAAATTTTATTGTTATCCATTATTTTTTTATATGTTTAAGAATAAACATATTAAATATTTTTAAAAAAATAAAGAGCTATTTATTGTTTACCGTGTGTTTTAAAATTTTAAAACTATCGATCAATATAAAACAATTTAAGTAATTAAAATTTTTATTAATAGATTTAAAATAATGAAAAACGAGGTGATATAATAATATTTTATGAACATATAAGTTTATATTCAAAATATATTAAAAATATTCTTTAATTACCCACGAAATTTGAATTTTTGAATTATAGTCATATCACTCGTCTTTGTCAAAAAATTTTGTTCTTCCATATTATACAAAATAGAATAGAAATAACGAATATCACTATGTGTTATGTGATTTATGATTTTGTACTAAACAATACACATATATGTATCTTAATTTTCACATTTATCATATGTATGCATGGTGTGTTAAACTCGTAATTTTCTTTTTTTAGTTTGGTAGAGAACTTAATAGTATAGTAAGTTTACATTTCTACCACTTGTTATTATATTCTACCTATATTATTGTTTTATATTGAATTTAATATAATTTTTCTATATAATTCAATATATTTTTACCGATATTGTTGGAATCATGTACTTATTATATAAATATAGTATTATTTACTATAATATGCTATTATAATATAGTAAATAAATAAAAAATTAAAAATGGAAACATCCAATAAATTATGATATAGGACTCTGCTTTATTACTAATAGGACATTGTGAGGAGAATAAGAAAGAATAAGAAAGTGTCAACAGTACTGCAATTATTTTTTAATATTCTTTGTTTAAAGAATATTATATCAAAGTGAATAAAATTTCCACAAAAAAATAGTTTTGAAGCAAAGTGAAAATGGCTCATATTTATATCGATAACAGTGATCCATGGTTATATAAAAAATAGATTTTTCTTATTTATTAAACATTCGTTGATTTTATATGTTTATATTATTTTTTGTAGGCTTATTGAATATGAGGCTTGCAGTTATTTATTCAGAGAAATAATGGAATTAATGACTCAAAGAGATCAAGAACCAAAAACATCTCAAACTTTTGCTATTCTTTCAGGAAATATTAGAATGAAACTAAAACAGTACAGTAATCAAGTACAAGAATTAAACACCAAAGTTAATGAAGATAATAAACAACATATAATGTATCCTTAAAATTTGATTTTTTGCTTTTTAAATTAAAAATATGATTTTAATGATTTAAATTATATATAAATTAAATATAATATATTTATATATAGGATATAAAAAGATTAATTTTTATTTGACTATCATTAATGAAATCATATCAAAATTGTATTAGTACTATTTATACATTTTCAATGAATAAAAGTGTATAATTAATGATTAACTCATAATATTTCTAATTTATCATAAATGTCTATTACTAGAAATATTTTCAAATTCATAAAGATATAAAATATTTATACATAGATATAACTTCCATTTTTACTAATAAAATAAAGCAAGGTATACATTAAACCAAAATAATTTTTTATTTAAATTATTTAACAATTAAAAATAATGATATAAAAATTCATAAAACTGTTACTTTAATGTATAAAATTAATTATTAATTAGATTATTTCTATTATTTTATTAATATTAATTTAATCTAGATATCTTTCTTAAGTTTAATTTTTCTTATACATAAAAAAAAACAGAACAACTGAGGAAGCAGAACGTCGAACAAGGCAAGTTGAGCAATTACAAAGCAAGGATATTCAGATTCAACAGCTGTATGAATCAAAAACAAAAGAAGACACTTTATGGCGGACACAACTCTTAAAACCAACATCTTCGTCTGCTTTTGCTGATGGAGGTACAACAAGCTGGGGTATTGATGATGATGAGGATAATCAACTTATTATTACTGATGTGAAATCAGTAGACTCAAATCTGAAAACTCAAAATCAGCAATTACTTGAACGTAAATAATAGTATTCAATCTTCTATTTTTAAACTTTATCAAAAAATATTTGAATATATTACAAAATAAAAATTATTAAATTTTATTAAAATTTATGAAATATTAAGAATATAAAACACTTTCAGGTAATAAAGAGTTTGTTTATAAAATATATTAATAAAAGAAACTTTTAAATAAATTTTACTTCTCAGATGAAGTTACGTTATAGCTTGTTTTTTAATTAAAAATAATGTCTATATAATCAATACTTTTACAATTTCATAACGCAGTGAAATTAAAATTTTATTAAATACTCTGCCTAAAAAGTCAAAAATTTTTAATAGATTGTACATATTTTTAGAACAAGAAGAAGGTTTACAGCAATTATCAAAAATAATTTTAAGACAAAAAGAAATTGCTGAGACTATACATAGTGAAGTAGATAATCATAATGGTAAGTAATTTCTTCAAATTAAGCTGAATTTTATTTAAAGTATAATTAAATTTATTTTTGATAAATACAACAATTTAAATACATCATATCATGTATTATGTAAAATCATACATTAATTCTGTAAAATGGAACGATAAATCCATAAACTGCAACTAGTCGAGGATCATCGATAAAATGGATAATACCAAACAATTGACTCGATGTCGTTCGGTTCTTCATATTCCTTCTGAGACACTTGAACCTATCAATTCGTTACAAATCTTTTGGAAACTTTTAGACTATTAAATCTAATGACGCTAAGAATTGAGTATCCATGCACATGTCGATTATTTTTTAAATCACATTGTGCTCTGGATGACATTGTCTAGAGTCAATTGAGGGGATAAATACTACATTACCCACATACACAGATATTCATACTTTACAATACAAATATAAATCATTTGCGTAATAATGAATTTTTTTTTAATAATTTTTTATAGATATACTCGAAGATTTAGCAGATCATATGAATAAAATGGAGGAACGTTTAATAAATGAAACTCACATTGTCAAAACAATAGGACATACAGATAAAATATGGGGATATTGGGTAGTTATTATTTTATTATTTATTAGTATTATTGCTTGTATTCTAGCGTAATAATTATTAAAAATATATTTATCCTTTCAATGTCTACACATTTTCACTATATTTAATATTAATTTATAATTTTTCATGTTACATTTTATAATGTACTACGTATACGTGATATTTTTTTAAATATAATTGTAAATATAAATTTTATTATCATTGAAATATATGTAATAATGATATATATTTTTCCTTTTATCCAAATTTAATATAAAAAACTAGAAGACATAAAAATTCTTAAATATTTAAAATAATTATTGTTTAACAATTAAAAAATGAATCGTACAATACCGATATTATAGATTCTGTGAAATATTTTTGTTCATAAATAGTTATAGATAAAGACCAATATTTTAAAATAAAAACTGTTTAGAAATAAAAAGTAAAATTGTTGTTAAAATAGTATAAACGTTAAAATATTATAAAAGTCTAAATATGACATTTACTTTTCAAATACAAATTTATACGAAAACAATTTTTTGATATTTTGAATAATGAAAACGTGTGGTTTTCACATAAAAATCGTTGTGTCAAATATATAATAAAATAAAATTATATTGAAAAACGAATAATGAAGATATTTTCGAAAAACTGAAATGAAATGTATTTTTTTATATTTGCAAATTGTAACATTACATAAATTAAACAATATCTTTTTATATACTTATTTATTTAATAAAATTCTTCAAATTATATTTATATATACTTTCTCTAACTCCATTTCTTCTTATATATAGCAATAATAAAAATTTTTTATATCTACATGATTTTAGGAGATATAAGTATGTGTAAATAATTCATTTTTATCGTATAATATACTTTATATAAATGCCACACAATAAATGAGACAAATCTTAACTTTATAATGTTTCATACAAAAAAATTTATTGAATTCGAATAACATACCATCAAAAATCTGCCAAAGTTAGTATATACATATCAACTTTAAAAATAATCTTATAATTTATATGCTATCAGATTTAAATAAATATTCATTTTAATACTTCAGAACAAGTTAGTTTTTTATTTGACTTTTTATAACATGATTTTTGTTTAATTTATTTAAGGTTCGCGCTTTTGATAAAAGCAGTATAGTTTGGATCTCTCCCTCTAAATCGCCTAAAGACCTCTCGTGCAGAAACACTACCGCCAAGACCTAAATACGTATCTTTAAAACGCTGACAGGTCTTCTGCTCCAGTTTTTGATTGCCTTTAACCTCGAGAAAGGCGCTATATACATCAGCTGCCACCATTCTTGACCACAGATCACTAAAATATTGAAAAAAGTATAAACGTTAAAATTTTATGAATACAAATTGAATAAAAGAAAAAATGAATATAACTTTTTTCAACTGGAAAATTAAAATTTGTCTTAGAATAAATTGATGGTAAAATTATTTATAAATTGATTAGGCATATAATAGCAAATATATATTTAAATTTTTTAAATTTCATGTAAAATATTCATATTTTAAGTAATACTAAAAATAGTATAAATAATACACTATTATTTTAAAACATTAATAAAATAATTATATAACTATATTTTTAATTTATCCAATACTTATGAAACAATATAAATTCAAAAATTTATTTATTTTTCATTAAAAACTATTTAATAGGAGTTAAAAAATCTCATAACTATATATAAATATTATTTTAGTTAATATGTAGTAGTTCATAAAAATTTTTTTCATTTCTATTATTTTCATGTCAAACTAGAATTGAATGGTCAAAATAATATTTAGAAAATATATTCACATCATGTTTTTTAAATATTCTACATTTAACAAACTTTCATGAAATATCCTCAGTTATCAACTTTAAATAACATACATTTGTGGTTATAATATTCAGTAATATATTTATTATAATTATTAACATTCATCATACTAGTTTTATACATATTTTCATCAATACTAAAATTCCTTTATAAAGGTAGTATGAAATATCAATTTATTTTATATTTATTTTAGATTTATACATATTCTTAAATAATATAATTTGAACCATCTATTTTGTATTAAATTACAATTGATAATTAAAAAATTTACCCGTAGTATGAAGCACCATGCTGTTCAAGAAATATTTTACTCCAAGAACATACATGAGAATCTTTTTTGTCTCTAGGTAAGACAAAATGTTTTTTCCATGCTTTTTTCATGATGTGATCCCAACTTCTTGGTCTAAAATTAAATATTATATTTTAATAATATATTCAATTTAATGCATTAATTTTAATAGTATTTATTAATATCATTATAATATTAATATAAGATCATTGATAATATGGTTATATATTTAATAGAATCAGTTTTTATAATAATAAAAAGAACCAACTATTCATATTTAACAATTTTAATATGAATTAATTAATAATCATAAATGTATAAACTTTTTTAATAAAATTTTTATAAAAATATATATTTTAAAAAAAAATTAAAAATTTCAAATATAAAAATAATAAATAAAAGTGAATAGAATATTATTATTATATTTGAATTATTATTGCATTATAATTGGTTTACTACTTATTTAGTGTTTTTAGCAACCATATATTAATTCACATACATTGAATGTAAATCGAGATCAAAGCTGCTTAAATAAAGTTCGTAGCACAAATTATACCCTGACATATGGTTTTTAGAATTAATGACATTTTGAATCATTTTGTCGTCAAGAGATTCACCAGTTTCGCAGTGACAAGTGATACTTTTGAGTAGTTGTGGATCATAGGCCCAATTGGACAACACATACATGCTCACATTCGTCGCATCCCAATTAACAAATGATAATCCTGCTAGGTCCATTCGGGTTACCTTCGTTAATAATTGTTGCAACATTTGACCCATCTAATGCAGAAAATAGTAATAATAATAATAATAATAATAATAATAATAATAATAATAATAATAACAGTAGTAGTAGTAGTAGTAGTAGTAATAGTAGTAATAATAAACTTACATTTCCAATAAATCTTTTAACTTGCGTAAAACTCATTAAAGCATCTTGTGTAGCATTTTCGGGCGGTTTTAAAGTTAAAATGAAAGAGCTGAGTGGTTTCATTCCGCAAACATCACTTCTATTCGATATAAGTACTACAGTATTAATATTTTTATAAATTTGATCTTCGTGGCTATGAGCAAATGGATCAAAATAAAAACTGCCTACGGGCTCGGATGACGATCTATCAAGATCATATACATCAAAAAAGAGTACATTGCGATTCCATCCGTAAACTTGTTTACGTTCGATAATCTCCACATTGAAAAGTTTTTTAACTAAGTGAAATGTATGAACAACAACTTTTGTTAATGAAAAATACTTCGTTAATGCCTCTTCGTCATAACTATAATTTGCGGAGAAAAAATAATAAATTTTAATAAGATTTAATGTATAAGTTTTTACTGGTTTTTTTTTAGCTATTGGCGAACAAATTTAATTTTTCATTCGTTACCTTAATATTATTTTTAGGTATTATTTTTTATTTAAATAACAAAATTTTACTTATAAAAAATTCTAAAAATGCTTCTCTTCTCTTATATAGTCAATGTATAGAATTGTTAAGAGTAGTAATTTATTTATACTTATATAAATCACTGAATTATACTATTAAACATATATTTAATACTATTAATTCTATATAAAAATCTTTTCTGTTTTCTTATCCAATATGGTAAATCCCATTGATTTAGTTCACCTTCAAAACCTCGTTCATAAGCGAAAGCCCTTAATTCATTGATTTCTTGTATTTGACGAGGAAATGCTGTAAAAATATGTTCTTTAATTAATTTTTGCTAAATAAAATAAACCTTTAGTTTAGTTTTTGAAAAATATTGAGTTTAATTTCTTACAGTATTTTAAAAAATTTTTAAATTTTTAATAAAAATGATTTTTTAATCAATTGAATTAAATGATAATCCATAAAAAATTAATTCAAATAATTACTATAATTATAATGAAAAAATTATTAAATATTTATGTACCTGCAGCTAATAAAGTGTCCATAAAATCTTGAAGATTTTCCATACTTCCAACCATTTTAGTAGACAAACTCATTTCTACAAAATTTTTGAAACCTAAACACTTAGCCATTGAACATCTGTCGCCTGATATTCCATCGACAATTCCATGATTTTGCAACTCTTGTTCTCCATATACTGAACACCTCAAAACGTTAGCTTGCCAAATATTCCATCTCGTCAAAGAATCTGGACAATATTCTGTAATGAAACAATATTACATAAATACTTATTCATTCTTTTATATGAAATGAAAAAATAAAAATTAATTTAATAACGACGATTTTTATTTTTTGAAGAAACTTATTAATTTGCCTAAAAATATTTTTACGATACTGGGGTGTAAAGTAATAATCCATGGTCCCACTTCATATTGTAAGGGATCAAGAGCAACAGTTTTCAAAAAATCAACTGGAAAACCTTGCATTTTAAGTGGATCTGTTATTTTGTGTTGAAATATTTTTGTAGCCATTTGAACTTTTTCCTTAAATTCATCCTTTTTTAATTCAATTAATCTTAAATAATTTGATAACATTTCTTGTTTTTTTTTCTTCATATTTTGTCCAGTCAATTTCCATTCAAGTATATACTTTTTTAATATCTGTTTTTGTTCTTCTGTCATATTAGTTGTATCTTCCTGTGCCTTCAAACATTTATCATAAATAGCTTTATGAAAATATTTGTGAATAAGAGCCGATCGCGCTCTCTTGTTAATGCTAAGATAACAATCGGTTGGCATCAATGTTTGATTTCCATAAAATAAAACCTTTGCAATTCCACATGTTAATTGTAAAGGAGCTTCCAACTTCTCAATATTATCAAATATATCAGTAAAAACATTTACATTCTCTAAAACTAAAAAATATGGTTTCATTATTATATTTCAATAATTAAAAAAAATTAATTTATTATTTCTAAAATAAATTATATAAAAATTTAATTTCATACCTTCTATTTCTTTCCCAAGTAATACCATTCCTTTTTCAAAGTCTAAACTTTGCTTTGCAATAGCAGCAATACATTTTTCAATTGTTATTTGATTAAATTCAGGAAGCATATTTTCTTCTTTTAAAAGCGGATATTTGTCAGGTAAATCATCGCCAATTTCTGGAACTCTATAATTTTAACTTCATACATATTATAGAGTTAAATAAATTAAATTTTAACATAAATTAATATATTTAATTAATATATTTCTTATTACAAATAATAAAAAACATGTATTATGATTTAATATTAAATCAAACTTTTATAATAAAAATTTCTATAAACTTTGTTCTATAAAATAATTCTTATTCTTTTTTTTAAATTATATAAAAATATATATTCAATTATAAAAATATTTAAAGAATAATTTAAATAATATAAAATAATATATACAAAATTTTGCAATTTAAACTGAAAAAAAATCAAAAAATATTTTTAAAATAAAATTGTATGTAATTTATAATTGCAATTAAATTATTATGCAATTAAATAATTCTTTTATTTTTTAATTAAATAATAATTAAATTTCTACAAATAAATCAACAGGTATACTATTAGTTAGTAAAACTATTATAAATAAATAATTTTATTATTTTATACGTATATTTAAAATAATAAAAGTTAATATAAAAAATTAAATTTGATGAAAACAAAAAAAATGTTTAGTTTAGCTCTAAAACAAAAAGTGTTATGAATATTTAAAATTAATTTTAACAACTTAAAAAATAAAGTAAATAATAAAAGTAGATTTTAATAATCAATATAAAAATACATACCTCCAGACGGGGGGTTAAAAGTCTAACCTTAAAAATACTTACAGAACATAGTAACCGGTTTCCTTTCGTCTTGGTACTTTATTCAAAGTTCTCATTATAGAAAAAATTCTTTTTCCATAAATTAAAGCTGACATTGTTATTACATTAACATATAAAAAACTAATGTGAAATAACTCTTTCAACTATTTAAAAACATTGTTAGCCGAACGTCGTGATCTAACACTAAATTAAGAAAAAATCGATCACAAAAGAAATTCTTTAAACTGTTAATGACCGTCATATACCAATGTTAATAGATGAATATCTATATTGGAGAAGTAAGGGAGAACTAGGAAGTTAATAACTAAATAAAATATATTTATTTATTTAAAAAATTTTAGTTGTTAAAAATACTTTTCATGAAACATTTTTTATTTAACGTTCCATAATTTACGTGAATTATCTTATTGCATTATTAAATCATTTATGTACAATAAATTTGTATATACTTATATATTTCTATATATTACATTTTACGTAAATTAATAAAAAATAAGATTAAATTCGAGGGCATTAAAATGAGTTACGATTTTTACACGCGTGTAAAAGATTAAAGAACTACCTTAATAACAAATAACTTAATTTTCGTATTTTTCATTCAAAATATTATTTATTTATTATGGCACTTTTTTATTTTAAACATTCCCATCGGCAATTTCTGTTTCTACTTACTTTTGAAAAATAAGCTACAACATGAGCAACAATCGTTTTAATCTTTAATGGTCAAACAAAAGAGCATTTCAAACAAATTATGCATACTTTTAAATAAATGTCGATCTTGAAATATTTTATTTTTTAATGTTATAAAATTTTTAAATTAATATTTTCAAATTGAATGATTTGTTCCAATACACCCAGAACAGAATTTAATTTACCTTTTGTAACTTAAGTTTTATAAACTTAAATAATAATGAGTTAAGAAAAAAATTATATTAATTAAATTATTACCTACAATTAACTAAAATTTAAGAATCACATATATGAATCTATATTTTATAATCATATTAAAACAAATAATAATAACCCAAATATTTTAATGAATTTATTTGAATTTTTCCAAGTATTTAAAGTATATTTCAAACTTATTTTTACCATATTTTCATACAATTATTATTATTATTATTATTATTATTGTATAAAAGTATTTATATAAAAAATAAACCAAATTCCGAAATCCTTGTGTTCTATAACTTTTTTATCTTTATTATTAAAAATAATTATTTGTGATACTTTTTCATAATATTGAATTCAAGTAAAACACAATCCTAAATATTAACACAGTTAATATTACAAATTTTAATGAATTTTTCAACAACTCATTAGAATGGAGAATCTCTTTCTGAAAATTTTGTCTGTATTAGGAAAAATAGTCGAATAATAAAGCATTATTAAAAATTGCATTATAATGAAAGGTAATACGGTTGCCATTTAAATAATTTTATACTAAAAATAGAAAGCCCTCATTAAGGAAGCAAACAAAAATTAATACTATAAGTAATAACATTGTTAGAAATTACATTCATATAATTTATATCCATATATTAAATGTCAGGTCATTAACTTTTCAACCGAGTAGACCTATTTTGTTTTGTATATTTTTCAAATTAACAATATCATCCATAAAAATATATATTTTTTCGAATCATTACATTCGTAAATAAACATAATTTTATTTATTAAGATACTGAAAATTTATAAAGAAATTTGTATTTATATATAAAAAGAATTTTTTATAATTAAATTAGTAAGGGTTTGTTTACAAATATTGACAAATATATATATATTTATATATATATATAAAAATACATATATATATTATTATATATATATATAAAAAAAAATTCTTCATAGTAATGCAATGTCTAAAAATTACTAAATATTTATTTTTCAGTTACTTAGTAATTTAAAATATTTAAAGTTAATATGGTTTATTTATGAATATACTTTATATACAATTTTAACGTTTTTTAATGTTTTACCATTTAACCAACGTTTTATTTTAATAATACTATAAATAAACTACCTTGACGAGTTAATCAGTTCAACTCGCCCCTACAAGTTTCGGAACAAGAATTATATATAGAACAACTGTTAGGTTGTTTTTATTACGCTGTTTATTTTGCTGTCGTTGGGGGTTTCCCCGCAATTACCTAAGAGGCTTTTCGCGGAGGTTGATGAGCTCTGCCAGGATAAACTGGACATATATCACACCTGGAGATTTCCCGTCGGAGTATAAATTCGCGTGCGAAATAGGGGTAGTTAGCAGAAACCCCCACCCCCGTCCCGGACGTATTGTGCCGCTAGCAATCACCTCCGACGTAAAGCCTTTGTTTTTTTTTCTATCTTCCGCATCCCGCCCCGTCTTGGCAGCGTCTCCCAGAGCAGAAGACTTTGTCAACAAGAATCGAGAAAAATTTGTTTTATAATTTATGTCTCAAAATTATGCCTACTTATTCTATAAATTTTAAGATAATGATAAATTTTAAATTATAAATAAAATAAATTTCTATTTTCATAAAATCAACAAAAAACAATAAATAAACGTAAACATAAATCTCCTTTGAGGATTAAATATAGTATAAAAAAAACATATTAAAACTTTAAATTATAAACTTCATCTTATATATCGTTAACTACACAAAAGTACAGCAAAATTCAAATATACTGAGAAATTTAGACATGAAATATTAGAAAGCATAAAAGATAAAGAGAATATATATGAAAAAAGAAGGAGAGAAAAGAAGATTTGGTATAAAATTTTTAGCAATATTTAGGATGGAAAGTTAAATCAGAGCAAAAAAGACTAACTGTCGAAGGAAGAAAAAATGTTTAGACTATGTAGAGAAAAAAGTTATTCGGACACATTGTAGATGAATGTAAAGAAAAATAAATCAAGAGAAACAATTGGACAAACTACATGAAAGGGACCAAAAAGGATATCTCTCTGTTGTACAAAATACACTGTAAGAGAGAAGAGAAAATGAAAACAGTATACATAGAAAGTGTAAAATATGTGTAATTCAAACGCGTATAATCAATTAACAAAAAACTTGATTTGAAATCAGTATAGTGCAAGTTCAATTTTAAATAATGTATGTGTATAAAATCTATGTAAATATAAGAATTTAAGATGAAGTATTAAATATAAGTTAAAGAAATAAAACTATAATGTGAAAGTATAAGAACTTTATATTTAGAGTATGTAAGATGATATTAAATTGAATATGCAAGTGTTTGTATGCAAATAAAATATAAATTTCAAATTTATAAATTAATTCTGTAAAGTATCAAAACCATATAATATATTTTTTAATAAATTAATTAACTACAAAAAACTAATTTAGCATATTTTTATACAAATAAAAAATAAATTTGATCCAAAGTAAATAAATTATAAAAAAAATGTAATCATTATCTGATAACATACTTTTTATACTACTGTTAATATCTACTTAACTAATTACTTATAAATAAAATTTAATTAAAATTAAAATTTAATCCATAAATGCTTATTTTTCATTTCAAAACGCATATTTTTACATCTATAATTATAATACATAAAATTTTCTACCTTTTACATGATTTTTATATTTATCTAATTTGTGTTATATTTTTTGCTTATTTAGTAATGGTAGCAGCTTGAAAAATCTATGAGGTGAGATATTGATTTCCAATGTTCAACATCTACACATTTAGATCTGAAAATCATAGCAAAAAATTAGAGATCCTTTCAACTTACCTTACAAAATCGAACACTTTTGTACCTTTTATATGAATCTATATTCCCATAATATGAGTTCTTCTTCGCTGAAGCCACTGATGCATCTTATCCTATTAATGAAATATGACTTTTGATCTTTGTCTAAACCCGATTTGCTTTCGGAGCATTGTCGATTGCTGAGAAATTAATGAGATGATGAGAAAATAAGAATAATGATGTCACATCTACACTAACCTCATAGTAACTTTTAAACTGTAGGTCAAAATTATTTACTTATGATACGAAAAAATACTTGACAGTAAGGTTGTACTCATAGTATTATTAGTATCATTAGTACTACTTTGAGTATATTACTACTATTACTACATGTGCTACTTTATATA
Organism: Platyscapa corneri; assembly: GCA_018907185.1. Taxonomy (NCBI): domain Eukaryota; kingdom Metazoa; phylum Arthropoda; class Insecta; order Hymenoptera; family Agaonidae; genus Platyscapa; species Platyscapa corneri. The sequence continues at coordinate 472,106 of JACCHW010000075.1, forward strand.
TATATATATATATATATATATTACTTGTATGAATTGTTATCATATAAATTATAATTTAAATTCACAATTTTTAATATCAGTTATATATATCTCGAAAAATTTTACTTATATATACGCACATAGAAAGAGAGAGAAAGAGAGGAATACATTAAATAGAGTAGAACATTAGACATAGTCAATATTATTAAAAATAAATACCAAACCACGTGTTCAAAACAAGGATCTATAAGTACTATTAAATACATTATTTTAGAATTGTTACAATTAGCATAATATCCTGTTAGCACGAAAAATAAAACCATAAAATATCTTATAATAGAAATCTAAATTATTAAAATTTTTATTTCATTTTTTTAATATCAATGTTTTATTTAATTAGAAAACATACAACTACAGTGTATTTTGTAAATATTTATAATAATTTCAATTTTTGTAAAAATTTTATAACTATAGTTTACAACATTTGAGTATGTTATTATTAAATTATAATTAGTATTATATCAATAAACAAAATATTATTACATTTTACAGTTACTTTTTTTTGCCTAATTAAAACTTAAATAATATATATATATATATATATATATATATATAGATATATAATATATTATATATATGGTATGTATGTATGTACGTATGTATATTAAATAAAAGCTATACAGTATTAATTAAAATTTAAAGTCTTACCATTATACAATCTTTAATAATTTTATCTATTTATTTTTATTTACATAATAATAAAATTAAATTAAGTCAGTTCTATATTCGTCCATGAATTATGTTAAGTAATAACTAAAATATTTCTTAACATTTCTTAAACCTTTAACATATTTTCTTTCTTTTTATATAATCAGTAAATTTAATTATTAATATGAAATAAGTTCTCATAAAATATATTATAATTTAAGAAAACTTTTATTTTTGAAAAAAAATTAATTTTTTGACGCGTCTTTGAAATAATTTATTAAATACTCTTATATTCATAGTATGTAATGCATAGGTTTAGTTCAAAAATATTGGAAATATAAAAAATTAATTCTTTTTGCCTACAAAAATCAAAAAATAAATAAATATTTTAAATAAAAGTTTAAATAATTTAATTTTTATGATTTCTAACACTATTTTCAATTATCATACAAGTAATCTAACTTCTTTAATTTTTCAAAAAATTTCCATGTATTTTTTATGATACCGAACTTATGGCATTATGTGGCGTACCCATACGTGTAAGAACATTGTCTAGCCACTGTAGTGGACCATTGAGATGCATTTCTATCCAACATGGTGTTGATGTAACATCCTGACGATGATATTCAGCTCCCCAACCCTTAACAAAGGACATTCTGAAAATTAAAATGTATTAATTAATTATCAAGTGATACAAGTGTACAATATATTTAAAATTTTAATTCTAACAATAATTTTGAACACTATATATTGCAGAAATCTATAAACTAATATTGTAGAAAGCTACATATTATCTTACTGTACAAAGAATTTGTCTTAATAGAATCATATATTACTTAATATAAAATGATAACCTGATTGATTCCATCATTTATTTATATTGTAAACAATAATATTATGAAACCCCTTCTAAGGAATAAGCAATCCTTGATGATCACCAGTGATTACTTTAATAAGTAATCATTACAACATACGTTTATCAATTCAAAGATGATTTATAGTTAATGCGTTTACGTTACTTAAATTAATTATAAAAAAAATTATCATTAATAAAGTATTGTAACGTATTATTTGAAATACAACTTGTATAGTATAATAAATGTAATAAAAATATCATTAAAAAATATGATAAAAAAAATATATAATAAACCGATAGGAATTATAGGAAAGTTTCAATTTTAATTTCATATATTTTTTTATATCTGTAGTGTATATTATACATACATTAGGAGTTTACAATTAAAATAATAAAATCAATTTAACTAAAAGTATTTAAGATTTTCATAATCAATACCACTTCATATAAGTTTTAGATTAATTAAGATTTGTAAAATTTAGATTAAATAATTTACTTTAAAATTATTATTTTTATAAAAAATTACTGACAAAAGAGACTTTCATTTTTATACCTTATTGTGCACATTTTTGTCAATTCATACACGGCTTCAAACCCATGACAAACGCTTTGTGCGAGTAAATCTGCGAATAACTGATTATCAAAAATTTTCAAGGAACAAGTAGGAGGTATTTTGATAACTGTACTCAAATGAAAGCCTCGTTGGTGATTACAATTTCTAGATTGTACAAAAATAGCAGAATCTGAATTACATTCTGCAAACAATGCTCCTCCAACATAGTGTAATTGCACTCCTTTGCCAATATGTCGCCTTGTATTTTCTATCGTAGAATTTCTGTTAATGTTAGATAACTGCCCAAGGCAGAATCTAGCGGAGTTATTACGCGGATCAGTGAAACCATCAACTATTACAGAAGGTGATTGACAATGAAAAACTTCACCTACTCGGCAGTTCAATTCATAGTAAGCTATGGAAGCCCAGTAACGAGGTTCTTGATATGGTACAGGTGCAACGTCATGTGTGTTACTTATATCCATTGCCATCACAGAATTAGGAGATGGAGATTGACCATATTGAGATCCATCTTCAGATGGAGAGTATGCAGGTGGTGGAGTTTCTGACAAACCATTATTTCTTCCATAATGATTGTGATTATTTGCTGCATTAATGGGACTTGAAACTGAACCATAAGAGGACACTGGTGAGTTGCCACTACCATCTATACTAGTGTTATTTACACCTAAACTTCCTAAATTGAAATCATTTGAATAATAGGACATATTTTGTGGCATGGTTGATTCGCTATGTTGCTGAAAGGTTACAGGCAATCTACCTGGAGCAAACTCAGAGTGTCTTGGTACAAGAACAGGTGGTAAAACTGGACTTTCTACTCTTTTATAATGGTATGGATTGATGCATACTTCTTTTTGTTTAGCTGAAAATGGATACTGACAAATTTCTAAAGGCTTTAGTTCATGATGGGATTGCAAATCTGGCCATCGCCAAACTCGACAGTAAATTACATGAGGTAGACCTTTACGGTGAGAAACCTGTAATCTTCCATCAAGGCTTCGCGGTATAGTTATACATCTGCTTGGAGTTCCTGGATTACTGACAGCTCGTTCAAGCTCTTCAAAAGCACCCTTTTTCTTTTTTAATTTTTTAACTAATGATTCCACTGCTTTCTCTGCCCACTTTTCATCTTCATCACCCTGTTTCCAACCTAAAAATTTTTTTATTTTATTTATACTTAATATTTTTAAATTTACCATAAATTAAAACTTCAATTTTTAGTTAATTCAGTATTAATAAAGCAGTTTTTTTTAGAACTAATTTATCTATTCAATTAGAATATTCTTATAATTTGCTTCCATATTTAAATTATTCATTTTAATAAACAGCAATATTGAGTTTAGCATCATTTATAATTCATATTTAAAAATATAACATCAGTTTTTAAACTACATATATTTTTATAAAAGACTATAACTACTTCAAAATACCTAAAAGTTTTTTGACTGCTGGACTTGTGAAAGAGAATAAATTATTCAATGAAGCCATTGGACCTGATCTAGATGACCTTTCTTCATTATCCATTATCGATAAAATTTATTTAAGCCTTTGGTTAACTCGAATAATCTAATCCTATTTTAATGGATAGAAATTATAATGATAAAAAATAAACAGTAACAAAAATAAATTAATATAAATTTAATGAATACTTACTGGGCTTATACAAAAGATGAACTTTTTATAATAAATAAATATATTTTTAATTCTTGGTCGAATGATTAGTAATCATTAAGAGGCATTAGTGACAATATTTAAACAAATGTATGTACTGAAAAAATTGAAGTTTTTAATGTAATTTTTATTATAAATGAAACATTCCTATAGTATGAAAAATGAATCATTTTTCAATACGTTTTTTTTTTATAATTTTATTTTAATTTAGATTTGTAATAGTAATTACATATTCATGTATATATATATATTATATAAATAATGAAAATGAGCAAGATACAAGGTAAAGATAAATCATTGACAGTAACCAACTCTTAATATTTAAAACTGTAAAGAAAGGGAGGGGGAAGGCATATCACTGATATGCAATAATACTTCTAAAAATAGAAACCATTATGTAGAAATATCAACGTTAAAATATCAAATTAACCGTTTTTTAAATCTTAGTAGTAATGTTTTGACATGGAATATGTGTCAAAATTATTAAATTATTCTGGCTGATTATTATTTTTTTATTTTATCATAAATCATATACTACTGTAAATTTAGTTGTTTTATTTATTTTTTTAGATTAAATAATCTAATTTTACGAATTTATTATTATGATTTTTTACTAATAAAACTACTTTTTTCAAAATAAGATAAATTTATTCTTCTTCGAATTTATATTTTGTACAGATATTATATTTTACTGCTATTGGTACAAAAATTTTTAAGTATAACATTATATAATTTTAACAATTTATATTTATTTCTCAAAATATTTTTATATTTTTGTACTATTTGTTATATTTCTTTTTATAAAGAAAAAATATATTTATGATTACGTATAAAATTTTTTAATTGATTTTTTAACGTGATAAAAATAAAAATTGATTGAACAAGAATATAATCTAATATTCACTATAACTTAAATGAACTGAATTATACCAAAATTTCTCTATCAATTATTTTTTTAAATTAACTTTTGAATCTAATAACTCTGCATAGTAACTACCCGAATTATTTTTTGAAGTATTATCAATACGAAAAAATCTTCCAATCCAAAGATAAAGAATATATTAGGTGAAGAAAATTAGGCATATTCGTGTGGTTAAATGAAAATCATAGCTGATGGGCAGTACCTGATAAAAGTTGTAACCCAGCAGCTTCATTTGAATGTTTGTACACTGATTTGCAAGGCGATAACACGAGACCACGAAGTATTTGTTGTAGACGCAATTATGAAATGAAAAATACGCTCGACACGGGCATATAATCACAAAAGCATTATAGATACATACTTGAATTGACTTATTGATTCAGAAATAGTTGTTAACAAGGATGTCTTTATCGATTTAACACTCAAAAAAAGAATAACCATCATAATAAAACCTTTATAAAAAAAAATTAAACTAAATAGATTGAACAGAATTTATTTAACAACTCTAATATACTTCACTTTAACTTCATGTTTAATTCAAAATAGAATTATAATTAATTTATATTATTGCATAAGTAATCTAAGTTTTCCTACAATCTTAATAACTTACAATTTTTTTTATTTTAGTTATAATTATTAATCATATGAGTATTAAGTATGACCTAGCTAGCTGAAAAATGAAATTAATAAATGGAGGTTATAATATTAAATAATATATATTATAATTTTAAATAAATAAGTGCTAAAGGCATTATTTATTAAAATTTTTAGTTAAAACTTAAAAATTAAATATCTATGTAAAAATAATTGCTTTAATATTTATTTATATGCAAAGAATAAATAACAATAATTACTCTATTACTTGGTAGTTAAAAATTTTTTGTATTATATTAAAATTCTAAACAGTAATGAAACGCTTAGTATATAAACGATAAAGACAAAAATATTTGAAAAGGGAAAATATTCTAGTTTTCAAATCAATTTTACTAAAAATAATATTAATACATAAATAATGCTTAATTAATAAAAAGATATTAAAATTTTTCTATTGTCATTTTTAAGCAAATTATTAATATCATTTTAGAATTTTATTTTTTCCTATAAATTTAAAAATAATTGAGTAATTGATGTAATTTTTACCCTTTATTAAATTTTTATCAATAGACAACAAAAGAAAATTATCCTTATATTAAAAAAAAATAGAATTTTTATAAAATAACGTTAAAAACATTAATTTTTATCATCAATTAAATGATTAATCCTATAAATATTATATATAATAATATATCATTCGTATTAATTCTAATAAAACATAAATAATACATTATTTATCTACAATATTAATGGAATATATTTTATATATTTCTTAATTATTAAAACTAATCATCATTTTTAATAATTTTTCTTTTCAGACAGCTTATTTTACTTTTTATCAGTTTAATAAAAATATATCATAATTAAATAATAATTTTTTAAAGAGATATTTCCTAAAACTCGTTAAAATATACAGATTTTTAAAAATCTGTATATAAAATAGATAGTTAAATTAAGTGAAATTTATTGGTTTGAAATGAAATAGCACACACTTTTGCAATTTAATAAAGTTACTATATAAATTTAAAAAACTGAAATAATATTAATATTAATTTTAAAATCACACTTAATATGAGTTTTAAAGGAAATCGTTTTACTATTTTTAATGTTCAAGAAATCTCTTTCATGTTAAAAAAAAGTAATCGTTTTTACATTATTCTAAAAAACTTTTTTACTATGTAAGTAAAACGTTTAATGAATATTTATCAAACTATTCAGATAAATTTTAAACAAAAAACAAAAGATTACTAAGGCAAGTTTTTAAATTACCGATAAATTTTTTTTAGGACAGCTATAATAGAAATTACACTAAACTAATAATCTCTTTACCCCCGAGTAATTACGATACACTGGATAAAAAAAATATCAGCCTGTTGCTTGAACATGTACTCATTTAAAGTTACGAACACTGACGCGTTTGCCGACGACACCTCTCTTGACAAGAAGAATGAACGTTTGTAGGCTTGGACGCCTCTTTAGAGTAGAAGAAAAGAAATTTCTAAAGGTTTATCTCTCCAGCTATGCCTTATTCACTCAAGCTTCAAATTGGATACTATTCCAGTTACTTTATCCTGAGCATCATTAACTTGTCCTTGGCAATGTTCAAGTCACCCCCACCTCATTTTTCAACTTATAACTGAATTCGCGCGAATTTTTAAACATAGGTAAATAATTTTAGATATATATCAATTGTTCATCGTTCAAGTTATAATACTTGTTTTTCTGAAGTAATTATGTGCTTCCAAAATGTATAAATCACTCGTATAGATGACTCGAAGTATATCGATCGCGAAATTCGCTACCTCATTTTAATTCAGATACCTAACAACTGTTAATGTAATACAACTAGCTCATTAAGCGCGTGTATTTGAAGCATTGATCGAAATTTTCCATCCCATGAGAGTAACAGAAGACAGTAAAAAGATAAAAGAAGAGTGCCTTGCTCCAAATTGATGTTCGTAGGCTCACGAAAAAACAATAAAAGTAAAATAAAAATAAAAGAGAAGGGAACGCATGAAGTAAACAATATGTTAGCAAAAAGTCGTTCGCTTAATCTCTCTCTCTTTCTCTCACTTTTTTTTCTCTCTCTCCCTCTTCCTCTCCACTTGTTCAGAATACTACTTATATATAGTTATAGGTATATATATTTATTTTTCAATAAACATTTTAATGTCAAAGAAAAGAAATATTTATATTATTTATATTGCAATTAAGTAAACACTAGTTCTCTAACCCAATGATAATTTTTTTTAATCTATCCGCGGATACTGATTTACTGTAAAAAAATACACATAATATTATTATATACAAGTATCTTATACATTGATAGATGTAACATGAAATCATTAAATAAAAATTAAAGCAAATGTTATCTATAATTCAGTTAATTATTCTTTATAATATTGAGATGACCAGAACAGATAGTTTGGATATTCGTTGGAATTTCATTAAAATTTTGACAACATTTTTGTATAATATTCAAATTTATTTAACAACATACATTCGTTACGGTGTCAAAAAGTACTGATCTTATATATATATATATTATGAATTTTATTGTGAATATTTTTGCTATGATTTTAGCGTTGTGATTTTGGTATTGCGAAACTTAAAGTGAATTTTGATAACTCGTCTTATGAAGTTAATGCAAATTTGTTACCAGATTCGGATAATGTTAATAGACCAACTATATCTAGGGCTATTCTCTCAAATGATCTCGTCCAAGTTGCAGTGTTTTCCATAGGTTTTTTTTTTTTTATTCTGGATACGTTTGTTTAACCGACAAGACTAGCAGTTTTTTTTATAAAATTTTAAACAGTCTTCTCCATACAGTCCCATTTATAATTTTTTTAAAATTTTTTATGAGTTCTGTAGAAAACGAGGTGACCAACGCTATTTAAACAATGTTTTTGTTTCAATATGATCTCGTTGGGTTTCGGAGTGTATTTATAATTCAAAAATATATTTACGAAAACGTTTGTAATTTCGATAATATATTTCAACATTTTTATTATAATATCGTATTTGATTATAAGTGATTTTTTTAATTTGCGGTAAATTAATTTCTTTTTTATCTTCTTTTAATAGAAGTTCTTTCAAGTTCGTTAAACAATTGAATAAATTTTCTAACTCGCAATGGTCCCAATAAAAGTTTTTTATAATGACATAATATATTACAATTATTGTTTTTTACTAAGATGACGTTATAAAATTCGGGATTTTAGGTTTCTAAGTATACTTTGTTGTTATATTTTGAGTTAAATGTTTTTAAGAATCCTTCTGAAAAATTGAGTTTGTTAAAGATACAAATTGCTTAATTGTTTTTCTAAGAATATAGAATCTCGATTTTCGTTTACTTTGTCATTAAAAATTATATTTGTTTTTAGATTTTCTTTAAAGTTTTCATACGAATTTGTAGGTTCAATGGCATCCGTATTATTGATTGAAATGAAATTGTTTATATTGTTTGAAAGTTTATGATACAGATTATTTATATCAGCTTTAAATAAAGTCTAATGGTGGTGAAACTCTGCTAAGAGTATTGGCATTGCTATTAATTTTTTCTAATTTGTATTTTCGGAAAATTCGTATTTCTTACATTTTAATCGCCATTGGAAAAGTCTTGAATTTAGATTTTTTTAATTAAATAACCATTGTTGTAGTAGTTTACGATCACTCACTCATATTCTAACTCTCATTCTCCGTATATTTATCAAAGTTATAAAATCTTCATTGTCTACAACTTAACACATTTTTTGTAAGACAACTAGAATTTCAAGTACACAAAATTAATACACAATTTAAGAAATATTAGTTTAAACAAGAACTTGTTAAATAAATTTGAATATTATACAAAAGGCGTGTCAAAATTTAATTCAAATTACAAAGAATATCCAAAGCATCTGTCCTGACCATCACAATTTTCTTCCGTACAGATATGATCGAAAATGCTTTACTGCCCATACAATGGCAAGTAGTTCTCTTTCGATGGTAGAGTAGTGCGATTTAGCGTGATTGAATGTTCTGCTGGAGTATGCTATAGGTGAATCTTGTGATCCTTTCTTTTATGATAGGACAGATCCTAATGTAAATTTACTAGCATCGTTTGTTAAAACAAACTCTTTTTCAAAATTTGGATATTGTACGATTGGAATAAAAGTTAATTGTGTTTTTAAATTATCCAAATTTTCGAATAGAGCTGTTAGAAGTTTTACGATTCAGCTATAATTTTTTTATAAATGTTCGATAATATCCGGATAATCCAAAAAATTATTTAATTCTCTTTTAGTTTATTGGAGTTACGTAATCGACCACTACTTTAACTTTTTCGGAATCGGTTTTACACCTTCTTTCTTTATACAGTGAACTGAATACATTACTTCACATTTTTAAATTTTGCACTTATTTGATTGTAATTTAAGGTTACGTTCTTGTAATCTTTGCAAAAATTTCCTCGATTGTTTGTTATGAGTGTTTAATGAATCATCATAGCAAATGATGTCGTGTATATAGAGTAGGCACCGAATTAATTGAATGCCAGCTAGGGCTATTAAAATCAGATGAGAGAAACAAACAGGATAATTTTTTAGTCTGATAGGTAATCGATTGAATTCATAGTATCCGAAATTTTATAAAATGCCGTTTTTCTTAATCTTGGGAATCCATTTTTATTTAATGAGAACCTGATTCTAAATCAAGGGTTACGAAGTATTTTAAATTTCCCGATTGATCTAAAATGTTAGAGATATATTAGGAATGGGATAAGAATTTCTGATTATTATATTGTTGAGTTTTCGATAATCGATCACGATACGCCATTTTTGGTTCCTGAAGCGTAAAGTTTTTTTAACAAAACCCAGTCGAATGAGTTCCATGGTAATTTTGATGGTTAAATAATATCATTTTTGACATTTCCTTAATTTCTTTCTTGACTTCTTCTTTATAGCACTCAGCATATCTGTCAATTTTGATGCTATTGGTTTATCTGTTATAGTCTCGATTCCATGAGATATATTATTGATGCAACTTGTACTGTCCCCTTCGAGAAAAAATATATCTTTAAAATCTTTGCGAATATTCAAGATGTGTTGGCTTTCTTATTTATTCATGTAGTCCAGTCTAAGCCAATTTTTTAAGATTTTTATCCTGTCTGATGAATAATTATTAGAGTTATTGATGTTTATGCTTATGATTCTGTAGTCTAAAATAAATTGTTCGATTTCGATGCATAGTGTGTCGATTTCTATATCGCGTTCATTTATTTTTAATATTGATATAATTGTTTCAGAATTTGAATCAACCTTGGCTGTACTTTGGCATATATTTACTTTAATTTCTATTAATTTTTGCTTTATTATGCCTTTTGTAAGATTAGTATTAACGATTTTTACCTTAACGAAAGTTTCAGATTTGGCAGGAATCTTAATGATTTTATTACTTTTGATATTAGTTAAAGAAAGTTCCTTGATTTTAACATATTTTTTATAAATATTTAACGGAAGTTATTATTTACCAATTATATGAATTCTTCTTAATTGTCAATTATCATATACAAATTATTAATGGTGTCATTTCCTAAAATTCCTTGGTATGGTATAGAGAAATCTGCTACAATATAGAAAATAATATATAGAATTTATCATTTACTAATATATTAACAGAACAATACCCTAATGTTTCAATATTTTCAGTGGTAACTAATTTTTAATTTGACATCTTCATAAACGTAGTTGTTATATAAGGAATTCGAAAGTTTTATTATTGATATGTCGGCTCCTATGCTGACTAATAATTATGTATTGGAATTTACTTCTTTCAGGTTATAATTTGTTGTAGATTTCGCAGTCATGATGTGTAATGAGTGATTAAGATAATTTAAATTTGTATGTCTATTGTCGTTCTACCCTTAAATGGGTTACGCTCATTGGTTCGACAGTAACTAAATAATGGTCTGAGTTTAAATTGTTTATATGCGTCGAGTCAGAATTTTGTGTATATTGGTTAGAGCTTGAATTAGTACGAGAGTTTTGCCTTTAATCATTATTATATTGTCTTTTCCTACATTCCTTAATAGTGATAACATAATTATGTTTGATTTTCTTTAAACCTATTCTTTTTTCATTTTTGATATTGTAAGTTCTAACATTGGCTTTTGTTTAACATTCAGACTCTAAATGTCCTGATCTTTTATAAAAATCACATTATTTAATGAATTTATAATTAGTCGATTATTTATTATAATCAACTGTATTTATATTGTATTTTTTTGTTTTAATGGTTTTAATCTGCTTGGCACGCAGAAGGATTTTATACTAAGGATACTGTCGAAAAAAGAGACTTATGTACAATTATTTATCACGGGAATTTAGGAAAAACTACGGTGAACTCATTGTAAGAATAACAATCGCACCAAAAGTTTATGGTAACCAGAAGCGGACTGAGGCGAGTCAAACCGTTACTGCCATAGATATAGGTTACTATTGTTTTGTGACGTATACTTTAAGATATTATATTTTACTTTTACTCTTAAGCGGCGGCCCCGATCATTGTTCGTTGCGCGCCGACAATTCGGCGTCGCGTAATATATACAGAAATCGGATGTCCCACGCCTTGTCAAGTGTTAACGTTATTATTATTTATAATTTAGAAATAAGAATAAATATAAGGCTATTCGGAATTCGTAGAATTTCAAATGTTTAATGTATGTACAAGCTAAATTCCGAAAAAGAGCGTTACGCCCGATGCCGACGGCGCGTCGGTCAGTCGGATTTGTGCAAGCAAGTTTATTGTACGCACCGCTCAGCACTTACATATTATATCTCCGGTAACATATATATCTCGTAACATTCGTTGCTAATAAATAATCAAGCGAGTTAATTATTTTACCTAAAAAACAACTGTTTATTATTAATCTGAAAGGAGAGGAAAACAAAGAAAAAGAAAGAAGACAGTTCGAAAAAAGATCAGTCGCTTTATTCTTGGTCTCTCATTTCAATTTTTCTCATGTAGCAATTGGATTCATTTCTAAGTACGCGAGTGGTTATTTAATTTTGGAGTGAGTGAATAGTTGTGTCAAGTTCGGGACTTGTTCCTATGTGTAAGCAAATAGTTTTTGTCGTGCTGCAGTTTTTCAACATTTAAGATTTTTAGTCTAATTTTGATAGGATTTCAGTTTTACAGATACCCTTTTTCTCTTGCTTACAATCTTTTTTCTCTTTGTAACCAGCGCATACAAATAAAATAAAAACAAAACAGTCGTAAGCATATTTACACGACAATAGCTGATCAGCCCAGCTATCAGCAACAACTATACAACCTTTTATTCTATAGTAATAATGTTATTAATTATCGTAATTTACCTTAAGTATCCTACTATTTGTAGTTAAAATATACAACTAGTGTATATTATAATTTTCACAAATATTTTATTTGTGAAATTAGTATTTATGTATTTTTTAAGTTTATTTAAAATAATATATTTTAAGAGTGAATATTTTTAGATGCCTAAATTATTCAAGGAATCCTATATTAATTATCTACATTAAAAAGATTAATATAAAATAATATGTCGATAAAAATATCTAATTAATTCTAATTTCAAACAAGTGTTTATTAAAATCAGTTTAATGGAGTGAACTATAACTTCTTATTTTAATTAATTAATATATTTATTTCATATTAATATATACTTTTCAAAAAACAATTCAAGTGTTGCAAATCAGAAAATTATTTGTTATTAAATTTTTTGTAATTGCAAACTCTTTGTGAAGAAACTAAGTTTAAAATTTTAACAAATTTTTAAAAATTATTAGAAAAGTAATTGCAACTTATATGACTTAGTTTAAATTTATATAAATTTTGAATTAGTTTCTTTTAATTTTAAGCGAAGTTTAATACATTGAATTAAATACAGAATTTTTAAATTCTAGCTAAAACCTTAGAAAAATTAAAGTTATATGATGTTAACAGAATGATGTTCTCTTTAAAATTATAAGTATCATGTATAAATATCAAAGAATAGTTAATGAAATTTACAAAATAACACTTTGCTGACTATCAAATTTAAATTTGATTGATATTATTAAAAAATTATTTTATAAAAATACATAGAAAGACTTCTATTTACAATCAATTTAAAATTTTCAAAAAAATTAGTCAAAAAAAATAATATTTTATAATATGAATATAATGAATTACTAATTTCATCTATCTAAATTTGAATTATATTTTTTTTATAATTTAATTTAAAAACGAATGAGTCTAAAATGATACATTACATTCCATTGTATTATTAGTAACCATAGATTAGTAAAATTTTAATATTTGAAATAAAATGAATAAGTGGAAATACAATATAAATATTTACTTATTTGTTACATCATTTGTTTTGCCTAACATCATAATTGTGATAACAACATAGTTAAATAAGTAAAAAAAAAACTGTTAAATATTTGTGTGATGAGTGTCAAAAAATTACCCGGTTAATAAGTAAATAGGCAGTAACCTAACCTTCAAAAACAAGTAACTATGAATTGCCTAAAATAAATCGGTGAATTATTTCATGAAGCATGCAATAATATAATATATATATATATATATATATATATATATATATATTTATTTATTTATGTAAATTTAAAAACATCAGGAAACTTTCACTTAGATTTATAATTGAAAAAAGTAATTTTTCTTCTTTTTTACATGTATGTACAACTCAATCTTTTCATCATGTTCAAAGTCATCTCACTGTAACGATTAATAATAAATAATAAACATTAATAATAAATAATAAATAAATAATTAATAATAAATAATAAATAATAATAATAAACGATTAATAATAAAATGACATCGATGAGACGACGATGACTTTGCAGATCCTATCAGGTATTGCACGGCCTCGCAATCTTCATGGTTACAAATTCTAGATTATATTACGTTTTCATGTGCACAGAAAACGTCGAAAACTATCGAGACCAATATCAAACGTGAACGTATACATATAATTTGGATTATATACTTGGAATATTAAAATCTAACCTTTTTTGTGACTTTTCCTCTCTTTCAACCCCCTCCCAGCGCTTTCATCGTATCGAAAGCACTCGTGTACAAAGCCGAAAAGAAGGTAAACAAAGCCATTTATTTTTAATTTGTTATGTCTAGGGAATGTCAACCAGGACTGAATTGTTTCTAATACAATTTTTTATTTATAATTTTCTAATACAAAAATTGTTTTTCCGATTAAAAAAAAATATTTTTTTGGCAAGCTAAAAAATTTGCATATTCATTAATAATTGGAATTGTGAATCAATTACACAATTGCGTATATAAAATTGAATCATTTTACAATAATATTTAACCTTGATAGTTAAGAAATTTACTGTATAACTTGTTACTTTATTTTTAATATATATTATAAAATATTGAAATTTAAGCTTTTTAAACTTATACAAGTTTTTTAAATTAAAACAAGACAGTTAAAAATTTATTTCATGTTTTGTTTAATAAATCATATTAATTTTTATATTTTATTTGTAAGAGAATTTTTATAATGAATTAGCTAAAAGTTAACATTATATACTGTTTTTATTTAGTTTTTCTATTTCAAGAAAAGAATAATAAATATTCAACATTCAAGTAAAATTTTAATTTTAATTAGAATATATTTCATTTTATAAACATTTAAGTTTAGAATTGATTATTGATTCCAATTTTTCTGTTTATTATTTAATTCTTATATATTACTTTTCAATTTTTCTAATTATAACAATTCCTGTTTTATTTTTACTTTAGGAACTTTGCAAAATGGGATATGGTAAAGCGAAGCTTGGTACATTTCTCATGATACTTGCAATTGTTTTAGCAATTTATTACAGAAACTCAAGCGATGTGCTTCAGAAAAAATTATATAATGTTTTGAAAGCTTTAGAAAGATTAGAAACCAAATACATTATTGATCCCAGGCCAAGAATTGCTATTGGTTATGGAATTTGCACAGATGTATACATAGAAGCAGGAAACCTTTTAAAGTATTCTGAAAATATTGGTCAACCTCGGCACTTTGATGAAATTAGTACTAAAGAAGAACTTCTAAAAAGTTTTGCTTATTATTTTAGACATGGAGCAGCTGCTGAGTTAGTAATCAAGTTTATGCATTTTTATTTAAAAAAATTTATCAAAAATAACAATATCTTAAGTTTAATTATGATTTTTTACAATAATAAAAAAATTTTAATAAATAATTCTTACAAAAATATTAAAAATTAAGGGAAAAGTTTAAATCAGTATTTTAGCAATTTTTTTATCTTTTAACTATTTTTTAAAGTTTTAAGCTTTAGATGCAATTCTATTCAAATCTAAGTTTTTATTCAATCTAAAAAAAATTCCTTTTACGAAATTCTTAGAAAAGAACTTTAAATATATTTTTCAAAATATTTAAAATTGATTATTAAAGAATATCTTTATAAATAAAAATATTTTTACTTAGTAGCAGTTATTCCGGATAAATAATTTCCAATAACTATTTTTTAATATGTGAAAAATTAAAATCAAATCTATTAATGTTTACAATGTTAATTTTCTATTATACATTTCTACATATTTTTAACTTTAAATTTTTTTAAAATATATCATTAATTTATCTGGAATTGCAGACGATTCGTGTCAAACAATACCCTTTTTAACAATTTGGTAACCACAGCACGATCGTATCCATCTTCCTACTCGACTATTGGGGGTAATGCAGCTGTCATGGCGATGAGACTTGTTCGAGAAGGCTGTAATGTTGTACTCGCTGCAAGGATGTCAACATCTATGCTACAAATGATTCCCAAAGCTATCACGGTCGTAGGGAAAGAGGTCAGCACGGATGACATACATTTGATTTTAGAATATAAAAGTGGAGAGATTTGGGGTCCATTCACAAGTGCGCGGGCGAATAGGTAATTAGGTTTTTTTAATTTATTTTTCAATTTTTCAAATATATATTACAAACAAGTTACGTTTATTAAAATAAAGTATAATGGAAAAAACTATAATTTTTTAAAAATATAATATAAAAATTACATAAATAAAATATACTTTAATTTTTTATGCTTTACAATTAAGTGAAGTTTTTATTTTATTTATACGTAGCGTATTTTTTTTATTTCGTAGAAAATTTTAAGTTTATTCTGCAATTAAAAGATATATAACAGTATTAAATAATGTATATAATATATTAATTAAATATCTAACGATCGCCTGATACCCTGAACAAGTTTCTTAAAGACAGCGTTAAGTATTCATTGTTTCTTTACGTGGAAAGAACTCAGTGATCACTTTTATTAACGAGGCGTGAACTTTATGTTACCTTGTAGCACTTGATCTTTAAGCGCCTTGACGATGCGTCTCTCTTCAATTTTCTTCAGCACTAGTTCACGATTGTTGACACTATTATTATTTATTCCACTGTAATTAAATATTTTCCAGATTGGGCATGCAACTGTTAGATTTCCTTCATTTTATAAAAGTTTGAATAAAAAATTTTAGGTTTTAGTCATTCCGAGGTAAATTTTGAGTCTGACTATAACATTTTAACGTATGTTACTAAAAGTTTAATTGTAAAAATATTAGATTATCGTATACATCTAAACTAATAATTTATAATATAAATAATAACCATTTTGAAAATTATTTATAGGTACATAATACACAATGACAAACATAATCCTAAAATGAGTGGTCTCGAAGAACTAGGAAAATTTCTTCCACATTTTAAGCCAGATCTGCTAATAATAAGTGGACTTCAAATGATGGATAACTACCCATTTAGTGACGGTGATCGAATGAAAAGTCTTGTAAAAATAAAGGAGCAGATGCTCAGTCAACCAGCATTCACGAAAATTCACTTTGAGATGGCCTCCTTTGCAGAAGAAAGTCTTATGATGAACTTAAATAAGATGGTGATACCGTACGCGGATAGTTTGGGAATGAACGAACAGGAAATCACAAATCTACATAACTCTCTTTACTACGGAAACATTTCACTTGTAACAAATTCTACACCACGGGTTGCCACCGTCCTCGATCAGATGAGAGAACTTTTTAAACTTATCAGGTCTATGAGTGAAGGTATTGATGGCGCCAGAATTTTAACTAGAATTCATGTGCACACACTTGCTTATCAAGCCATACTAACGGTTAAAAACTCGTCTTGGAAAAATACCGTTGCAGCAGCCGCCAAAGCGTCTTTGACTGCACATCGACATGTTTGCAGCACAAACGACGTAATTAAACTTAAAAATAAAAATTTTATTTAATTTAAAGTTTTTAATAGCAATAGTAGAATTATTTTAATAAATTATTTTCTGCATGCTTAATTTTATTAATTAAAATAAATATATTAGAATAAAGCATTTGAAAAATTGAACGAATAATTATTAATAAATTAAAAAATCATAATCTTATCTTGTATAATCTATTATTATAAAAATATTTTTATTTTATGTTTTGTGTAAGAAGGGTATTTTGTATTAGTCGGTTTACTACGCATGAGAATAAGTTTTTTTACTTTTTTAATATTTTTGTTTGTGATTTTATAAAAAACTTACATAAATATACACCATCAAAAACGATGGATCGCTCTCAGTTTTTGAAGTAACAAATACATTTTTGTATTATATAATTCTTAATAATTCAACCTAATTCAATTTTGGAACTATTTTTCAATGTTTTCATAAGATAAATTTACTTTAAAGAGAATTAACTATATGGACCAGTACAAGTAGTAATTTATAATAGTAATGCCTGGAAAGTAGGACAGAAGGAGAAAGGGTATCTACCTAACTTATTTTAGATGATATCGAACCAATTTTACTAAATTGAGATTGGTGTTGTGTATTAGAATCGACTATTCGTATCATTTTATTTTGGACATTTTTCTTTCGAAGGTAGGTTCAAATATTTACCTGCGGTCATTACTAATATGCATTCATATCTATCGGCAATTTTAAAAGTTTATAATAATAAAAAATAACATTTTTATCACACCAAATGTGTCACATAATATTCAAAAAGTGTTTATTTCGTTTTAGTACAGATGGACTAGATTCGCTTAATTGTTCATGGTTGCTGCAGTAGATTCGTTTTTAATCTACATGTGATGATTCGACGAAAAAAACTCTTCCTTTATATTATTAGAGTACCGGATAACTAAATGACCCTTAATATGTTTCCGTTAACTGGTTCACATTTCCGAGTTATCACACAAGTTTTATGTTATATACTTATTTTCCAAATGTTAATTTATCAATCATTTTATTTACGAGATAACTGAAGTGTTTACAACAATAGTTCATTTTTTTAAACAGCAAAGATATTCTTTGCATATTGTAATGTATGGGGCATTGTTATCTTAAGTATTTGCGAGGAAATGATGTACCTCAGCAGTACTTTTGTCCAAAAATAAGTAATGCACTTTTTGTAGATGTGTTTAAAATGAATTTTGATGTCTTTGATGCCATAAATAAAATGTTTCTTTACTTTCATTAATTCTACTAATAGTGTTTAAACAGTAGCAAATATATATTTTTTAACGAATATACTACTGTTCCACGAAACTCTGGAGTAGTATCCTAATGAAATCTCTTAGCTATTCTACAGGTATATCCATCCCAATAATAGAAAAACATTTTTCATATTCTCTTTTTTATAATATTTTCTATAAAAATATCTAGAAATAATTTGTACTTATGTTTGTATTACTTCAAAATAAATTTTTATTATTTCGAGTAATGATGTAGTTATAGAACAATTTTCATCAAAAATTGCTATCATTATTGATAAATCTTAATCATTGAAATACTTTTATTTCATTATTTAGTAAAATATATTAATCTTGTTGTTCATAGTCAAATAAAATATAGATAAGTTTATTAAATAAAAATTCACAGTAGAACGTTTACCGTAATAGAGCGATCATAATTTCTAATGCATTATATTTTACCTTCTTTCAAATTAATTTATTAAATTATATAAATTTGTAGATTTTGAAACACTTCCTAAATTCTTGTACAACTATTAAGTGCATTAAAGTTGATATATATTTCTCATAATTTTTAATTCATGTTCATTAAAATTTATTAGATTTTATAAATGTACGTGCAATTCTTCATATGTACGAGAAACAGCAAAATCTAGTATATTTTATCACAAATGAGAATTTTTTCGTTTACAATTTATAATTTGAAATTCTTTATATATATACATTTATTTATGATTGTATGAATTATTCAAATTATATAAAAATTGGTGAAACTAACTGAAATTAATTTATATAAAATAATTCATTAATCGCTTACAAGTTCACAAAATTTTTTAATTAAAAGTATTATAAAGATATATGTTTAATTAGATGTTTTATTTATAAATTTTAATTAAAGTAATAAATTTTAATTTTAATAAATATTTCTCTTTGTATTATTGTGTGTTTATTTTTTAATATATTTGATTAACTTACAAATCTATTTTTTCAAAAATTCTCAACATTTTAAAAATCATAATCGTGAAATAAGTAAATATAAACTTTTTTAACATTAAATTAACTTAATTTTTAAAAATTTCCTATATTTACAGATTGATTTACAAAAGGCGACACTAATAATGGACGACAGCTTTACAACATCCATTATTTCAGGTATAAGAATTCCTTTGAATGAGGATAAGCCAGTCGCGTGCTGGAATGAAATATTACATGTAACCAATAGGCGAATTGATATTAATTTATGCGTTGCACCCGTATTAGTCTGTACGGAAGTGCGACAAACGGCTGGGGGTGGTGACAATGTTTCAAGCGCTGGACTAGTTCTTCAAATTTAGATGAAAAAAAAAACCTTTTACTTGAAAACAAATTCAAATCAGCAAATTTAATCATTATAATGAATTCTAAGTATTCTAGCTATTTAAAGTAATGTATGTTAATAATTAAAAATTTTTACTTACCCAATTTTTTATTTTCTAATAAATCTTAAAAATTTAAGTTATTTTATGTTTTATGCTCCTATACAATATCATAAAATCAAAATATACACAAAATATACTTTTATGTTAAAAACTAAAATTAGATAAATTTTTATAAACGAGATATCTGTATGAGAATAACATTTATTTTCATACTAATTGCTCAAGCATTTATTATTACGCAATTATAATCTAATGTATATGTAAAATTTATATATTCATGCAATTTGTGTGTGGTTTAGACATATTTAAATATGTAAAAATACATATAACGCGTTTGCTCTTAAAAAAAACTTTAACCAGGATATGTCAGTACTTATTTCTATTATGTGAAATAAAAATAACAGTTTGTTTTTTATAAGAGTATCACAAGAGTGATTCAAAGAATTTAATAAATAAAAAAACTAATGAATAAAAGAAAACAGAAGCATTAAACATTAAAAGTTTTATTTTTAATAAAATTTAATTTTTTCTTAATCATAAAAAGTAAATATAAAAGCTAAACTTTTAAATAAAAATAAAAGTAAATTCATATTATTTTTAACTATCTATATTATATAAATTTTTTGGTATCATACAATATTTCTTTATGATTAACTTTTATTAACAGCTAATTACTAGTATTTATGAGAAGTTAATTAGTTGAAATTTCTTTCAAAACTAATTTTTTAAATGAACTGTACAGTTGCCATAAAATAAAACGATTAACTATATTAAAATCTGTATTTATTGTCTTTTTTATGTTGTAATATATGATACATATTGTAATAAATGATCCATTATTAAATTGTCATACATTAAATTTAAAACTTATATCAATTACTTTCGTAATAATTTAGAATATTTTATGTATATAATTATATAAATGTATTTACTTTATCAGTTTTATACCATTTTGAAGTAACGTTTGAAATTGAATTTACTGATATATTAATATATACCAGCACTCAATTATTTTTTTTACGAAACTTGGAACATTGGTAACTATTAGAGTTTACGATGATTCTACTACCTTTTCTTATACGATTTAACTTTGTTATTATTCATATTTAATGTTACGATTTATTTCTTTAAAAATTATTGGATAATATTTTAGTATTATCATTTTACCATTTTTGTGACGTGCGCAAACTAATCGAAGCAAACCGCGGTACGGTTTTCCTTTTTTCGGAACTATCGCATAGCGTATACGAAATATTACCGACAGAAGTTTGTAACACATAATTAAAATATACGTACTTATTTTTTATTATCTTGTAGTTTAATTTAAAAAATTGTATAAAAGTCTATATAAAAAACGTATTTTTACAAATACTCTAACTGCTTACCCGCGTTTGTGTCGCCTAGACACCACGTTAAATAATCCGGGGCTAGTCGGCAACGACTTGATATGCATCGAATTAAAAACCCGCATTCGTGTTTTTGCTCGCCTACACACCAGCCACGAAACCTTTTTCGGAGTCGTACCGTTAATAACGATACGTTAGTAACGTGCCTACTCAGTTACTTTGGATTTATAAAAAGCGCCAAGAGCGCGCAACAGTAATAGAAGATCCAGATCTGAGGAACAAGCAAAATATCCAACAGATACAGATAGGACAAGCAACCTGATCAACAAGAAGTAAAACAAATCGAATATCTACGAGATTTACAAATCTGAATGAAGAGGAAGTATACACGCAACCTTGCTTTTCAATCGATGAACAGTTACTTCGTTCACATCAACAACTCACTCTAGTAATTTTTTAAACTTATTTAATTTTATAAAATTATATATTAACTGAACAGATATATCTTTAATAGCATTTAACTTAATTTTTCAGACAATACTTAATGAAAGTATAACACTGTATTATATGTATTATATTATATTATATATATTATGCAAGATAAAATCTTGAAATTGCACGACAGATAAATATTTAATGTTGGAAAATTACAATCCTTCTTTTATTTTTAGTTATGTTTAAAAATATAACCAATTTGTGGACGATATAAAATTTTTAGATATTTTTTTAAATACCTTTTTCATACTTTTATTTTAAATACTAACAATTTGAAACCAATGTAATAATAGTAAATTCATTTTTTTTAATTATGAATATTTTATCTCAAAAATTATTTCTTTAGGTTTTTTATCGTTTATTAGTTAAGAAAAAAGAAGCTGTTATTAAAAATATTACAAGGATACCTGAAAGTAACTTAGAAATATTTTATATTATAATTATTTTTTATTCAAGTGAAAGTTAAAAAGTGTTGATTTGTAAAAACGTAGTTTTTTTTAATGTGCCTTATTTATTTTATACCATTCATTCCTTAATCAACTTTATGAGCTTAACAAAATTGTTTAAAAATTTTTTATTTTTAAAAGTAGTTTAATGTCTTGAATTATAAAAAAATAAAATAATTTATTTAAGAATATTTGCTTATTCTAAACATTATATGTACTACTTTTTATAAATATTTTAAATTATTCTCTAGAATTATGATAATTAAATAAAATTATGTTGCTTTAATTTTTACATACAAAATCACCTGATAAGAATTACAAGATTTATAAAAATTTGTATATAATTTGATATTCATAGGAAGTTTTTATATTACTCACATTTAAAGTTTTCATGTAATAAAAAAAATTTATAAAAAATTTTTTCAACTTTGATAAAATAAATATAAATTATTTTTTAACCATGTAAAATTTAATGATTGTTAATGAGTATGAATATACATGACAAATTTAATTAAAATTAATTAATATAAAATAAAATAATAAGATAATTTATAATTAAATCATCAATTTAACCATAAAATGTATTTAATACTGTTTAAAATTAATGTATTACTATCGGACATAATTAATTTTAAAAAATAAAACAATAAATTAAGCACAATAATGTTATGTAATTGAAAACTACATAAATAAAACGTTTGAACAAATTGTGAATTTTTATTATCTTATATTTATATATTATAATCCAATCCATGTTGGCATCCATATTACAACATAACAATAAAAATCACTGAATCGACGATTTCACTCGTCCAATGAGTCATTGGAATTGTTTTAACACACCTATTTTTAAACACTTTTCTTCAACGAAGTATGGATCAATTCTTCACAAGATTTTTATCAATTGGAATCGGTATCGAACAATAATTAAAAAAATATTAAAAAAAAAAGCAAACTTCATGTTTCTTAAATTGTACAAATTAAAATGAAAAAATATAATAGTTGAAAGGAAAAAAACAATGATTAAATGAATTAAAATCAAGCTTACTTTAGAGAATTCTTTGCTGGTATATGAAAATATGAATTACATACATCACATATTCTACGTGAATGTGAAAAACTGTTCTGTAATTTTAAAAAGTCTACAAATATTCTTGTAATTAGAATTTTGAAGTTTTACAAAAAAAGACTGAGCGATGTTTATATAATTTTGTTCTATTTTTGTTTATTTTTGGTTATATAAAATGACACAAAGTTTCAAGATATTATATATTTATTATTTTAAATTATTTATTAGAAAAAATTAAACAGATTTTTCAAAATATTTTGAAACTGCAGCATAAATATCTATAAAAAATATAAATTCTATTAAGTATAATATTTAAGAAAATGATAATTGAATTTCGATTTTATATCATAAATGTTTTTTGTATTATGTTACTATATTTATCATTCAACTTTAAATTGTGTTAATTATAAATATTATTTGATACGAGAAATTAAATTATTTAAATAATATTAAAGTAAAATATAAAATATAAAATATTTGAAGTTAAATGTTTTCTATGTAAATTTATAGTTTTATACAATCGTAAAATTATTAGAAAATATTTTCTTCTGAAATAATGCTACTTATTATGAAATAATTCTTGAAAATAAAAAATACACCTTTAAATTGTATGCACAAAAGTATATTAGTAAAAATAGTTTTGACTGTAATAAGTATTAAAAATTTAATAATGTTTTCAATTACATTTAGTTAGTATTTCATTTATTTGAATATTTTAGACATATAATAGTAGCAAATCATATATAATTTTTATAATTGAATATAAAATTTTTTCGATATACATAAATACAAATTATTACACAATTCCTAAAATCAAATGCTTTTTAAACGCTTACATTTATATTATTTAGTTTAAGAGAAATTTTAGTTTGTACAATAAATATATACATAAAACATAATTAAAACTTGTGTATTTTTTTAAAAATATTCTGTGGTTTAATTTAAAAAATTGTATAAAAATTTGTATAAGTATTTTTACAAATTTTCAAACTATATCTTTTGGCTTAAATATATATTCAAAAGTATATAGATATAGTGAAGTTATATTTTTAATACTTTTAATTATAAATGTAGAATAATATTATATTGTTTGAAAATGAAATTATCAAAGATCCTCTGAATTTCATCTTGTATTACTTATTGAAATTATTAAAGAAATAAAGTATTACAAAAATTTTTTAATTGAAATCGTTGTTTTTTACATTAAAAATATTGACACAAAATCTATTATACTATATTTAATTTATTTAATTTATTTTCTATTTCATTAAATGTAATATCAATTAACCGTTACTAAACGAATTTCGGTTTAAAAACTTTACATATATATTATATTTTACAATTTGAAAAAATAGATAATATGTCTCATATATAAAGAATAATCGTCTTCACTTGAGTATATACCTACATAAAAATATTTCTTATTATTATTAAAAATTTAAAAAATAATGAAAAAATATTTTTATTTTGGTATATTCATAATTAAATTTTGTAAAGAAAACTTTCATAATTTATAAAAAATACGCTAAAACTCAATATTTAAATCTATTCCATGAGGTCATTTGTTAAGAAAGCTAATTTTTTTTTAATTTCTCATCGCCAATAAGATATAATTGATTATTAAAAACAAAATACTACAATAGTTATATAAATTTTCAGATTCTTCTGGTGTTTTTAGTATGAGTATATGCAATAGCTTGCTTTTTAAAAAGCAATAGGTTAATAGTCCAAACAAACAAAAAAAGACTTTAATCATGTAACATTCGCTCAGTCAATAAAGAAAATTAAATTTCTATAAATCGTTATTCACGCATTTTTAAAGAATCGTATCACCTTCGTCAATACCTAACATTCGGAGATCATCAGGCCCCGGGGCCGTCTCGAGTTCAGGTTCCTGCTGCGTAATTTCAGGTGGAGGTTGGTCCATAAAATCGGGCCCATACCCCATACAACCAAGCATACCATACATTGAACCATACATTATCGTATTGTCGTGGCCTTGAGAATGGTCAGTACCTTCGCTCATTTCATCCTTGGGAAATATAATATCTAGAGCTTCTTGAAGGTCTTCAGGAAGAGGTGCTCCATCGGCACGTTTTTCCACAGGTTCAGGAATTTCAATCGCATCTCCGACTGGCACACCTGGTATTTCTGTGGTAGGTGGTAAAGGTGGCGGCGGATTTGCATATATCCCAGGCGGTGGAATTTGCATCTGGTGCATGTACGGCATTTGCTGAACTGCTGGCTATATAATAAAATTAAGAATTATAGACTATAAAAAACATCTATTTAATATTTACATTTCCTAGCTTTAAAGTAATATACTAAATAATTATTAAAATATTTTTAATAAAAATATACATATAAATTTGAAAAGTAATTCCAAATATATTTATTTACTTGAGTAAGTGGATGCATAAATGAATTTGTGACGAAAGGTGGTGGTGGTCCTTGATGTGTAAAAGGTGTTGGTGTAACTTCCGATTTTTTTACTGGATAGCCTGGCGGTGGCATACTAGTGTTAGGAATTGGAGGTGGCGGCTTCGATACGTCTTCTTTCGTCGATTCCACGTTTTGCTCGATTAGGACTTCTTCCGACTGATCTTCTATTTCCATATCCACCACTTCTGCTGTGATGCTATTTCCCGGTTGCTGTTTATCATTAAGCGTGGGTGGAGGAGGAGCAACAAGGATCTTCATTTGGTGAGCTTTAATTGCTACGGTATTATTAGGCAGTGCGACCGGGGTAGCGAGTTTTGGTACATGAACGACACCTGGAATAATGAAATTGTATAATTGCAGTTATCAGATATATATTTTTTAAAATAGCATAATATTGAATTTTATAGAAAATTGTAGTTGTATGGATGTTCATTCAAAACAGTGTAAAATTAATAAAATTATCAACTAAAACACATCAGGCTTAAATTACATAAAAACGAAGTAAAAGAAGATAATAAATTAATGACTTGTATAGTTATAATTGAACTTAGTACAAAAATATTTAATAAAAGTGAATATTAAATTATATAATATAATTTAATTAATCAAAAACTTAAATATAAAACAATCATAATCTGTCACCGAGTAAATTGTTAAATTTTAAATTTAGAGTACGGGTACAAATAAAAATTAAAAATACACGAATGCTATTATTTAAAAAAATAATTTAACTACAGAAGTATAACGAATGTTTTAAACAAACATATATATCAAAGGTGAATAACGTATATTACCTAACATTACACACATAATAACTACCACAATATTTCCACTTGTGAACAGCTTGTAAAAAGTAAACTGTTTCGTGAAAGATCGTAAAAGAGCAAAAACCTAAACATTAAATCATGATATAAATAAAGGAAAAACGATTTTTTTTTTTAAATCATCATCGACTGCATAATTTAATAAAATATGATCTACATATAACAGGTAGGATGAGCTCTAGACAAATAAATCGATTCGTGTAAATAACGAAAATTTATATTTGTATTTTACTAAATAATTAAAATTGAAATTTAATAGGGATATATCATTTAATTATGGAATTAATAAATCCTTAAAAATGTATAAATTCTCATAAAAGATTTATTAACATCATTTTTATTAATGAGTTTCGTTTTTTTATATTTTTGAGTAAAATTCATTTTAATATTACTAATTTAAAAGATAAACAAAAACAAAAAACTATACATGATACTTGCAACAAGTAGTCAACATTTTTAATTATATAGAATAATATTTTAACAATCTTTTAAAATTTAATTTAAACAATCATATAATATCTACATACAAGATTTGATGGATAAAAAAGAGAAAAAGAAACTATACATAAAATGGTAGTTTTTCATGATATTCACTTTTAACGGCTTATTATGTAAAAAAACTAATTTTTATCCTAGTTAAATCAGAAATGAACTGAGTCATACGAAAATTCAAAATTATGCACAGGATGATCTTGTAATTACCTGGTGGATTGATGATTTCACTCGGTACTTTTGGAGTATCTTCAAATTTACTTTGCGTATATGGGAGTGCAGTCACCTCTTTCTCAGGTTTAGGATCATCTTTCTTTTTGAAAAGTGGCAAGCGTCCAATAAATGGTAGTTTGCCTTTCATGACGTTCGCTTGAGACTTCTTTTGATGTCCGCTGCTTCCCTTCTTCATTTTACTATTTAACTCTCCACTTTTTTTATCGTATTTAGATTCATCATTTGATTCATCATCACGTTTATATTTATCGTATAAACGTTTTGGACTATATTCGCGACTGCGCTCATGTCGGGGAGAGTCGTTAGAATCTCGACGTCTGCCGCTTCGATATTCATAAAAATCTCTAAGAAAATATAATTGTTCTATTATTACAATTTATTCACATTATATTATTTAAATTAATCATATTTTACAATTTTTGTTTAACCATAATAATACGAATTCAAAATTTACAATCAGATAATTATAATATATATGAATATGTTTCCAATAAAATAATCATCTTTCTTATCTACTTATTTATAATAAATAAACGTATGCTTTATGATATATCTTTTTGTATGAGTTTATATTTATATAATAATCTCACCTTTCTCTATCTCGATCTCGATCGCGACCACTTCTTCTTCTATCGTATCTATCATCTCTATATCCTCGATCGTATTTATCATCCCTTCTATCCCACTTGTTGCCATAACTTTCCCGCCTCTCATCTTTGCTATATCTATCTCTGTCCCGATCTCTGTCATCATCTCTATCTCTTTCCTTTTCTTTTTCAACTGGTTTCGAGGGCATATTGACTTGCTGTTTCGTCCAAAATCCCATATGTGGTTTAGGTATATCTTCAGGTTTAGTCACAGGTGGTGGATTTTGAACTATAACTTTGGAATCTTCCTCCTTTTTTATCCAGAAGGATTTCGGAGGCTCCTTGGGACCCCAAGCTTGGAGCTCAGCTTCAGTATTGTTGTAGTTATCAGGTTTAATATCCCTACTCATCTGCTGCTGCAACTGGTTATTATCCAAATCCTGTTTAACCTTCATCTTATCACGCAGAGAGTTTATAATTTGCCTGTCATCTGCCGACTCACTGTTACCTAAGAACATTTTTGATACTGAATTTTATTATTTTAGCTGTTCAATCATAAGAATTTTTTTATATTTGGCGCTTAGAATAGCTCTGTTTTATTTAGGTACGAAGATTTAAAAAATTTACTAAATAATAATTATTTAGTAAGTTCACTATATTAATAACAATGTATTCATACAATTATGAAATAGTAAAAAATAAGAAATTAGTTTTAAGAATAGGATAAATTGATAATAAAAAAAAATAATTAATAACTTTACAACTAACAATATGTAATTCTATATGTTCGTCTTTTTAATTATTGAACTTAACGAATCGCCATAAAAAAATGCTTTCGGAAAAATCATTTTACAAAGAGTTTGTATTTACTCGATACTTACTAAGTATTTTAGACCTTACGAAGAATTGATTGTACAGAATAATGATTTTGATAATTCCCAAAATAAACTTTTGATAATTTTTAAAAATGTATAAGAACGTTGTTTACAAATCTGAAAATAAGCATAAAATGCTTTGGCAGAAAAAAGATTTTGATAAATGAAGCGATTGATAAATTAAACTTGTTATATGTAGCTAAACGCAAAATTTTAAAATTCTATTAAGATATTAAATATATAACTTTAACTATCTTGTGCCTCAAAATGCGATAACCTAATTAAAATAAAAAATGTATCCGACGAGAACTTACAACGTAAATATTAACCAAATACAATTACTGATTCATTTTGCAAGGTATAAGTTGGAACAAGTCATAATTTTAAATAAAAATATGTCATGATAAATTCTTTTATAAAATCCTTATAAAACTTCAAAATGAAAAAAAGTTTATGCGCGATAGTACGACAACGCTTCAAAGTGAAAAAACACCAATAAATATTACGAGTAATGTTACTACTAATGTTACAACAATTAGCTTCATATTTTCAAAGAATTTTATTTATAGAAATATATGCAGTAATATGTTTCTATTTGCAGCAAAATTTTAATTAAAAGTTTTTGTAAAAAATAAACCCATACAGAGTTCATAAAATTACCATATCGTTTTAAAAAATATTTTTTCTTAATTTTAATAATAATCTTCTGCCTCTTTAAAAATAGTTATACTTTATATTTATCTATTAAAAATTAATTTTTTTCATTGAATTTAATTTTATAATTTTTTCGAATATCATTTAAGAAATTTATCTAGAGCGAATATTAAGTAGTAATAGTTGAAATTATTTATAAGATATCATTATTGTGGAACAAAAATATTGTAAATATACCGAGCGCAACTGACTGCTTATATAAAGTTTTTATTTTAGATTACTACAATGGATTGAGAACATTTAGTGGAAAATTCCATCTGTATTGATTAATCGATAATTTTTGTTTATGTAAACAAATTTATGGAATTTTATATTTAAATATTAATTAATTTTTAAATTATAATAATATTATAAGATATGTTTGAAATTTTAATCGACATCCAATCTGTATTAAACTCAATGGGTTATAATACTGTAAATATTTCTTTAAATAATATTTATTATCACAAAATTTTAATTTAGTGGTTCTTTTTAAAAATACCGTACCATAACTGTCATCATCGTGTATAGATTGCCCTGAACTTTTCATTTTGTTTCTCATAGCCACACGAATACTTCTGGAAGCCTCTTCACTAGTAATTCCATTATTGCTGCCAGAATCATTACTATCCGAATCACTCGATGTATCTGAGTTGCTACTTTTGGTTTTTCGTTTTTTCGTTTTTTTCTTATTTTTCTTGGCTTTCTTCGATTTTTTTGATTTAGATGAGGAGCCATCATCCTTTTGCTTTTGAATCTCTAACTGAATCTGCTTATGCTTTTCGTCAGAGAAAGCTTTCTCACGATCTGCCATCCAATCTGTCTCCCAATGTGGATTTTGTTCCACGAAGCGCTGTTTGATTTTGTTTATTATTTATAAAATATTTATATAATCATAAATTATCATCATATGAGTTTATGTTTATATTATTTTAAATTGTTATTATGCGAGTTTACATTCAATTATCTTAGAATATATACTTTAAAGGATTTTAACTAAATTTAAGCAGTATTAAAATGCTTACACTGTAGTTCTCAGAATGCCGCCGAGATTTTAAATGCAAACTAGCACAATGAAGGTCGCCTATCCATGAATTACAAAGCTTACAGTACCAGGCTGTTGAAGGACTAAAGAATTGTAATCCTATGAAACAAAAAGAAAAGAAAAGTATTATTAGATTGATTATAGATTTTTTCGTGTGTATTTAGCGAGCATTTTTTAATATGTAAAGTTTCATGAAGAATGACCTTGTGTTTATCCGCAACAATGATCACAAGTGTCACGCTGAAAACAAAAGTTGATTGTTTGTTAAAAAGTAGGAGGCAATTTTTCATTGAGGATATAAAAAGAAACTATTAATTAAATTGGTATCCTGTTGATAGTAAAAGTCCTAAAAAGGGGTTAAAAAATAAGTGGGTACCAGGCGAGTTTTATTTTTTATTACTAATAGACAGTTTATACATATTATATAGTAGATCTAAAGTAGTTTAATTTTTTTATGTTTAACATAATTGTTTAAATGAATTAGTAATATTAAAATACATTATATTTTACAATCATTTGGATATAAATGCAAGCACAAATACAATAATAAAATCAAATAAAATATTTCCTGTGATTTATAAATCACAGGCTTTTTCATATTTAGTAGA
This sequence comes from Platyscapa corneri, assembly GCA_018907185.1. Classification (NCBI taxonomy): domain Eukaryota; kingdom Metazoa; phylum Arthropoda; class Insecta; order Hymenoptera; family Agaonidae; genus Platyscapa; species Platyscapa corneri. The sequence continues at coordinate 503,506 of JACCHW010000075.1, forward strand.
CTGCACAACAAATCTTGCTTTGTCTTTCTCACTTTCAAATACTATCACGAACCTAAATGAATAGAAATTCATGTAACACCATGTATAATAAAATCACACGCGAATAAAAATAATTGATTCACGTTGTACACTGTTGCCGTAATTCTTCTAGAAAGTATGCGAAAAACACAAATTCGATATCCTTTTTCCTTTTTCTCATTGATATCGTGAAGATGATAATATACATAGACGAAAAAAGTATATCTGTATTGTCAAGAAGTGAAATGAAAATAAGGGCTGTTCAAAAACAGGCACTTTAAGAAAAATAATATAAAATGCACATGTGTACGAACAACATAGTAAAAAATATTTTGACATTTTTCTTCAATACATACCAAGTACACGCGACAGTGTCTGCGCGAACTCTACGGAATTATTCTATAGAATTAGTAAAGATATGGAGTTTACCCATTGAATCATTATCATACCTTTGATTGGCGTTCTTTTTGTTGGCAGTCCTGGATAATATGGTACTTCCTTCTCTGTTCCTTCGAGTTTGCTGTCGTGCCAAGGCATGTCAACTATCTTGCGCTCCTGTAACAAACAAAATATGTTCAATAGTTTACAATAGTATATTAAAATGATGTGGAATTTATTAAATAATTTAGAATTCATCATTCTTGAGTATAAAATTATTTCCTTATCTTTAAAATAACTTATTAATATTAACAATTTTTTATTTTTTTTACTACATTACAATAAAAAAATTGAATACTCATAAAAATAATAAGAATTGATCGAGCAATTATATATCTAATACAATATTGTATAATTCTTATTTGTTCTCGTTTATTTTATTCATGATTATATTTATCTAATTGTTAGTAAAAAAAGATTTATAATAAATGAACAATTTTAAAAGGATATACATATTCGACTACATTTATTATCCAAATACAAAATTTACATTATACATTTATACTTTTTTTTTATTAAATAAATTGCAAATGCTTTTTCTCTTTTTAAAATATTAACAATCTAAATTTAGAATTAAATTCATACACATACACAAAATCTACATTCAATATTGAGTACTTAAATTGTAATAAAATAAATTAAAAAATACTTTTATATATAAATAATAAATAATAGATTTAGAAAATAAAAAATACTTTTAATTCTTAATTTAATACACAAAAAGGACAAATACAGGCTTGTATTAAACCACCAGTAAATATTATCCAGAAACATTGAAAAAATTAACTTACCAAGCATATCTCTTTATGTTCATTACTATGTAGATGATTTAAATATTCTTTAGCTGTTTTTGGAAAGATGTCACAAGTTTTGCACCAATGCATCTCTGGATCATAATGCACGAAGTTATAAGTGGGTTTCGATTCCTCGTCTCTGTTGTCTGAGTTTGAAGCATTCATCAATCCTTTATTTGCAGAAAAATCCTCCTTAGGACTTTTTGAGCACTTAATCAACTCTGGTCTATACTTTACTTTTAAGTCTTCAACAGTTACTTTGTCACCAATAATATCAGTCAACATATCGATCACATTGTGTATGGATTTCATTTTATTTTGTATTTCAACCTGAAAAGTAAGTGTAAACGAAGCTTTATTTTTTAGTCTACTTCCAAATCAATTTATTTCTTTTATTTCTTTAAAAAATAGTAATAAACTCAGTTACAAAATATCTTTACATATAATAAATGTTTTTGAATTAATTATGTAGTATTTTGTATGCGAATTTACGAATTTTAAGAATTTGAAATTTATGTTAACAAATTTACCATTATATTTTTAACATCCAACATTTCATTGACTTTTCATATGTCTGCACTGGTTTTAATCAATACTTTACAATAATATTTATTTCACTTTTATTAACAACTACAAAATGAAAAATATATAAATTTTGAAAATGTAATTATTATTTAATAAGTTGTAAAGACATAATAAATCAATTTATTAGTTATTTAATTATTTTTTTAAAGTGAAAATAGTTATAAATATGAAATAAATATAAAGAAGTTTTATTAAATTTTTAACTTTATATTTTGATGAATAATGGTATTATTAAAAATTTTAAAAGATATTTTGATGAAACATTACTTAAAACTTAAATTAAATAAAAAGTTTTTTAATTATCAAATCTAATTTTATGTATCTTTTTAATTTGATAAATACAAATGATATTAAAAGAAAAAACCAAATTATTGTAATTGGATAATATAATTAAATAAATAAATTTTTAATAATTTTAAAGTTAATGTAATAAATTCATTAAAAATTATTATATTGCGCTATATAAGTCATTGAGAAAATTTTAAAAATTATGTTACTGAGATCATTGCATTTTAATTGTGAATTTAACAAGTATTTAAATTTTTAAACTTTTTTAATTGGTAAGAATTTCATAGAAACCTGCAACTTTTGATTTTCCTTGATTATACGATTATTTTCTCTGCCTCCATCCTTGCCAATTTCTTCACATTGTTTTCGTAGAATTTCTAATTCACGTTGTAATGTTGATGATTTCTTGACATATTCTTCTCGTTGCTTCGCTAGTGTGGCTTTTTGCTGTTTCAATTCTGCTGCGATGGCTATTCATTGTAGAAGATTTATTAATTATTTAACATAAGTCGCATGCGGAATAAAAATTTATGTTGATAAATGATTTAAAGAGATATATAAAATAGACTTACATATAAAAGATCATACAAAGATACATGTATTAAAATAAAGAGTTTCATTTCTTTATGAAAAAAATTTTGTTGTATAATGAAATACTACGATAATTAATTCATATACAATTTTTGGTAAAAATTTTTTTATGTGGCACTTCAAAGTTTAAATTTTACAACAAATATAAAAAATATTTTTAATACTTTAAAAAAATGAATTTCTAAATTTACATTTGAATATTTAAAAACTTTTTTAATAATTTTAGAAATACAATTTCTAACTTTTAAATGTGAATTTTAAGCACTTTGTATTTGATACTTTTGTTGTAGAAAACTATAGTTTTGTTTTGATGCTTACAGTAGCTATGAAATATTATTAATGCTCCTTGAATTTTATGCTTTATATTTTATCATGAAGAGTTTTTGATTGTATCAAATTACACACGATTGAAAATACTTTATTAAAAGATTACTTATAATATATTAGGATTGTATTATATGTATAATAAATATATATATATATATATATTTAAGAAAATTAATTTAATTTTTATTTGATATTAATTATCAATCAATTAATAAATAAAATAACTTAATAATTAAGACTTTAATAATATTTTCGAAAAAAAACTTTTATTTTTAGATTAATACTTTTTATTTTTGACACAATGTAATAATTCAAATTTGATAATCTGATTAAAAAATAATTACAAAATTAAAAAAAATAGTAAATTAAAATTATTAAATCATCCATATTTTAAACTTATATCTACTTTTTTATTAATTGATTTTAGTTTAAATACGATTACAAAAATATAAGAATCATTCCTAAATATTTTATTTTTACAAAACAAGAATAAAAAATCTTTTTAAAGCTTTAGAATTTAAGCTTGAATGTTCAAAATAAAAAAACTTTAACATAATATTTAATCATTATATAAATTTTATAGATATATTACAATTTATTAGTATTATTAATATTTTATATTTTCTTTAGCATTTATTGGTTTAATTGTGTTAGTTTAATTTAATGTTGACCTACGTTTAATTTATCTTAGTTTAAAAAGGTTACAAATTAAGGCTTACTTTTTAATTTAAAAATTTCAGTGTACTTAGTAGGATATATGCGCTTTCCTTTTTAACGAATTAAAATTAAAAATACGTACATTTTATATTACTTAATCAATATATTTAATTTAGTATATTTATAAGTAAACTTAATATTTAATGCTCTTTAATCATATTTTTATAAACAATAAATGAAAGTGTATAAGTAAATTTTTAAAACACAAAAGTACTGAGACAGCACACCTTCTTTTTTAGCTTCTTCGGGTCTATTGCTGACGGCTGCCATTAAGGCTGCCTGCGCGGCGGGATCGACAATGCGTTGCTGAGGTTTCTCGCCTCGACTGCCAGGTGGCATTGTCGCGGCCGCGGCAGCGGCAGCCGCTACCGCAGCCGCAGCCGCTACTGCTTGTTGCTGACTGTTATATGGAACATTTCCTTGCCAATTAGCTGGCGGATAATCCTGCGAATATCAAATTTTTCCGTCGCTCAGCTTCATTTATAAATATTTTTTATTTTCCGAAATCCTTTTCTTTCTCTTACCTTTTAAAGCTCCTCTCTCACAACTACATATCGTGCGCGCGTACTTTTTGATTTGTTTTTTTGTAAAACTAACTGAAGAAATTTTGTACCGATACAGAAATACAACAGTAATATAAAATAAAATCTAAATCGTTGATAGGGGGTAACGAAATGTGAGGTTACGCGAAAAAAAATTATCAATAACATACTTACACTCCGAGCACTTAAATAACTTTTTAATCATATATGTATATATACGTGTATACAGAAATATACATGACAGCATTAAACAATGTCACTTCATCGTAGCCCAACTTTTGCATACAAAAAGTTGTCCTTTTTTTATAAGAGTAATTGCAGATTTGTAAAAAAACACTAAAATATCACATGTAACACAATAGCTGAACCTGAGAATCTCTGCTGGTTGAATTTGGTTTTATATATGCTGATTTTTTAACTTCCCTGCTTAAGAAGAGATAAGGAAATATTATGATTTTATGAAAAACTTACATTTCGATAGCCACCTGTCTGTGGATATCCTCCATAGTCTGCATAGCTTTGACCATAATTATAATTGTAGTTTCCATAGCCTTGTGTGTACTGTATTGGAGGTGGTGGTTGACTAGTATTTGGTGGTGGAGGAGCCTAAAAATAAATATATAACTTTACTTTATTAAAAAATTAATTTTTTTTATATAATGAAAGTTATTTTATCTATAATATATAAATATATATGTATAATACGTTTTAAAAGCTATGTAAATAATTGAGTATTATTTTATCTAAAACTTTTTTTGAAAACTATTTTTAATAATAAATAGATAGATTTTAATAGCTATTATCAATAGAATGAATTTTTTAACAAGAAATCATTCATTTTCCTTCTTAACATAATACATGTATAAATTAAAATATTTAGAGTTAAATCTTTTTTTAATGATTTAAAATTAAAAATATTATATTATGATACTTAAAATCTTCAATTTCTTAATTATAACATAAAAAATCAAAGAAAATCCTACGTTGTATTGATTTAATACTGGCTGTGGATAACCAGTTGCATTTGGCGGATTAGATGCTTTATTAACAGATTGCATGTTTGATTTCCATTCATGCTCTCTTGTAGAATCTTTTCTTCTTGAGTTTCTTTCTCTGGAACTTGAACGAGATCTTGATCTTCTATATCTTCGTCTTGGTGATGGAGATCTGTCATACTTCTTTGATCTTCTTCTTAAACTATCAGATTCTTCACTAGGACTTCGTGGTCCTTTTCGTCTAGCTTCTTGCTCCATTAAAATGAATCAGCTATTACTATAGCTAATAAATTATTGACTTTCTTATATTGATATTTATGTGTAAAAAAAATTTTTTTAATGTATATTTATCCTTATATTATTTATAAGATAATTTTAACCCAATTATAAAATATTAAATAAACTATAATCATTTACAATGTAAATACTAATTATGGAATTAAAAAAATAACCTAATTATTATTATTTTTTATAGTATACTAGTCTTTTAATTTTCTAGTTTTATTAATCATTAGTAAAAATGTAAGTCATAATATTAAAGTTAATAATTTACGTTAAAGTAAATTATATTATAAAGTAAATAAATAAATAAATATATATATATATAAGAAAAACAATACCTATCAATTTTAACAGGTTCAAATTTAAGAAATCTGTGAAACTTTTATTTTACTGAATCTTAAATTAAAACTACACGTCCTTATTCATGCTAAGTATACATTTTGTTTCATTACCCTTGATATGTTTTAAAAATTGTTGAAGGAACCGACATTCAGTTATATAGTTAATATAAATAAAACTTTTTTAATGGAAATGCGTAGTTTGGCTAAGTTCGAAATATTCTCCGGTTCCAAAAATTACTTAGAAAATATAAGAAATCACCTTCATTCGTTCGAAAGTTTTTTATAAGCGGTAGTAGACCGCGTAGTGTCAGCCATTAAATGAGAGTTACATTATTTGAGGCAGCGTGCGCGCGCGTGAGTTGGCTTGGCCCACCGGGTGTACATTAACAAGAGAAAGGAGAGAAAATTTAAACAAAAAAAAAACAACCTTTCTACTGTACACAACTTTGAAATTATATTATATATTAATTCTTTCGGAACAATATACACTACATTAATTTTGCTAAATATCTTCTTTAACTTATAATAGAAACTGGTTAAAATATAGGCATTATGCGTTTATTTTTCTACTTCCCGGTACGAACACACAACAAGGCCATACAAACGAATCTATACTTTACAATATAAATGCCGTGTATGGCACGGTTATGAATTGCAGCAGTAGCGCGCTTTGTGGACAAATCCCACAAGTTTCATTACATTTCGATAGTTTATCGATACTATCGCTCCATCTATTTTTTTCGTATATTTTTTTCAAATTGTATTTTAAATTATTTCTTTTTTACATATAATTAATGTTCTCTTTAAAAGTAGGATATCATAATGTTTTATAAATATCGTTAATTTTATTAATTCTAAATTCTTATTTGATTTAAAAATGGGTAAGATAACAGAAAAGAAAATATTTTCAAAATTAAATTATTTTTGTATCATAGCCTTCATTGGATAGATTTATAATCAACTAAACAACAATTTCTGATAGCTTTTTAAACAATTCTATACCCTCTATTTATCAAAATTAATTGCAATATTTTAATAATATTATGTAATAACATTAAATCACAGAATTTTCCTATGTTTTAATAAATAAGTTTGACTAAAAATGATTTCTATCTAATAATTCTTTTAACTTCACCATAAAAATTATATTTGATTGCGGAAATTCTACTGGCGTATTTATGTCATAATAAATATTTTATTTTTTAACGTAGGTTTTTAGCAAAAATATTATATATTGATTAATTTTGATAATTATAATAAAATATACAAAATTTATAGGTATATGAAAATAACATTTTTCCAAAATAATAATTATAAATTAAATTTTATTATTTATAAAACAAAATCTATAAAATATAATTATTGATTTTATCATCTTTTTCAATAAAAAATAGCCTCATAAAGCCATGAAAATAAAATTATTCAAATTTATATATTAAAATAAACTTATACTTAAACTTTTACGTAAAATAATACTTATATTTTCAAATAAATTTTTCCAAATACTTATACTCTTGTTTCATAAATAAGTTATTTACTTTATAAAAAAATTAAACACTTTAATATTAAATTTATAAAATAGAATATTCTGTACGAATTATCGTATATTTAATATTTTTTTTCAGATACTTGATTTATTTTAAATACAAGTTTAATATATTTTATTTATTTTTTATACACCTTAAATTTTAAATTTGTTCTATTAAGTTTTTTTTACGATATGTTATGACAAGCTTTTAAATTTTTTATTTTTTAATAATTGCATTTGAGATTTTTAATTAATATTACTTTAGTATACAATAATTTAAATTAATAAAAACAAGAACGAATAAGTTAATAATAACGTACACAAATAATTTAAATAATTTAATTATTAATAATACTGATTATTTGGTAAAGAAATGAAATGTAATATACGTTATTTGTTTTAAATGTTTCTTTTATTTTGTTTCTGCAAAATAAATAATTATATATTATACATATTAATTATATATTAATACACATTTATTAATTAATAAATAAATAATAAAATATATATTAGTTTATTTTTTAAAATAATAAAGATATTTTTATAAAGTCATTATAAAGATATTTTTATACACAAGAGTTTTTAAATATTTTTTTAAATAAAAAATGTAACAATAATTATATTCTTATTAAAAAGTAAAGCGAGTAGATTAATATAAAAATATTTAAAAAATTCTCGTGATATATAAATATGTTACATTAAAACCTTAAGGAAATTATAAAAAAAAGATTGATATAAGATTTGGTATAAAATCATAATTTTTGTACATCCATCTATGAACATTATGAATAACGTTTCTATGAATTATAAAAATTTGAAAAATTTTATAGATTTTAATTTCTTCTAAAAGAAAAATATATATTTAAATATATCGAAATATAAATCATTTAGAAACTAGTAATAAATATAAAAAAGATATAAGACTATTTTAATATTTTAATAAGTAAAGAACATACGGTAAATATAATAAAAGTAAGTAAAAGTATAATAAAAACCTTTGCATAATTCTTAAATTTTAAAACAAGTGAAAAGAATTTACTAGTATTAAAATAATTTGTTTTTATATACATAATTATACTAAAGTATTTTATTGTATATATGTACTTGATTTCACTCTAGCTTTATCCGATTTAGAAAAATAAAAATGTAAAATTTTTTAAATAAATTAAGTTATAATTTCGTTACTAATGTTTAAGTTTTCCTTTGTTACGAAACTTATTAATATTATTTTTTGACTTATTACAGACTTTTACTATAAATATTTAATTGAAAAAAACTTAACAAGAATAATAATGTTATGTAAAACAGTACTGAAAGTTTATTTTTACATTGATATATTTTATAGAACTGAAATTAAATACAGCTATTCATATTTATAAATATTCATATTTATTATTGAATTAAATATTCGTTACTATTAAATATTATCAACACTATTAAAGATTCATAATTCTTAAAAAAAATTCGAATTTCACATTCAAAAAATGCTGTATTCAATATAATAAAATTTTTGTATACAAATTAACTTGTTGAATAATGACGAACTTAGAATTCTTTAAGCATTCATTAAATTATGTAATGAATTTCAAGAGTTCAATTTTTTAATACAATATGTTTTTTATTAGTTATATAAACTCATCAAGTATTTTATTTCTTTTGAAGATACGTATTATACATAAAAGAAGAAGAAAAATACTAACAACATATGTAAAAAATATTTTTATCATATAAAATATCATTAATGCCACCTTGTTCGATGGTTTAAAAAATTAGTTTATGAATTCATTGACATGGAAAAATAATTTTTCTTGTAAAGCTGAACTTCTCAAAAACGAAGGTAACCTCACATAAAATCACTTTAAAGAAAATTCGAAATTAGAGATAGTTGTAGTTAAGAATCTCGCACAAACCCCGTCTTTCCTTGTCGCGATCCAGGGTGATCAGCGTTAATCCGCGGCGCCGGCGCCGCGACGCCTGTCGTCTCTCGCACATGCGCTCCAGCAAGTCCATTTCACTCTCTTGCACTTTCTTCGTCTCCTCAAAGACGATCAATGTTGGAAATAGCACACAGGCGGGCCTGTCGAGTTTGTCGCTCCGGTGAGCTACACGTATTCGTCTATTCTGGTCCACCGCACGTTATACAAGAAACTTTACCTTAGAGAATTATCAAGATAGTGTAAAGTACGTATCAAAGTGCGGGTCATGACGCGGAAAAAATGCCCCGAGAATCGGTGCGGTTGATGGGCCGAAAATCGTAAGTACACTTGTACTACTATCCCATATATCCCCTGCCCCTTCTTTCTCATCGCTCTTTCTTTATTTACTCTCAGCTCATGCTATAATCTAAGAGGTGTATGATGTAGTTGTACGCTGAAACCTTTTATAATGAAGGCTTTTTTGGATGATACAAAAAGTGACAGTAAGGGTTGTATTGTAAGTATTTTTACAAAGTGATTATAAGCTTGACGTCGGGTATAGAACAAATATTTTCAGATAGGAAATCTAAGGAAAAGAGAAAAGTACCGCGTATAGATGCTTAATATTATGTCATTTCATTTTAATGTCAAGGGCTATTTTTATGGTCAATTTTTCTTCTTTACTTATTATATTTTCTGAAATCAATCAATGATATCTAATTTTTGTCTTTAGACTTTTTATTACATAGAATTATTTGCGAAAAGTTATTTGTTTTCAATTATCTTGAAATGCAATTTATTTAGAAATTTCTTTATTTAATATATATTTCGATTCTTAATTCTAAAAGCTCTATTGATTCACAGCTTATTTAAGCAATGAAAATACATAATCTTTTACTTGTTAATCTTCTGCTTTTTCATTTTATAATTTTTTGATTTAATTCAATATTAAATTACTTTTAATTATAATAAAATATAAATCATATTTATAACTGAAAGTTTCATTTAAAATAAACTAATTTTTTATTACAAAGAATTTATTCATCGTGGATTTCTCATAAAATTTAATCTGATATTTTTAAATATCAATATTTATTTTCAGTTACTGTAAATTTTTTATACAAAAGGATTCGAATAATTTATTAATTTATAAAAAATTTTTTTCAATATAATTGATTATAATTATAGATTTTTACTACTTTTATGTTTATTATACAATGATATAAAATCTTATAATTTCTATTTCTTAAACTATAATTTTTGTTTCAATAGATAAATTACTTAACAATATAAATTTAGAAAAGAAAAGATAAATATACAAAAAAAATTTAGAAAAATTTATTTTTCAATATCAGAAAAATTTTATTTTAAATTTTATATTTGGTCTAATATTAATCATGCAAGAAATTGATTAAAGAATTAACTTAGACAATAATTTTTATTTATTATTTTTAAACGTAATTTATTCTATTATATTATTTAATGAATTAAATAGTACGAATTTTAATTTCTTGTATTACATTGTATTAAATATATTCGCCCTTTCTTTTATAAATATTAAAAAAATTTTTACTACTGTATAAAAACGCGTTTTGTTTTATATTTAAAAATGTGTATAAATTACTTACTAACACTAACATTGACAAATGCATAAAAGTTAATTAAATTTAAAAAACTTCATATCGTTATGAAATAATAAATTATTATTATAATTTTATGTCATAATTTTATGACATAAAATGGAAATTATATAAAATATATGATCATATAATAATTTTTTAAATTAGTCATTGTTTTTCAATGAACTTTTAATTATTAATATTTGATATAACCTACATAAAATATAATAAACGAAACTCAAAAAAATAGTTACACATAAAAATGAAATTGTTAATAATAAATATTATGAATAGTTTTATATAGCAAATTTTATCATAAATCTTATTAATAATATTAAGTCATCCAATAATAAAAATTTTATCAATATTTTATTGAAAGTTCATTGTGTATTGTTAATCAAACATATTGATACATATATTTATTTTAACTCTATTTTAATTTTTTTAATTCAATGATTACAGATACAAAATTACTTAAAAATTACTATATTTGTTAATAAATTTTTTATTTCTTATTTTTCAATAAATAAATTTTTTAATAAATAAATATGAAAATAAAATTTTTTTATTCACAATGAAAAAAAATATTTTTACGATCATTTATATCAAGTTAAATATTTTGATTAAATAAATATTTTTAAATTAAAAATGGATACTTAATTTTAATAATAAATATAGTTTTTAACATTAAGGTCTTATTGTTGGGAAGATTTCGCATATATGTTTCAAATTAACAGAGATCAATTATCCTAATGTAAAAATTCAAATTTTTTTAATCAACACCACGTTAATGTATTTATTCTTATTAAAAATGTACATTATCTTTAAGCATTAATACAAATTTTAAAGTTTCGCATGGTTTTTTTATAAAAATTATTTTTTATATTTCTTGTTTTTTCTGTTAGGCATAAAAAATATAGTTGTATTTGTAGAAAATTATAACTAATTATTCAAACTTTTGCTATTTATATATATTTTTGAAACTACTGTTTTTTATAAATATAAATTATACATTTATAACCGGCTATAAAATAAAAAAATTGAAAAAATTTATAATTTTAATATGGCAACATTCTTTTTCAATGCAATAAATAAATGCTAATATTGAAAAAATTTACTAAAAACTTACATTTTGTACAAATAAACATTGTTTTAAAAATTTTAAAGAAAATATTATAAATAAAAGAATAAAAAATATTTTCATATTTTAAATCTTTTAAACTACAGCTTTTTTATGAGGTTACTAGTTTTAAGAAAAATATAAAATTAATTTATGAAAATTAATTTTTTATTTAATATTCAATAGAATTCGATTTAATTATTTATAATTTTTTATTTTAAATTTTATAAAAGTTTATATAATTTTTAAAAAGTAGAAACTTCATTTTTATTTATATAAAAAAATATGAATCGATTTATTTTATTTTAAGGTAGGTAAAATTTTTAGTTAAAAATACTATTTAATTATTTGTTTGTATTAATGACTTGTGTTACATATGATATTTATCAACATCTAATCACTTGTTCGAGTAAGATTTGAAACAATAAAGTTACAAGGAATATAGGTAACGATCCCGAGGAAAAGATATGGACGTGATAAAATATTTATTATTGGTATTGTATGATTATATTTTGGAAGCAAAAAAGAATTTAAAAGACGAATAAAAAAAAAGAAGCAAAACAAACAAAAAATTTTTGTACCTATAATAAAAATAAAAATAATGAGCCTCGATGCATCATCTCGGGCATCTTTTATAGACTCTATAATAAATTCCTTCTATTGATAATCCGCAAATGACCTGTGATGCAATGCAAAATGATTTACCATCATTCATGACATTTGTAAAAAATATTACAATTATATAAATTAATAAAAATTTTGCAATTTAAGTAATTTTTTTTAACACTTACGAATTAATAACTAATGACAATTTTTGATGATAAAAATTTTACCCTAGTTTTTATAAGTTTAATAAAAACTGTAAGTAAATAATGTATAATTATAAATATTTCGATTTTTGACCAAAATATCACTTTTTAATACTAGTAAAGAAATAAACGAAACTTTTTAATAATAACAGAATAAACTAGGATTTGATTTCACAACAAAATATATTTTATCTAGGATAGAAATCATTTTATTTTAACTTAACTTAGCTTTTTGGTGAGCTATACCTGTGTAAAGACAATGTTTTTACAGAGATATTAATAACATCTTCAGTTTAAAATTTGTAAGAAAGTAAAAATGATTTTCTAATGTAAGGTTTGATACCGTTGAATAAATCCAATACAAAAATATTCTGGCTCAAATGTTTTTCACAAAAGAATCATTCAGTTTGTTCTCAGAGTGCTAACTTTTCCTCTTATAGTACGCAGCTGCCTAATCAATAAGTTTGGAGTAATGTGTATGCGAAGTAATATATATGATTGCTAAGCCGAATAACATCTATGAGTACTTAATACGTTATGAAATAAGAATATTTTTTTTTTAATTTAGTTAAGCAATCGCTGTTTATTTATATTACAGTATTATTGAGAATCCAATAAGCAAATGATTTCGTAATTATAATGTTCTCTCTTTTAAGCAAAAGTATTCTGCTGAATGTATTATCATATAACTAAAATTTATCGCTTCAAAACCTCTTTCTCAATTTAAGTACTATTATTTTTTTATCGAAATAATCATAATATAAAGTTCCTGTATTATGAATGTTTCGAAGAAATTTTCCGTGTTTGTAAAATAACAAAATATTTATGTATGCACATTCCCAAATACTATAATTATATATTTTTTTGCTAAAGATGCTATATTATTTTCTAAGGAGAAGTAAATAAATAGATATTTTTAATATAAATCAGGTCAGATTTATCATATATCAAAAAATATTTAGAAAACAGTTTTTAATTTCCTTATACTAATTAATTTTGCGATGGATATGGATTCACTATACTTTACTTTAAGGTATTGAGGTGTACCGACCTTTCTTCACCCGGAAGGAATACGGTTAATCTATGCAACTCGCTCACGCAAGTTTCGGAACAAAAATTATACATAGAACAACCATTAAGTTTTTTTGATTACTCTGTTTACTTAACTGTTGTTGGGGGTTTTCCCAAAATCACCTAAGAAGCTTTTCGCGGAGGTTGATGAGCTCTCCCATGGATAAGCCGGACAGATATCGCACTAACGATACCTGGAGATTCCCCTCGGAGTATAAGTTCGCGCGCGAAATTGGGGTGATCACTAGAAGCCTCTCTGCGCGCCCCGAACGTACCGTGCCGTCAAAAGTCACCGTCGACAAGAGCGCGCTGTTTTTTTTCAACCACCCATTTTTCATCTTTGACTTCGTCTCCTCCAGGAGACGAACTTGTCGGTATTATTATGTGATTTATAATAATGTAATGATAAAATTTTGTGATATGTTTACATCTAAAATATGTCTGAATAAAAGTATCTATTGAATTGTATAATAGTTGTAATTATTTGATTCTTCTACATTTTATAATTTTAAAAATTCTTAAACATTTAATTTATGAGAGTGAAAGTTTTCTTTCTACTTCTTCGATGTCTATAAAAGCAATTCGTCAATGTATAGTAACAAGTCCAGTAATAAGATGCAACATTTAATTCATTTTTACAATTTCTTTACGTATTTTTGAATATAAAAATACCTCAATCAAAGAATAGTAAAAACAATTTTTCACTATAGAATACTTGAGAAAAAATATGTACTACGTTTAAATTAGTTATATCGAATTCTTATTTTTTTTAATTCTTAAAATATAGTATTACTTTTAAAAGTAATTTTCTAATAATAGTATACATATGTCATATAGATTTAAAAAAAATGTGGATAGATATTTTTATTCACTGTATTATTGTAAATGCTATAAGTTGTGTACAAAGAATATATGTACATATAAGAATTTATTATCAAATACTAAGTATAAATTAAAGAAAAAAATTATAATGTGAAAAGGTTAAGAACTTTATATGCTTAGTATGTAAGACGATATTAAATTAAATATATAAGTCGTCGTATGTAAATGTTCAAAAGAGCAAAGTAACTTTTTAAAGTATCATAATAATGTATTTAACAATAAAATTAGATAATGAGTTTGAATTGATTTTTATGATAGCATATAAAAAAATATTGAAATTATCTTATATTGACAAGTTTTTCAATAATATTCCTTTAAAATTTAGAAATCGTTTTATAAATGAACTGCAAAATGGTTATTTAATTATGATTTTATAAAAAATTTCCAAGAAACATTAACATTAGCAGAGAATTGTGGAAAATCTCGGGGTAAAATTCTAAAATGAGAATATTCGATGAAAGCGTTAAATTAAAAAAGACTATTACTAGCATGATAGAAAAAAGCATAAAAAAGATATTAAAAAATATATTTTATTATTAATTTCATTGTGTTATATTAATTAATGAATCGGCTACCTAACAATTATCTAACTATAAGTAACACATTTAAAAATCATAAAGTATTACTCAAAGAGAAAATTTTATAGAGCTTCTACAATAAAACTCTATATGAATATAGAATATATTAACTATTATTATATGAAGGTATTAGTGAGTAGGCAACGCAATATTATCAATTGCAATATATAACAAAAGTTATTTAATTTTATGTAAGAGTTATATCTGAATATGTAACTCACCATTTTTTTTATGTTTGAGACAAAAATGCAAAAATAGAAATTTTTAAAAGACTTTGTTCGTCAATATAGTAGGTGTATTTGAAAAAAACCGTAAATATCATCCCAATACATATACTTACTTGAAGAGTAGTAAAACGCAAAGATACAAAAATATTTGTGGCAGAACAGGAACTCAATGACTACAGATTTTATATTGTTCGATGTTTCCAGTAAACAAAAGCAATTACATAAAAATTTTTATTAGTTTTTATTGTACGACAACTCAGTTTGAAGATAAAGACAACTTAAATAAGAATGAATTAAAAACGAAAAATGACAAGGTGAGACTGATTGACGAGTATCATTTGAAATCTTGAAATTGTTTGGTACAGAATTTTCTTTGGTACAGAAGCCTCAACTTCTGTACATAGTGGTTCAGGCACAATAGGGGTTACGTAGTGACTCAAATGCATTACAGAAATTAAATGTTGGTATTTTAAGACACTCTGAGTACGTTTCATAGTGAAGAATCTAATACTTAACGCAATTAGATTTTGTATCTTTTTTATCTACAAAGTTATTTCACAGTGGAAAATTTTAAGCGTAAACAAATTTTTTGTTATCCTTAATGTGCTCACTGGCTTTGCTCTGTTAAATATGTCTTTTGCTTATACTGGATTGAGATAGATAATACTTTGTACTTATTTTGCATATGTTGGTAACACTATATACAACCAAGCATTATTTAAAACCATGGTCCCCGATTTTACTGTATTGGGTGAGGGTCTTCCTTTACTAAATGCAAAGTTTACTAAATTTCAATCGTAACGTAAGTGCTGAAATTATGCTAAAACAGCCTGTTCAGAAATTATTACATTTTTTATGTGCCGTTTAGTCTTTCTTCAATATTTTCACCCATAATAGAAGTTTAAATACAAGAAAAATCATTTTGAGATATTTCAAGAAAACTATTTTTGAGGTATGCTTTTTTGTTTTATTGTAAGCAATATTAAGAGATACTACTTTGATAACATCATCTTTTTCTGATGGTGATTTCAACACATTAGAAATTAGTCACTCTTAAGTCAGGAAGTATTTATTCGCGATTAACATTAGTAAAGTAACTGAAATGATGATTAGTTGGTACAACTCTGAAAATACTTGCAATCTTTACGGATATTGGAAAGTTATTAAGCCCAAAAATAACAACGACAAGTTTGTTATTGCATGTAATGCAGAATAATAAAAAAATAGAGCAAAAGTAATTGCAGTGAGATTATCTGGATCATTAGTTGAATATTAGAATAAATAGTAATTAATTTAATAATTACTTCAATTTACCAGAGTAGTTCAAAGGATCTCAATAACTTAGCAATATCTCATTTGTTATCCATCTGATGTAAATTGAATTGAATTCTTCTTGAATTCTTCTAGAGAAAAAAAAGAAATTTAAGCTGAGGGATAAGAGAGAATATGTCCATTGGTAGATAAATAATTCTTTAAGGCATTAAATTAATTTAAAAGCATAAATAAAGATCTAGCCAGTTTTTGTTTGGAAAAATTTTGAGACATTCTCTCTCACTTACAATATTGTGGGAGGCTGGAAAATTTTTATAGGTAATATAAGGTAGGAATTAAGAATAAAAATTATTTAAAAAAATAAAAATTAAAACATTTTTTTTAGTACATCCTGAAAAGAGTAAATGTAATATGCCAATTAATTAACAGTTTCCTATAGATAACGGAACTTGAACTCTAATATATCGTCAAAATATTATAAAATACATTACTTATAGTGACCATAGAAGAACTTCAATCGCTGTCTTCAAAGCAATGATGATTGAGTGATGT
Source organism: Platyscapa corneri (assembly GCA_018907185.1). Taxonomy (NCBI): domain Eukaryota; kingdom Metazoa; phylum Arthropoda; class Insecta; order Hymenoptera; family Agaonidae; genus Platyscapa; species Platyscapa corneri. The sequence continues at coordinate 520,998 of JACCHW010000075.1, forward strand.
TCAAATCAATCATCGTCCGTGTAGCAACCTTAATGAGCTGGTAACGCGATACCATAAGATGCATTATCAAAGACACTTTATCTTTTCTATTACTAATATTATAAAACATTTCAATTTAATTAAAATTATTAATTTTTTTTATCGTATTATGAATAAGAATGTAGTGAGTACAATAATGATTTTTATAGAATAAAATTTTAAGTAGTATAGTTAGAGTAAAATTTATCTTAAATATACAGAAACAATTATCGTTTTATTTAGTAATTATTTAGTTTAGTGAAGAATCTATACATTAGTATGACATATAAAACGTTAATTTACGTATGTAAGGTGCGCACATTCATTTTAGAGATAAATTTCATATTTAGAAATCTTCTTATATGCACGATTTTTGCTAAATATTTACATATTTTCTTATTCAGAGATAATTTCATACCGCACCTGAACGCACACAGAAACAAAATACTTAAATTTTCACTTGAAAGACTACGTATACCAGTTTTCATTTACAGCTAACATTTAAAATTTATCTATTGAATTTCTTGTTTTACGCTCTCTTTGTTCATGTGCATATTGTACAATAAATTTATATCTTTCATAACTCCTCTTATAATATTTTCTGGCTACCATAAACTTTATTGTGTAACTCTTCTATAATACGCTTCATAATTTCTTTTTTTTTGTTACATCACATACACAATTTTCCTTTCTGTATGTTTTTTCTTTCATATTTCTCTCACTCTGCGTTTTTTTCACTGTAATATAGTATAGTGAGAAGAATCCATGTCTCATTTTATGTTTCTTTTAGCACTTTTTCTGAAGGATTCCCTTTCTTGATAACACTATTCATTTATTTTATCTTCTCATGATGTAATTTATTTATATCTTTCATTTTATTTTATAATGTATTACTGCATTTTTCGACCACACATATACTTTTTTTCTTTTCTTATTTTTCGTTAATTTCCTCTATTAGATCAATTATTCTAGATAACAATTAGATTCTACCCTGACTTACATTTTCTTTATTAACAATTACCTAATCTATTACCCACACTTCAAAGTTGCAGTTGTAGTAGAACTCACTACTTCTTTAAAATAAACAAACCCTTCTCCTGAATCCATTTTAGAAAAGCTTTTACCCTTTTTATTTGTTATTTACACTTTCAATTTTCTTTTCATCTTTCTTTATTAATTTATTTCTTTATCTTCCTTTCATTAGTTTTCATTAACGCCCTCTGCCTTAAAGTTTCATTATTTCTTTATTTCATTATTTCATTCTTACAGCACATTCATTTTTTCTTTATTCATTACTCTTGTTTACCTTCCCTCACTTTTCCATGTTTCAGAAAGTAATATTACATTACAATACTTTAGTTTTTTCCGAAAGAAACTTTTTCTTTATCTGGCTTTCAAGCAATCATACTATCTCCATATCTCGCGTATAATTCGATATATTTTTTTTTTATTCTTCCAATTTTTCAAAAACAAATTTTCACTTTTTTAATTAATCTATTTGTCACCTTTACTACTTTTCTTTCCAAACCACATTTCTTTACACCCCCAAATACTTCTTTATGAAATCATTTCCTCTTTTTCTACTATAGATCCACATGATTTTTTTTCTTTATACCAATAGTTTCCATCCTTTTTTAAAACCCTTTAAATGGCGGTTATCACAGTTATATTGTTCCTTTATAAAAATAAGTCCTTGCTTATGAAGGTTTTTGAACACTTCAACAAATTTTTTTTGTTCATGACCATCTTCTTCTCATCTATTTCTGCCTCAAGGGAATATTCTACCAGTACCTGTTATTTATTTTCTTTGTCTATACCTTCTTAACATACTTTAATACTCTCAGTACTTTTCAAGCCAACACTTAATTTTGTTACCGTTATAGTCTATTCTGCTTTAGCTGTACAGTCACTACGTTATTCTTTCTTTTCTTCCTTTTCTTCTTCTTTGCAAACAAATTCACCTACCTACATTTATATTCTTCCATTTCTTATTTTTATTCATTGCCTATTTCTCCTTCTTCTTTTCTCATTTTTCTAGTTATACTAACTCTATATTTTCTATTACCTTCGTTTTCAGAATATTCATCCTGCTAGAAAACTTATTTTCCAATTTTTATATCATATATCTGTCTTTTATTTTTTTAATTCCTTTTGATTATTTTCTCTAATTTTACCCCCAGAATTTTCTTGTCCAACAACATTTTCTGTCTTTAGAAAAAATGAATCTTTCTTTTGCCTCTTTCTTCTGGATATGAAAAACTTGCTTTTCATCAATTTTTACCTACCTTATTCACTGATTATAATTTTCACTAGAGAAATCTATTCTACTTCCGCTGAAACTTTTTGCTTTATTTAACTTTCATTTTAGTTTAATTTAAATTATTTCTCCTTTTCTTTTTATATTAATTAAAACTTACTTCAGAGTAATTCAAATTTATGTTCTATTTTCACTCTGTTTTTCAATTTCAGTTTATTTTCAGTTTTACTTTGATTTTAAGTTCAGTTTACTTTAGTTTTCTTTTTAATTTTAATTTACTTTAGCTTATATTATAATTTCAATTTCAATTTTAAATTTATTTTAATTTTAATTTGTTAATCTACGAACACAGTTTTACTTTCTAATTATAAGTATAAGCATTTTGTCTTCGTATTCCTTTATTCTGATGCTAAATACTTTCATCTGTTCTAATTTATTGGTTTGATCCCTACTTTTTCTCCCCCCCCCCCAATACTCAAACACGGTGACATAGTGCAAGCCTTACTGCTACTTTTTCTGTTCAAATTCTCTTACATTGTACCACCTAATCACAAACTTTTTCAAAAGCTTATAAAATTAAATATGCGAATATAATATATAATATATATCAATAAAAAATATATAATTTTTATTTTCTTCAATATTTTAAATTTACACATTTCTTTATTTTGAGAAAAATATTATGCTAAACTAGTATTATCACTGGGATAACACTTAGATATAGAAAAATGAATGTTAAAATTTAATCCAAAAATAAAAATTAAGAAAACAACAAAAAATATAAATATGAATTATGAGTTAATTCGAGGTTTTCAGAACCTCAGTGCTGTTGAAATTACAAGAATCTTGTTGCCGTCGAGACTTCGGGAAGTCGCGGCTCTGTTAAGGATTCGTGAAATTGTGAAGCGGCCGTAAAACGAGCATCGTGAATTAGGCTGTATAAAACGGCTCTGAAAAAAATCAAAAACTCCCCAGCCACGCCCAGCTATTCATTAACTTTTACAAATTATTTGTAATATTTAATATTTTTGTAATACTGAATAAAGAAAGTGCCGAAAAACACGGATAACTCTTTCACCTGCATACCCGGCTATTTTCCTCGCGCAATTCCATCATTAACAGCATCAGTATGCTATACAGAATACAATGGAACCGAGAGAGAAGTAAGAGGGAAAGTGAAAAACATAGATTATAGGAGTGGTAACAGAAAACCACTATACAATTAATGAATTAAGCCAGATGAAAGTAGGATAGTATAGAGATAGATATAGAAATTAATAAGGGTAATAATATTAATTATGCGTTAAAGAAACGATGTATAGCAAATGATAAGGAATTTACTCAAAAAGAAGATAAGATAATTATAAGGCAATAATAAAAAATATGTAGTGGAGTATAGTACCAAGTAAAGTGATTATAAGTAACATATTTTAGCAATTGTAGGTAAATAAGAAACGAGAAAAATTCTAGTAATGTCGTATATAATAAAAAATTATTAGAATGTGAAATATTTAATTAATAAGATATGTAATAGAAACATAAAAAGGAAAAATAAACGTGTATGATAAATATTTATATAGATAAAGAATAAAATTATTTAAATTCAATGTGTAAGCAAGGAACAAGACAGAGTATTTTATAAATAAAAGATAGAGATAAAAATGTAGAGACTTTAATAATAAAAAGCGAATAGTTATATATTGATTATATGTAATACTTACATATTTATATATATAATTTAATAACTCATGGTAATTGTAATATGATTTAATTAATTCTAATTTTAGAATATAATATTATAAGATTAAAGTCCGACGTATAATATATAATGGCAATGAGATATTATTTTTAAAATATTAAAATTTAGATGTTAAATATAAATAGATAAAGATTGTTTATAAGTAATGCTTCCGGATAAGACAAAGGTGTAATTAAATAATGTAATGAATCATTGCAAGGTAATATTGCTTCATAAACTACAACTTCTAATCCTACTACATTTAAAAAACAAAAATATTTTAAAATTTACGTTTTATATGTAATGTACAATGATAAAGTAATTGGCAATGAATTGAGACATCAGTGTAATGTGTGTGTGTGTGTGTGTGTGTGTATGTGTGTGAAGATGCGAATAGATAAGTAATGTTTATATGTGATGTATCATGATAATGTAATATTGTTTAACAGACTACTATACTATACTATATTAATAAAATTTAGAAATATTTTAATAGAAATGATATAAATTTTATAGACAAAAAATATTATTTGTAAAATAAAATATTTTTCACAAATAAATAAATGATTTAATTAATTACCACTGTAAATGTAAACGTATGAACGTCTTATTAAATTAATTCTAAGAAAATTTATTTTCTACGTATCTCTATATTTAAACAGACTTTTTATTAATAAAATTATTAAAATTTTTCTTACTGTTACAGTGGCCTCCGAATCATAGTAGCTTCTAGAGAATGCACAAGTTAGCTAAGGGTCTGAAGAAGAAGAAAAAGCAGAAGAAGGATAAGAAAGGTGAAGACGAGGAAGAATTTGACGCTGAGGAACTTGAACGTTACAGACGTGAGCGGGCAGGAGCCCTACAAAAATCAACAGAAAGTAGTGAATCAAGTAGTAATCAGTTAACAAAAACTATAATTGCTGGTAACGACGAATGGAAGAAATTTCAAGCTCTTACATCTGGCATCGACTCTATTCTCAAAAAGACACAGAACGATCTTGATCGAATTAAATCAACCTCGTTCTTTCAACGGAAAGTTCCAGAACCTGAACCAGATCCAGAAGAAGATCCTGAAGTACAGGCTAAAAAAAAAGAACTAGCTAAACGCTATGTAGGTTTTGACAAAGTCGGTAATCCTATTGAACAAAAATCTGATAGCGAGGAAGAAAATAAGAAGAAAACGCCATTTATTATAAACCAGGACGGTTTTATCGATATTTCAGATAATCAAGAAGAACACGATGATTCAGCTGAAGAAGATATCTTTGACACAACTTATATTGATGTGCTACAAAATATTGACGTACAATTAGCTTACATTCCAGATAGTCCAACTGAAGATCAACTTGGTGATGATCCATTTGATACTACTAATGCCGATAAAGTTTTGAAAACTGTAGATAAAACTGGAAAGAAGCTTGTTAGTTTAGGCAATGCCGTTGAGGTTCTTTCGGGAAGGATTGATCACGTAAGCACACGTAAAGTTAGTAAAAATAGACAACAATCGAAAAATCCAGACTTATTGGGTGATTTTAATGAAGATAATACAATTATTTTAAATAAATCAGAGAAAGTAGATATTGAATCTTTAAAGATAGAAAAAACTTTATTAGATGATGATAGCAATTTTCCAAATATTTCAATTGATTTAACCAAAGTACCGACTATATTACCAAAATGTGTGACAGCAGCAAATATCCAAGAAGAACCCGATGAAAATAAAATTCTAGATATTTCAGAATTTGAAATTTTAAAGGATAAAACTTTGCTGGACGAAATTCCTGTTTTGGATGAAGAGGAATTTAACTTAGATACCTCGAATAATTCAGTAATTTTAAATGAAACTGAGGATCCATTTGCAGAAAAGGAATCAGGTAAAGTTATCTTTCATGAAGAAATTATCGAAGTTAGTTTTGAAGTTGCCACTTTTGTTGATGAAAAGGATCCCTTTGATACGACAATTGCAGACAACATTTTACCGAGTAAAGTAGAATTAAAACTAATTGAAAAGGAATTAGAAGAATTTCCTGTATCCGAAGTTTCAATATCATTGACAGACCCTAGTGGATCACATCGTGATTATGAAACTGGTCTTTTAAATGGGCAAAAACAAAGCAGTTCAAGCATTTTAAATAAAGATTTATTAGCTGGGTCAATCGAAGAATTAAATCAATTGATAGAGAAACCTATAAAGCCTGTAGAAGAATTATCGTACGTTGACCCATTTGATACTTCTGAAATTAAAGAATTACCTCCTGGTAAAACAGAGTTAAAAGTTTTGGAGAAAGAATTATTAGGTGACAAAAATCATAGTCTTGAATCAATTGAAGACGAAGAATTTAATCCTAGAAAAGAAGAGCTAATATTTCAACAAGAAAAAGAATCTCTTCGATCGTTAACTATTTTCAATAAAGTTATTCCAGATATTGAACATGAAGTTGTAAATATAGATATTGAAATAACGGAGCAAAAAGAAAATAAAGAAAAAAAGTCTTCAATATTAAATACATTTGACACAGATTTGAAAGTTGTTGCTTCTGAACTTCTAATTTCGTCTAAAAAGCTGGATTTTTTTGCATGGAACGAAGAAGAGAAATCTTTATCTAATTCTTCATTAACACCATATCATCTGCAAAAATCCTTAGATAAATCTGAGGATAATCTCCAATTTGATGGACAATTAGATGAAACAGACTTTGACCCCTTCGATACAAGTTTTGTAGTAAATACAGTACCTGGTAAAACTGAGCTTAAGCTTATTGAATCAGAACTTTTACGAGATCAACAAATAAATGATACCCCACATAGTTTTAGTAATCACGAATTTGATGGTAGATCTAAACAAGTCTTAAAAAGTGAGCCAATCGTAGAAAAATTAAGTATTATTAAAAGTTCAGAAGTTATCGAATCATTGATAAATAAAACAAAGGAACTCCATAAAAGGCAAGATAGTATTCTCGATACTGATGTTAATGTAAGTACTGCACCACTTTTTCCCAACGTCAAATACAATACAATCGAAGAAGTTGAGCTTTCCTATAAAGATCCTTTTGATACTTCATATGCAAGTAATATATTACCTGGTAAAGCTGAACTTAAACTACTAGAAAACGAGCTCAGACAAGTATCGGATACAGTGTCTATTCGGACACATCCTGTAATTGAACTTGTAAATAAAAAAATAACTTTAGAAAAAGATACAGATTTTTATCCAAGAATAGAAAAATTAAAAGAAAAAGATATTCTTTGTTCAGATACTCAAGAAATATCTAGTGATAAAGTTTTGACACCAACTCAGGAAACTGATTTATATGTAGAAGATACCGATCCATTCGATACAAGTTTTGCTAAAATTGATCCTGGTAAAACTGAATTAAGGCTTATTGAATCTGAGCTAATAAACAAATAATATAATTTTTTAGTAAATAATAGTGTTATTTTATTACGCTACTAAGTTAAAGTTTTTTATTATTAGTGGATGTTTGTAAACAAAAGTAAAATAAGAATTGTTAAAAATGGATTCTAAGGGTGGAAATCCATTTTTAATGGATGATTATTCAACTGATATAGATATAACAATAAAACAAGCTTCAAATCCATTTCTTCAAGATTTTGGAGATGTAGAAGCTAATGCAACAACTGTATCGTTTGGAGCTGAAGCAAATCCTTTTTTCAACTTCATTACAGATCAATCTCATCAGCCACCATCTGATTTAACGAATCCTTTTGCCTCAATCGGTGTTGAAGCCACTGTTCCTGAACCAGAAACCAGTATATTTATCACACCTGAGGCTGCATCGGTACCAAGCCCAAAAGACTTTTTTGAAATCAAATCTGCAGTAGAGAACTCTGAAATGGTTCAAGCTACTTCGATAACAACTTCTCAGCCTACCTTTGAAACCTCGTTATCGAATAAGCCTATAAGACCTCCACCTCCGCCGAGACCAAGTCCACCACCACCACCTAGAAACACAAAAGATCTTATCTTATCAGTTACTGGAGCTATGGATGAGACCTCAAATCAAATGTTAGATCGATTACAAGCTACTAGAACGCCAAGTCCAACGTTAATGCATTCACCTTCGCCGACCCCTGAGCACAGCTTAGCCGACTTTCTTGATGTCGATGGTAGTGTGCCTGATCTGATTCATGATACTACTAAAAGTAATCATTCAACATCAATTATTGATAATACACATAATATATTGAATCTGTTCGATGCACCGCCAATGCAAATCGTGGATGTAACTGCTCAGTTCGGTACTAAAATCGTCACACCAACGACGACGAACATAACCTCAAGTAATGGTACGTCAGTAATAGCCTCGATATTATCGGACAATCCGATCTCTGATGTCGGTCAACAGGAAATGATGGAACCGTTTGAAACAAATTCACTGCAGGGGGAACAAATCCCAAAAACTATTGAATTGCCAGTTAATTGTAAGTATATGTATTTATATATATACATATAATTTTTAGTTATGTATATGTGTATATATATATATATAAATTAGTGCATATATATATAATTAATTAATAATTTAAAATAATTTTTAGAGATTTCAATAATTTTTTATCCTATCATATGAGAACGCTAGCCAAAATATTATAATTAATACTGATAATATCAAAATTATACATAATTTAACTTTTAAAAAAAACATCAAAAGTTCATTTTATTTTTAACTATTATTATATATACTACTATAATATTTGATTTAACTAAATTTTGTATATACTTTTCTTTAAATTTAAAAATTAATTTAATAAATTATTTAACAGTATATATATGTATAAGCATTTAATAAGTCTTAAAAAAAATAATTTCTTAAAAATAGTATTTTATAAATATATTATACTGTTTTCTTCTAAAATTTCGTAATTAAAGTTCATATTCTCTCATTTAATATTTAAAAATAACGATTATATTAAACAGATATATTAGATAAATTTAATTATTAAATTTATAAATAATTTAATTTTAACGAATCTGATTTTTTTAATTAAAATTGATTAAAATATTGAAAAATTTGTTTAAAACTATAAATCAATATAAAAAATTTTAACAAGGAAACGTAAAATGGATCAAATATAAAAATGCAGATTAGTTTTTGTGTAAGATAAATATGTATTATTACAGAGTAATTATTATATCATTCTTATTCGATTCTAATTCAAAACTCAACATGCAGTGAATGTATCTATGTCAATAGGTACGGAAATACATAGTACTACCATCAGTTCATATCCATCAGAAATTAAAGTATCTTCTGAATTTTTTGATGATATGGAACCAGGATCATCCACAATGACACAAACGATAATAAGTTCTGCGACCACAGTTTCTGGAACTGAAACTTTTAAGAATCTACTAGGAGACTTGAATTCAAAAAAAATACAAGATAGTTCCGATTTTATAGCTTCAAATGATACTACTGCAACTGAAATTTCTAACAACAGCTACAGGTTTCTTTCTCATTATGCTTATAAACATTTTATATCATACGTGGTTTGAAGTAGTTATTTTTAATTATAAATAAGATGGTATATTAATTTTAATTATTTTTTAGATATTTTTTATATTTTCAAAGATTTAATATTAATCTAAAACCTTAGCGGTTTAATAAAATTAAAATATATTAAATTTGTATTGGCTTATTTATTATATATCTAATTATTTATTTTTTATGATTTTATTTTAAATAATGTGACAGAATAAACAGTATTATTCATTCCATGATCTAAATCTCAAACGATGCAGACATTAATTATTATAATCAATAATATATTTTTTATTTATATTTTTATTTCGAACTTTTTTGTTCATTATATTAAGTAACATTATTTAGATAAAACACACTTTTAATTACTTTAATTACAATTAATTAAACAAAATAAAAATTTGTAAAAATTATAACGATAAAAACTTATTAACTTAAAAAAATTTATAATTCCTTTCATTAAAGTCAAACATTATTTATTTTGATTTAGATTAAAAAATACAAGCAATAATTTTGCACTACAAACTAAGGCATCGAAAGAAACTGTTGATGCTTTCGATGTATTTGCATCAAAATTCGATAAGGCTGCAGAACCTGATTCGAAAGCCAATCTATTTTTTGATGCATTTTCTAATACCGGAATTGGACAAACTGCTATGGATACTAGTAGTGATGGTAAATTATTACTTTTGTGTTAATTATTAAACGGTTAAGTCATTTTTGTCAAATAAGAGTGAAAATATAAATTATAATCTGTTTAGAAAGAAAAAATATGTTTTTATTAAATTATTATTAATTAATTAATTATTAATTAATATTCATTAATTATTATATTAATTATAAAATGATTCAAATTAATTTCAGTACATATGTATGTATGTATATATTATTTATCGTAAATTATATGATAGTTACTAGAAAATAAATAAATGTCAAATATCCAGTTGTAAGATTTATGAGCTATTACATTTAATATTTATCAGTAGATAACCCTTACCTAAATATACAGATGTCGTCTTAGTAAAATTGAAGAGATCCAGTCACTAGTCTTTGAATTTTTGGATAAATATAAAGCATTTTTATATTGTCCCAAAAATACTAGCTCAAAAATAATTTTTAAAATAATTGATATTCCGCGAGTGTCTTGTAAATATTACTAAATAATTGAATAATATCCAGCCTCACGTCGGCAAAGATTGATATTATTATCAAATCATTAGTCAGTCACTATCAGTTTTTTCATCTTACAAATTATTCACCTGAATTAAATGATATTAATTAAATGATAGAATTAAATGATTGACCTGAATTAAATAATTAATTCGATAATTTAATATTATTCATATATTAATATATTAATAGTTTTCATGAACTTTATCTAGTTTTAATATGTAATTGTCAGTAACTAATATTTTATCATAAACTTCGTTATCAGTCTGGGGAGATTCAACAACTCTTGCAGATACAGAGCCGGTGACTGGATTTGATGAGAGTGACGATTTCGACTCATTTCTCAGTATGGTTGCGCCACCGCTTGATGTTACATCAAAGAGACGAGATTCTGGTGATTCGGATAATGTTCCAGACTTTAGTGTAATCATCAAGTACGAAATTTATTTTTTAATTCAACTTCAATTTTTTATATAATTATAATAAAAACGTTATTAATGACGAATTATAAGAATCGACTACTTAAAATTCAGTGATTTATTTACTAGTTTATAAAAAAAAATTTTCTTTGTTTGTATTAATATAAAAGTATAATTTATTTATATTAACGATTGAAAATTTTATTAATATATAACGTGTATTGAAAAGTGACATCTATATTTATTTTTGTTTGAAATTTAAATAAATAAAATACATAAGTATATAATTCTGAATAGTTATAATATTTTTTAGTTTTATTATTATTATTAGTTTTTTAATTGAAATTTTAATATAATTTTAATAATTAATGTTCGCAATTATTTATTAAACTAGTAATTTTCGTTTAAATATATATATATATATATATCTATATTCATTGTAATAAATATAAAACCGTATTCTACATTTAATTACGCTTTATTTACATTATTTTAACGTTCTAAATGGAACTTTTATGTCATATGAATAATATTTTAAAATAAATACAGTTTATAATACAATAATAATCATTATTTTATCATTTATTAAAATTGATTTTTTCTAGTAAAATTAAAAAAAATGTACATAATTTAATTTTAATTTTTAATTTCAAGATCATAAACAAATTTAACAATAACCTCCCTTTATATTTATTATTGAAAATATTATTGCACTAAAAATATTAAATATAATAAATCTTAATTTTTAATATATCGTATAAAAATTTTTAAAATACTTTTATTCTTATGTGATTAGTACAGCTTTTTAACAAATAAAAAATAATTAAAATGTTACAATTCATGAACTGGTGAGAAATATTTTGAATATTTGCCAGAAGTACTCACTAAATTACTAAAAAATCATTAAAGACAGTTATTAAGTATTTAAACAATTTTTTAATTAATATTTTACGAAGTTACTTAAAACTATTATATGGATTAGAATAACATTTACATTATAATGCTCGTATAAACTTATTACTAATGTTCAAAATATGATATTTTTAGACCAAAGGAAGGTAGAGATGAAACGAATTTTGAACAAGGTGGTCCAGTTCCAGTTTTGGCACCACCACCAAAAAGTCCTCTCAGCTCAACCTATGTAGACAGTTCGCCACGATTCAATCCTTTCGACAAAACTGGTGGATTTGTTCAGGAAACGATCTCATCTGCAGAGGCTACTTTGCCATCTGAAATGACTAGAACAGATTCTCAAGTAATTCTCTTTTCCATTTATGCTCAGTTACAATTTTTATTATGAGTAATGTCATTCACGACATTAACTATATATATTTTTTAAATTAATCCGATAATTAATAAAAAATAAGTATTTTAAATATTAATTTTAAAGTTTTATGCGTATACTAAAAAGTATAAATTTCATTTAAAAACAAATTAAGAAGTAAATTAACATATTATCTTTACTTTAAATTTAAAAATACATTTTTTATATTGTAAGAACTCGATTTAAAGTTACTTTTTTCTTAGATTTAATGATATTTGATTAGATTTACTATGAAAATGTTAAACTATATATATCAATAAATGTATGTTCTCACTATATATTTAATTATTAAAAATTTTTATTTATTTTACTATTTTTAACTTTTTGTTAAAATATGTATACTATATTATTATTTATTGAAAATATTACTATTACTATTGTTATTACATTATTTTAGCAAGCTCTAATTTTTTATTTAACAACTTTTATAGTAGTATAATAGTAATGTAATAAAATGATGCTCTATAAAAAGGAAACACCACCAACACCATTATTTGATGAAGACATAAGTCAGCCCCTGGAGGACTTTCCACGCACGACCTATACGAAACACGGCTGGGAGATGCAATTGCGTCAACCCATTAAAAAGAAAATTACAGGTCAGCGTTTCTGGAAGAAGATCTTCTTAAAACTTGTTTATCAAGCTGATAATCCTGTACTTCAATTATTTAATAAAAATGATGATAAGGACCCCTTTCAAGAATTGCCATTACTGGCTTGCTACTCGGTCTCGGAAATTGCTGCCCAGCAGTTCGACCAGTATGGCAAAATTTTTACGGTCAAGTTACAGTATATATTTTATAAGGAACGTCCAGGTGTTAGACCCGGTCAAATTACTAAAGCTGAAAGGATTACGACTAAGCTTAGTCAATTTGCGGCCTATGCGATCCAAGGAGATCTTCAAGGAGTTAAAGAATTCGGCAGCGATCTAAAAAAACTTGGAATGCCTGTAGAACACGCTCCTCAAGTAAGTCACAGATAGTATTTGATTTTTATTGAAATAAAAACTATTATATAGATTATTTTAAATTTGAAAAATTAACACAATAAAAAATTTTAACATTTGATAATCTTACTTATGAAACTTTATTTGTTAGTATTTTTATCGTACAAGTTAGTAGTTTTCATTCTAATTTTATTAGTTTCTGAAATATTGCCCTTCAATACTATTTAAGAAAATAAATAATTAAATTGTATTATTATTATGTATTATCTTTAAACGTTATAAAACTTGTATGAAATTACTGGAAATTAACATTAAAAGATTATTGTTTTATCTAGATATAACCTTGTTACATAATGCTAATAGTTGTTAATAGCCAAAATAATCTTTTATTTTGATAAATTAAGGTCACGCTGGTCTAAAGGGAAAAATTCAATAATAATAATAATAATAATAATAATAATAATAATAATAATAATAATAGAAACAATAATAATAGTAGTAGTAATAATAATAATTTGAAAATTTTATCCAAATTTTGAAAATTTGTTTAAGCAATGTAAATAAAGAAAAAAACTACTAAAATAATATTTTATTAAACTGGTAGTATACTAAAAATTAATATAAAAATGTATAGTGATGCTGCACAGATTTATTAAACCATAACAGGATGAATGGATTTATCAAGATACGTTCATCTAAATGGTGGTATCCAACAGTGTTTTCAACGAAAATACATTAGATAGAAATATTGAACAACTGAAGTGATAAAACCGATTGTAGAATAGTGGTAATTAATTAACGCGGCTAGACTCGTAGTGTAAACAGAAGGGACAGCAAATTTAGAAAGAAATAAAAGGGGAACAGGATAGCATATCGAAAGATATGGATATAGATCGATACATATATATATATAGATCGAGATAGCGCAGCTTTTTTTTAACATCTTGCAAAGATTCCTATATCTTATAAATTCGTATTTACCGCATATACGGAAATTTATCTTGTAAACGAGGGGAAGTACAGCGTTCAAATATCCACAGCCTTATGTTTACTAAATTTTTCTGCATATGTTGAGAAATCGGATATTATCACATATTATCATCCTTATATACATGTTATCTCGATATTAAAGTATTAAATACGCATTCACAAGTATTTATCTGCAGTATCGCAAAAATTCGCAATGAATATTTTTCATTACGAACTCCGATTATTGAGATATTTAAAATTATAGAATGAAAACGTGTACAATTTTCTATGATATCTTATACAGTTTGAACCGATTAATGATTCTCAATTTACATAAAGTTGAATAACATTCTCGAATCAAGTTAAATTGAAATATAAAATTATTAATTTTTATATTATAATATTATTCTATTATAATAATTCATCTTTAATTTTAGTGAATAGTGAACCTCAATATCTAATAAGCACATTCCATATTTTTTTAGTAAGAAAAATAAATAATGTTGTATTTGTTAGATTTTGAATCGTAATTAAAAAATAAAATGTAAACAAATTTTATAATAATTACTAAAAAATAATTATTTTTACTTATGGTCTAAATATTACTCAAAAATAAGAGATATTTGTTTTTAATTTTGAAAAATATAATTTGCAACTAATTTAGGGAATAAAAAATTATTTTTATATGTGCTTTTTAAATTATTCGAATTTTCTAATTTTTTTGGTGCTGTAATTTGTGAAGATAAATAATTAGCGTGGTTATTTTTGTATATAATTACTTATTAACTATAAAGAATTTATATCTGCGAATACGATATAAATATATGCGGAGTGGCGCATGCAACTATATCCGTTGCACTAGTTCAAGTCTTCGGACGCGATAATTTTTTCGGTTGTTTAAATTAAGCATTTTATTGGAATTCCGCAAAATTCTACATATTTAATTCAAAAATCGATTACGTTATATTCTATTACATATGTACTTACAATCTAAGTAATAATAAAATCAAGTGACCGCTGATACGTGAAAAGCGCGAAACACCCGATCCTTGTATTTTTGTTCGCGGCACTAAATAATTGGAACCCTCGGCGCGCGTCAAACAATGATCGACCTCGCCGGTTACATGTAAAGCGTAATTTCTCAAAATATACGCAAGTGCGCAATGAATATATTTTACGTAATTTTACGAGAATGATTTTAAATATTTTTATTTTGTATTTTTTATTTAATTTGATACATAGTTTTCCTTTAAAAAATTACGTTAAAAAGTCTTTTTGTTATTACATTGGCAAATCATTGGTGGACCAAATCTTATTAAACTTCAAAACTGTTTTTTATCAACCAAATAATTCAGATCAATCTACAATTGAAATACTACGTTGTTAGGGTAGTATTCAGTATTTTTAGTAGTTTAATTAATTTAGAAATTATTATACAATACACAATTTGAATATTTTATTGCATAAATAATTGTATTTTTTATAGTTTATAATTAATTATGCAAATGTTTTCATTCAATTATTATTAAAATTATTATTATTATTTAAAGTAAATTTTTATATGTGTATTTTTACAATAATTTCATTTTACCAAGTGTACTTAGCTAAAAGTAACTTTAAGATGGATGTGAAAGTGATGATGACGATGATTATGATGATCACCTTAAAATAATATTAATATTTAAAAATAAAGAAAAATTTAATAGTACTAAAAGTCACGATTACTGTAGGTATAAACATAAAAAATGTTATACATTACTTTCAAATGTATGTCAAGTAGTAAAAAATTCGTTGTAATATATCTTGAATTTTTTTTATAAAATAGATATTAAAGTAACATAAATTAACTATCAAAATTATTTTTGGTTAAATGTTAAAAGCTTTTATTTTTTTTATACATTTTTTAATAGAAATATGTATATTTAATTTCAAAAACTTCAACAGTCACGTTCTTTATTTTGTCATTTTTTAGATTTCACAGCTGTTTAAGCTCGGATCACAAACTTACGAGGATATGAAGACATTTTCAGTAGCGATTGAAGAAGCTCTATTTAGACTACACGTACATCGAGATAGAGCCCTTCAGTATAAAATAGAGGAGGTTCAAATTAGTGTCGTTGATGAGTTGTATGTTGAACAGGACGCCGATGGACACATTGAGAAGCAAATAGCACGTGTGCGTCTTTTCTTCCTGGGTTTTTTATCTGGTAACAATTTTTTATTGAGAATCATTACTACTAATTTTTTGTCTTGTAAAAAATCTATGGCGCCTACCAATACAGATGTAAATATAGACTAAGTATATTAATAATTACTATAGTTATTTATAATATAACTATTAAATAACTTAAAAAAAAAATAATTTAAATTTAAACATAAAATATGAAAAAGCAACTATATTTTTAATAAAAATATATAATATTATAAGTGTTCAAATTAGTTGTCTAATAATTGCATAATTCTAATAATTGCATATAACTCTGCATTAGTTATGCCTGAAAAATAGCAATCTATCTGGTATATATCGATAGTACATAATAACTAATTAATGATAAAATGAAAGGATTATAGAAGAAATTAATTTTTCTTTCCTCTTTGTACTCTGAGTAAAAAAGTTTATGGGGCTACAAATTTACAAACTATTAGAATATGCCTCATCATTTGATAGTTATACATTCATTATCGTATAATCATGATCAAATCTACTCTGTCTTTATTGATCAATTCATATTATTATTTAATATTTGAACGTGTGCGTCACTCAATTTTCTAGTCATATTTATCGCTTTAACAATAGTATATAATTGTTCACCAATATCTCGACCATCTTAATAAGTTCAACTAATTAGAGCTAATAATTATTATAATATTTACTCATTAGATTATTTACTTGAAGATGTATTCTAATATTCTAGTGAAAAAAACACCTAAATGTTGAACATTAAATTTTATCTTATGAAAATAAGGGATCCAATATCCATAAATAAATCTAAAAATTGTGCTACATTTATTGACTTTATTATTAAGTTGGTAATCTTGTAAATTGTATTATATTTTAGATATGCTCTAGTGATAAAAATCAACTACGGCGTTAGAGATCAAACGTTCAGCTCATTAAGATCTAAGAATATAAGAAAGACAGGATATGAATTAAAAATGGTTCTGATTTCTATTACGTACATGAACCAAATATATATTATATAACATATATTGGGGTCGATATATTTTGAACAGAATGAAATCCTGTTTAATAATATCTTTATTTGTTAATTCCTTAATTGTTGGATCAAAATTTTTGTTATTTGCACTTCGCTAACTTTTTATTAAATCCAGCAAAATATTTTTCTTTCATATACCTTGTTATGGACAAAAATTTGTTATTGTTACGTTTGTATTTATGCTGTTAAGGATAGTTTTCATTTTATCAACTTTTTTTTATTCTTATGTATCTGTCTTTAGTTTTATTTGATTTTTTCCATGATATTGTTGACTACAATACTTTTTATTCAGACTTGTTCTTTTATGTTATGTATAATCGGAACAGTTAGTAGTAACTTGTAGGTAATTAGGATATTTATGATTAATTATTTTTTCCTTCCATTATTCTAATTTCAATAATTAATTAATTACTGATTATTAATTACTGATTTAATTTTATATGTATTATATAAAGTTAGATATACGTCAATAGTTGTAATTAGTATGAATAATATAAATAGATATCTTTTTAATTTAAAAAGGGGAAAATCTTTATTGTTTTTTCTCAGAATACAATATTTTAATTATGATAAATTGTATATTAACAATTAAAACGTTTGTTAATTCACTTTACCGTACCATTAATCTTTTAAATCTTTTTTATTTAATATTTCTTAAATCGCAAACAGTTACTGCATGTACCTCTTCTTAATTGAGCACTTAAAAAGTGATCAGGAACATAAATTTACTGGTTAATATATAATACGAAATTCTTAAATATAAATATAAAATTTTATGTTATTTTTGAAATAAATTATTTATTAATTGTATTATAAATATTTTAAATGAAATATAATATTATAATAATATTAAAATAATATATTTTAGGTATGCCTGATGTAGAACTGGGAATTAATGACATTTGGAGACAAGGAAAAAGAAGTTGTTAGTAGGCATGATATTATTCCAGTAGCAACAGAAGAATGGATCCGATTAGAGAATGTTGAATTTCATGCCTGTATTCAGCAAGATGAGTACGAAAAATCCAGAATTATAAAGTATGTTTATTATTCTAAATATTAAATGTAATTGATAATTAAAATTTTAGATATGAATAGAAAAACAAAACAAAACCAATAGTAAATTTATCAAAAAATAGTAATTATTTTTTGTTATAATAGTTATAATTTGAAATGACACTTTGTATTTTTATTATATTGTGATAAGAAACATTGTTTGTCGGTAATATTTTTGTCTTTCATATATTTTAATATTTATATTAATTAATAATACGAGTTATATATGTACATAAAAAATTAATTCTGAATATTATAAATTTTTTAGAAGCAACACCAATATTAAATAAAAAAATTAAATATAATATTCATGGGTTTATATAAATGTGTTATATAAAAATATTATTTTAAAAAGCACTCATTTTTTTAATTAAAACTATTTTGGAGGAGAGTAATTTAAACAGGCTGGTTAAATTATATCACTATCTTAATGTAAACAAAATTTTTGTTTATTTAAACATTGAAGTAACAATAACACAGTAGAGTACTACAATGCTATAAACTTGTAAACCACTATAGTGTAAACCACTATAGGTCTGATCGATCTGTAGGAATAAGCTGTTAACAGCTAAATCTTGAGGGATAGCGTTTTGTAAATACTTTCATATATCGCATACCAATTGTTTTGATTAGTCACACTAGAAACAGTCGGTTCTCTTCTTTAGCTTTTTTACTCGGATACCAATTGGTTTTAATCTCCATCACACTATTGATACTATGGTTAGTATTTTATATTATTCGAATGATTATATTTACAAACCTTTATTCGTGTTTCTGAAAAACGTATATTAAAATATACTATTAAAATGTGCTTATCCCAAATAGATACCCTTATATTGAAAAAAAACTATATTTCATTTTTTTAAATTTCTTATTTACCATCAATATTTATTGAATAAATATAAAAATTCTTAATCCAATTTACAAATTATAAAATACTAATAATTAAAATCAGACATACCACAATTTTTTCAATTAATAATTTAGCTTTGCATCAACACTATTTGTTATTTTACTATAAAACAGATATGTTTATGTATACAATTTTATTTTATGTAAAATATAATTATTGTGATGGTATTGTATTTTAAGACAATACAAAATGAAATAATTTGTTTATATATGATATATATAAAATATTTAATTTTTAATTTTTTAGAATTTCTTCAGAATATAAAATAAAACTTTGCACTCAAGATTATTAACTTTTTATAATCATTAGTGAAAATATTTAAAATAAAAAATAATTAAAATTAATAAAATTGGAAACGTATACTAGTATGTTTAATAGCATAAAACAGTATCAGTATATTTAATTTAATATATTAAATACTAAAATATACGTTTAATTTTTCAATTTTTTGAAATACAAATTTTTACATACTTTTTTATAATTTGATAATTCGAGATACAATATTCTTTAATATTTAAAATATATAATAATTATTCATTTTCTTATTTATATTCTTATACGTAATATATTATAGATATAAAAAAATTTCGTAATAAAAAAAACGAAAAATGAAAAATTAATTAAAAATAACTTTTTAATTTAAACTATCACGTATATTTATAAAATTTTCAAAACTAAAACAAAAATGAAAAAGTTATCAATTACTACACATATTTTATTTACATTTATTTGTTATCTATAATAACAATAATCTTTTTTACTAACAAAAGATTTAAGCCACCGGATGCATGTTACATCGAATTAATGAGATTCCGTGTCAGACCACCACGAAATAGAGAATTACCCTTACAACTAAGAGCTGTGATGTGTATTACTGGAAATAAGGTAAATAAAAGAACTTGGATTCAGATTTCTAAATAGCTAATTTTATTATATTATAGTACAAAATTATTGGAAATTTTTTTATTATTATCATAAAATTTATTATTAGTCATACATGAAGTTCAGAAAAATTATCATTAAGTTAATCAGACAAAGTAAATTTTAATATTGTTAAATTATTTATAAACAATGAAGAATTATTTATTATTCTAATTAGTTGTTAAAATTAAATTATCAAAATTATAATTATTAGAGATATAATTAATATAATTTAAGACAAATTTATTTATTTAGGGAAATTTTTATTCAGTTAGTTTTTTTTATTTACAATATTTAAGTTATAGAAGTAGAAGTAGTGAAAAATAATATACATATATATATATATATATATATATATATAACAATTAATTTACTTTTACATTATGCAATTAAATCCACTTGAATATAAATTATAGACAATATAAAATATAAAGTCTTTATTGATGTTGAACTTATAAAACTGTAAGAATTATTATTAAATTTATCGTTAAAAAATTTATTTACATAATGTGTATATTATTTTATAAAATATATATAGTTATTTACTTTTGCTTTATTATTATTATATTATTTTTTATGTAAGCTAAACCTATTAATACTTTCATTTAATTTTGGCATTGCTTGTTTTCAAAAATGAATTGAACCATTTTTTAATAATTTAAAAATTTTGCATAATTTATTATAAACATTTGTTGTAATAAAACTCTGCAAGTATTTCTCGATATAATTATTTACTTAACATAAGTGAAAGAATATAGTTGTACTATACGTAAAATTTATAAGTGCAAAATTATAATCGACGTAAAGAACTAAATTAGTTGTCCGCCGATGACAGCATACATACATTTCTTACTTATAACTTAACACAGGCTTACAATAAACATTCTACCCACCCTTAAACAGCACATGGCGGTTATTCGTGCCATATTACGCATAAATACCATTGAACTGTATTTGAGTAAGTGTCATTGTGCGAAAGGTTTCGGTTATATGTAATATTTATGCCCCTGTTGTAAAGTTATTACAATATATTTGTATTATTGGATTATAGTCAAGAACATACGTTTTCAATATTAAATATAATACAGATTTAATTTATAATATATAGAATATTTTAAAAAATGTATTCTTTATTTTCACCTGATATATACTCACTTTTAACTGAAGTATTAAAATATTTTTTACGTTTATTGAAAAGAAAAACAAATATTTGAATTACATATATAGGAATGTTATTATAATATGTAAGTGTATATGTATAGTTAAGTCTCTTACACCACATTTTGTAAAAATGGTAAGTTAATAATATAATTTCAATCATCCATTCCATTTTTGTTTTTTCAGGTAGAATTGCGCGCCGATATCCTTGTACCTGGATTTGCATCACGAAAGCTTGGTCGTGTACCTTGTGAAGATGTGATGGTGCGTTTTCCGATACCTGAATGTTGGATCTATTTATTTCGCGTGGAAAAACACTTCAGGTATGGCTCTGTTAAGTCTGCTCATAGGCGTACAGGTAAAATCAAAGGTATTGAGCGTTTTCTGGGCGCCGTCGATACTCTGGAACCTCAGCTTATGGAAGTAACGTCCGGTCAGGCCAAATACGAGCACCAGCATCATGCAATAGTTTGGAGGATGCCACGTTTACCTAAGGAGGGACAAGGTAAATCTACGATAAATCTTTTAGAAGTTCTAATCTATATGATTACCTATTATTGTAAATTTTTCTCAATTATAAAAACATTATGAGCTTCATTTATTTTACAGCATGAAAACCAAACTTTAATTAAATAAATGTGATCAATCATTGTTAAAAATAACAGAAAAACTAATTAATTCTCTAGAAATTTTATCTAGAATTTTTAGTGGTGTTTTTAAAATATTTTTATTAAAATTTTAATAAATAATAATTTTCAAGAATATGTCGACTAAATAAATCATCATCGTTTATTCATTTTAATTAATCGTTTATTGATATGTTTAGAAAATGGTAAGAAGAAGATTAGCAGTCTAAATTTTTTAAATATTCTGTATCAATATTTTTACCACTTAATGTATTATATTTTAGCTATAGAATAAGAATTATTTTATGAATTTTCTAATACAGAAATACTAATAGTCATCATATAATGAAATAATTAATAAAATATTATAAAATATTTCATAAATAAAAATTAAAACTTCGTAAAGAATTTAAAAAATATATTTAAAATATGAAAAAAATTTGCGATTTTACAACAAATTAATATAGTGAATTAAGAGACAAGTATATTTATGTGATCTAAAAACAAAGAAGTTATATAACAAATAAACTTTGAATATAATTTACAATATAATATATTTTTTACATTGAATTGAGTTAATATTGATTTTAATATTTAGTTTTTAAAAAAATAATTTACTCTGAACAAATAGTTAATTATGAGAAATTCAAAATTATTTAAAAATAAAATCTTTATGAGAACATTTGCATTTATATACAAAATAATAAAAATAATAAAACCATCGCTAATTAAATTTTAAATACATAAATAAAAAAACGAATTTAATTTCAGCTGCTTACACAACGCATCAACTTGTGTGCCGTATGAATTTGACATCTTATGATCAAATACCAGAAAAATTAACTGAATACTGCTATGTAGAATTCACGATGCCAGTAACCCAAGTTTCCCATACAATGGCTAGGAGCGTAAGTTTCCAGAATTTTGACAGTGACTTACCTCCTGAAAAGTACGTCAGGAATCTGTCACGTCATGAATATAGGTAATACAGCTATAATACATAAAATTATTTAATTTATATTAAATTTATGAAATTAAATATAAAAATTTTAGCTTGATTAAAAAAATTTTTCTCATTAGAAATATATAATTTGAACGTAACTTATTCAATTACAAATATTTACACAAATAGTTTCTTTTATTAATATAAGTTCTTTAAAATTAGATATAATAATTTGAACAATAAAAAGCATTCTAATCTAATAATTTAAAGTAAATTAAAATAAAATTGTAAAGTTAAAAGTAAAATATAAGTAATATATAGTATAGTATAGCCTAGTACAATAGTTTATTAAGCATATTACATTTTCATGATACATTATATTATTTGATATTACATTTGTTTCGATAATACATACGTAAAAGCATTACATCTAAACATTAATTATCTACTCCCATCTCAACACACATATATATATATTTACACTTTTGTCTCAGTTCATTGAAAATTACTTTATCGTTGTTATTATAAAAAAGCATGCAGAAAATACGAAATGAATAATGCAATTAAATGACCCTCGTATTAAATACAGACAACTATGTAATGTATTCACGTTGCGCGGAATCCAGAGGGATCCGCAATAAAATCGCTTACGAATAAAGATTGTGGTTAAACAGTTATATACAATAAATATTATATACAATAAATAACGAGTGAGTACGAAAAAATGGTAAAATACTAGACATTAACAAACACGTTTCGCGTTAACAATAATGACCAAACATAAATGTACAATAATTTACATAATAACGATATAGATGGCTTCTTAATTATTTTCTTCTTGGTGCAACAAGTAATTGCTGTAGTAGAATATGTTAACTGAGAAAAAAACAGTGCATTAGACTATTAATCAAATACTCTATTGGTTCCTTTATAAATTTGTAACCCTTGAAATACAAACATCGGCACTTAAACTTACAAAATAGTTGTTAAATACTGAATAAAATTTATTTGCACGAGTTATTCGCACAAAAATGAGAAAAAATTAAGATAAAAAATAAGACTGTTGGGAAAAACGAGTACACATACAAAACGTGTTAAAAAATTAAAGTTACGGATTATTGATATAAATTAAGTGAAATTAGTGACAATTACACCCTTTTGTAGGTGCATAATTGTTCTACATAATTGTTGGATTGGATGCAAAATTCTTAACAATGTTATATATATTAAATATTTATAATTTTTTAATATTATATATTAATATTAAATAGTAGTAGTATTTATTACACAATATTTACATGGTTATTACATTTTTACATAATTATTTTATACATTTGTTTATATGACCTTTACATTTTATCTCTTGGATATCTATTTTATAGGTTCTTGTATTAATTTTTATTTGCTTTACAGTATTTTTAACTAATCTATATATAACTCATTTGCAAATTTTATTGTTTACTCATTTACATTTTAAATTTATAACTGAAATTTAGATTAATATTGCTTTTACATAACTGAAGGTTATATTAATATTAAATATTGTACACAACAGTTTTACATATTCATTATATACCTTTTCAGTTTTTATCTTTTATCTGTTCTGAATTGTTTATCTTATGTTTCTTTCATCTTGTCTACTCTCCTTATGTTTTTATGTTTGATTATTTATATAATTAATAATCTTTTTATTAAATATTAATTTATTAACATTTATCATATTTTACTAATTATACTAATGTTTTATTATATCTATACATAACTTGCTTAAGATATGTGGTTGTTTTATATTATTACCCTTTTCTTATATGAATTAAATATATATTATGTTGCTTCTACTAGAAATTTTGAAAATTTCGGCTATTTTATTATAAAATAAAATTTTATCGAAGTGTTAAAAGTTTTAAATTAACGTATTCTATTGTTGCACTTGGGATAAATAATAACTAATGCGTATATACAATCTTTGCTCCTAACCTTCTTTTAATTCAAAAGAATTCCACGCCATAGCTGCAACCTCATTTTACTACTAGGCAGTATATATATGTGTGCGCGCGCGCGCGCGCGGTTGTGTATAATGGTATGAAACATTAAATTAAATTTTCAAATAATAAAAATATAATATATCCAGTAATTTTACAAGGGTTTGTTTATTTTATCAGTAAGTTTTCTTTATTTATTTATTGTATAATTATAGATTTTAGATTTTTTCATTTTTATTTCCTTCGTCATTTTTCATCTAACCCTTCTTGATTTATGATTAAATTCCTTTGATATTACTTTTTCTCCTATGCACACTTTTTTTTAGCTATCGTATATTAAGTAGTTTATGTTTAATTGCACTAATTGATTATATCTAATGTTAATTAATTTAATTTTTGATCCCTATTTATTTTTAATCTTGTCCTGCCTTTACTTTATCTGACGATTTTTTTATTTCTCTTATAACTTATGATTTCATGAGTTTCACACCTTTTATTCTCTTACTTCTTCTGTTTCTCATTTTTTCCTCTCTCTCATCCAATGTATCCTGTATAGCTTATTTATGTCTTTTTCCTTTTATACAGTTAGTCCAGTCCCTTGCTTTATCGTTTAAATCCCTACACTCCTGAAATATGTGTTTAAGAGTTTCAATCTTTTCTCTACATATTCTACACTTTTTTCCTCTTCTGACAGCCAGTATTGGTTTGATTTACTTTCGTTTCCCATTCTATATCATGCTAAAATCTTCATACCGCTTCTTTTCTTTTCTTCTTCCTTTTTTCGTATATACTTTCTTTATTTCCTAGTTTATTTAACCCTATCTGCTTAATTTCCTCTGTATTCTTTTATTTCTCTATATGATTTATCCATAGCTGAACCTGCTGACCTTCTTTTATGCTCCTTACCTTTTTCCATAGCGTATATGGGTTTTTTTACCAGGATATCTTGCCAGAAACGCACTCTCTCCTCTGTAAATTCTTTATTACTCTGTTTTTACTATTTTCGCATGATCTTCTATCTTCAATTCTTCTTTTTATATATTCTTTTTTTTAAATACATGTTTTTGTATTTATTATTTTATTTTAGAATGAAATTGATCTTCGCTGTTTTAATTTCTACCTTTTGTTTCTTCGTCTTCGGCATTATTACGCTGTCAGGTGTATTAACATTTAAACCTAGACACCATTTAAAAAATCTTTTCTGTATTCTTTCTCTCTCCTCACTACCTCTTCATCCCCACATTTCCGATCCATACGGCATTACAATCATATTAATGCATCAAATAACTGCATTTTCACTTTGAAATCTTCTTTGAACCAACTCTCAGCTATACTCAATATCTTGCTTAATACACAATTTGCCCTTTTTGCTAACATTTTTTTATTCTTTTCGTCTCTGTTGTTATGAGTGAAGATGTAGTTTAAATACGCAAATTTCTTTACAATCTCTATTTTACTATTATTCCACCTAAATATTTTTTCTTTTCTTTTTCCTCCCGTTTTTTAAAGTGCAAAATTTTTGTCTTTTCTGAGATCAATTCCAATCCTTTTCTTTGTAAATAATTGCTTAGAATTCTTAATAGCTCTCTCGTTTTTTAACATACCTTATTCCTATCAATCTCTTGGTCTCGAATTTTGTTATTATCACCAGATCGTCGGCATATATTAACGATCTAATGCTTGACTTACCGATTTTTACACCTGAGTTGCGGGATGCCTTAAGCTCATCCTCCAGATCTGCCATCACTATGTTAAATAGCGTTGAACTTAATGGGCATCTTTGCCACACACCTAATTCTATACTGAGTCTTGCAATGATAATTTTCGAGCATGTATTTTCATAGATTTCCTTTGTTCTTTCAATAAACACTTTCTGTATCCCTACTTTTTCAAATCTTTTTTCTGTCTATTTTATCGAATGTCGACTTTAGAATAAAAAAAAAGAATGAAGATCTCTCCTTTCTCTTTCTTCAATTACTCGTCTATGATGATTTTAAAAACATAAATCGTATCAACCGTTCCTTTTTTCCTCCTAAATCCATATTGGGTATCGATATACCTTTTTTCCTTCTCCATATGTTGTTCTATTTTATTTTTGATTAATTCTACATAAATTTTGTACCCAGTGTCTATTAGAGTTATTCCTTTATAATTCTTTACATTGTCTTTTCCCCCCTTTTTGTACACTGGTATAACTATGCCGGTTCTCCATTTACTTGCCAGACTCTCTCTATACATTATGTCTTGTAGAATTTTTGCAAGCTCAATGCGACTCCTCCACTTCAATGTTTCTACATTTCACCTGTTATTTCATCCTTTCCCGGTCATTTATTTTCTTTCATTTTCTCTATTATTTCTAAAATTTCTTCAATTTTAATTTCTTTTCCTTCTGTTATGTCTCTGTGCATGTTACCTTCTGTCTCTATGTTCAATTCTTTTTCATCTTGAATAGTGTTTACCTAATATGTATCTCGAAAGTTTTTTAACCATTCTTCTTTGCTTATTTTCTCGCTTATCATTTCTTTCTTTTTTCTGCTTCTGTTAATTAACTTCCAGAACTCCTTTCCTGTTTTGACCTTTGCTGCCTGTTCTTTTTCTTTTTCTTTCTCTTTCTTTTTCTTATATTTTATATACTCCCTGAATTTCTTATTACATTTATGTATTCCCTTCTGACCTTTTCATCATTATCTTTTTTATACTTTTTATATATCATCAATACTTTGTTTTTTCCCTCTCAGCACTGCTCATCCCAACAAATTTTACTGTATCTTTTTTTTATAATTTTTGTTATCTTTGATTCTGTCATTTATTTTTATTGCCATTTTCATTCTCGTTTTTAGCTTATCCCATGATTGTACTTCATTTATGTTCTCTAACTTTTTTTTGTACTCCGCTATCTCTTTCACTTCCTATATATATCTTTTGATTTCTCTTTTTTTCTTTCTTTTTCTTCTTTAAACCTTTCATCTAGCTCTATTATCAGTGGTTGATTGTCAAAGTTTGTGCTTTCCAATATTTTCATTCTTTTAATTACCTTATCTGTCTCCATGTTAATTTCCTCTTTATGTATTATCCTGTCTTTATACGCTCTATTTTCCTTCTCCTAATCTACTACCCATCCCTCTTTTTATCTGTGCGTGTATTAAATCCTCACCTATTATTATAATTTCTTTTTAGTTTTCTTCCACAAACCTATCCAATTCTTTATAATTCTCTTGTATTTTTCATCTCTTGTAGACTACTGCAATATTGTAAACTGCTTCCTTGAATTTTGATCTTTACTGTAATTAACTGTTCTGATACTATATTTATACTTCTAATTTTAATTCCTTTGCCACTTCTGATGGCTACCAACATTTCCTCTTGCCCTTCCTTTACTTTTCTCTTTTTCCGCGTGGCTATTTCCTATTACATAATCTCCTAAATTCTTTTTTATTAATTTTGTTTTTCTTTTCTGTTATTCAGATTTTCTCTAATCCTATTACGTCCCAGTTTTGCTGCTACTACTGCCACCAACTGCCATCCCTGTTTGTCCATATTGTATAATGCAGCCACGTTCCAAAATCCTATTTTTATCCCTCTATTCTCTCCTTACTTCTCTCTACACTCCTTATTTTTTGTGCTTTTGTGTTTAACTCTTGTATGTTGTAACTTTTCGAAAACACTATCCCTTGTTTTCGCTGAAACCTTAGTATTCTTCTCTTCCTATTATTTTATTTCCTTTTATATACCAGCTGTCTCCCGATTCTTTTAGTATTTTAAATTTTTCTAATAACACCCTTCGGTTCTCTCTTTCTATAAATGTCAAATCCCTGTTTATGTATATTTTTGTTCCTTTTAATTGATTTTTTTCTCATTACAGTATTAACATCATCCCCATCTGCTAATGTTACCCCCTACTTTTTAAAATCCTTCGCGTTACCTTTCCATATGTTTTAATTCCTATCTTAATCTTAAGCTGCTTTTCCAACCACTTCTTCATACCATCCTTTAGTTTAATTGCTTTGTCCTTTAATCCTGTGACTAGTATGTTATTTTTCTTAATTTCTCTCTCTCTTCTTTCCATCCTCCATTCTATACTTTTACTTTCTTGTTCTTATTGCACGTGTTTTTGTGAACCTAAGTTGTTATTTAGATCCTCTCTTTTTCTCTCCTTTCGTCTTGTTGTTACTATATACCATTCTTCCTTACTCTCTTCAATTCCCGTTACCCTTCTTTCACTTTCTTGATATTGTTTTTCTATTTTCTCTATTTTATTTATATATCCCTGTAGTTTATTTTTTCTCCCTTCCCATTCCTTCTTCCATTTTTTCACTTCTGCTCTCCACTCTTTCAATCTCCAGATTTTTTTTGTACTCTTTTAGTTCATGTAGGATTATTTCTAAGCTTTTCTCACTTTCGCTCTTCTTAATTTTCTTCGGAGTCGCAAGTATCTTTTTACGAACTATTTTTTTCTTCTGAAAATTATTTACTTTTATATTGATTTCCGGAGATGACCTTATTTTTCTTTTTAGACCCCTCTCTATTATAAAATTATCCATTTTCTTTGTAATATACTCGTAATCTGTCCTCTTGCTCTTTCCCACTGGTTTTCTTTGCGCCTGCGCCTTCTAACACTAACCTTTACTTGTAATTGGCTGTTCTATTCACTCTTACTCTTGTGATTAGCCGTTTCGCTTTTTTTTAGCGCTTTCTATTGTTCACTTCAGATTTTACTGTGATTAAATATTAAATATCGTTATTTTCGTTATTTATTATTGTATAATAAATGTATAATATGTATTGTATTATTGTATAATGTTACTATTATTATTTTCATTATTTATTATTGTAAATTTTAAATTAATATCTAATTTACTAAATTTGATGGCCGAATACAAATTATTTTTCTAATATTATCTTAAAGAAATCGGTTTTAATTTTTTTCTCATATATTAGTAATTATGGTACAAATACTACAAATTCTAAAAAATGAGTGACGAAGGACGAGGAATTTATTATTATAAAACAGATTTTTTTTCTTTTTTATATAAATGTCATACATAATTTAAATAAATTCATAAATTCAAAAATAAATTAAACAATTTATCGAATATTGATTAAATATTCATATAGAATTTTTTAATATGCTATAAAAATGAGCTACAGGTTGGTTTTGTTCGCAGAGTTGGCATTGAGCATACGCAAGGTGATGGCCCAGGAGCTTACATTAGTGCCACTTCAATTTCTACTCCTAAAAAGACAATTCCGGAATCGAGTGGCGAATCCCATGATGAAGGTACTGATCATGCAGCATCAGACTCTGATTCCTCTGATTAAATATCGCGAATATCGGAGAACTTCACAGTTATTGTACTGCTGAAAACTGAATGATTTTGATCGTAGCTAACTTTGAATGTGCTAATTAAAATATTTTAAGCAGCTTGTTGTTAATAAAATAAAAACAGACGTCTTAAATTAATTAAAACTAAAATATTGCTACGGACCTAAAGAACGTTTTCGTAATTTATTTATAGAGTGCATTATTTATCTATTTGGGGTACAATTCTATTTTGATTTAGACATTATTAAACAGATTTTGTTGCGGTTTTTTTTTTTCTAAAAAGATTAAATTATTATATATTGAATTTAATACTTAAAGAATAATTTTAAAGTATATATATCAAAGTAAAAATTTATTTATTTTTTTAATTGCAATAACATTTTATTCTTGTAAATGAAAATTTATAGTAGGAACAATATTTTATTTACATAATGTTAAAAAATTATTATCCAAATTAAAATGGCTAACACACACAAACATATTCATTCATTCGTTCATTACTTCGTTATCTCATAAATTCATTATTTAATAATAATTTAATTGAAGATTATATAAAATAAATTTCTATTCTTAGTTTTTTCTATTTAATTAAAACTTATTGTAATTATTAATTTTATTTTTTTTAAATTATAAAAATTGCATTTCAAACGATACATTTTTAATTCATAGGCATTAGTCTAATTCTTTTTTAACAATAAGAAAATTTTTTTCATTTAAAATAATTTATATTACTTTTGTTGTTATTTATGAAATAATAAATAATGACTATTTTGATTTATAATTCAATTGAAAGTAACAAAGTTGTCATTTTACATAATTAAATTAAATCATTATTTTTATTATAATTATTTATTTCCTACGTTAAATTTTTTCGAAATTATTTTAGTGTACATATAAATGTAATCGTTATGTTGAATCCAATCAAAATGAAATATTACCACGCATTTCAACCGTATAACTATAACAACAGAAGCAAACTCGGGAAATGAAAAAACAGGAAAGGCACAAAAAGTATATACACTAAAGATATGAAAAGATCAGTTTTATTTGAGCAAACTAATTTTTAATTAACAAAAAATAATGAGAAAATAATAATATAACAGAGAAAAATTAACTCAATAAAATTAAATCAAAATTGCTAAATATAAAATAATACCTGTAGTAAATAATAATTAGTCATACTTTATCAGAAATTATAAATAATATTGATATAAAAAAAATAAAACTAAAAAGGAATAATTTGTGAACCGTGTATAATTATCTAGTATTTCGTTATATGTACACCTTCGACGTGATAATACCGAACATTATATCATATATTTTGTAACTTAGCTTTTAACGACAATGATCATAAATTTCATTTTCGGTAGTTAGGTCATTTAAACGGCTTCACTTGCAAGCACGAAGCAAGAAAACATAAGAAATGAATGTGTTATACATTGATAGATTATTTCAATCTGAAATTTTATAATTTACATATTTTTATTGTATAAATGTATGTGTATAGATACGCGTTCAAAATATGATTTATTTATGAACTAAATAATTATATATAAATTATAAGGTATGTACAACTTAATATCTCATATTTTATTAATCATATTTTTTATTTTATTACAAAAGTTACAAATAATCTAACTTTTAAATCGTTCTTAATAGAATGTAAAGGTTATTAATTTTTTGCTATTGCACATATTACGATAAATAAAACAATATTTTTGTGGTACTACTAATTAAATTATGATTTAACTAAAGAGTTTGTAAGTAATGTTATCTGTACTTACAAACGTAACGTATTGTAAGTAATTATATATAATTTTTTTTTTTAGTTTAAATTTTGAAAAATACTATAAAGATATTAGCTACTTTTTATGTATTTTAATTTTACTTTCAGTTACCAAGTTAATATTTTTACAAATAATTTATATTTTTTATAATTATATCATCTAAATTAACTTTATAAACTAAAATAGATCTCAGAAAAGTAATAAGAAATATCCATAATTTAACTATATTTAATTTTTTCTAAACTTGTTTACGTACTAAATGAAGCAAATAAATTAAACACATTAAACGAAAGTTGAATTGAATAAAACAAATAAAATTATCACATTTAATGAAAGCGTGTATAAACTGTACGTGCCTCGTTGTTTCAATCAAGTTCGGGCAATACGGATTTTTTTTCGATAACTAATAAAACAATTATAGTTTTTGCTGTTTAAATGATCATTATGCAATTATTTGCCTATAGTTGAAATTGCTTTAACTAATAACACCTTAGAATGTCAAAGACTAGCTCGATTTTTGATAATTTTTTCGAATAAAATTTAATTCAACTGTTTAATAATTTTTATTTATCAAAAATTTTGTTGTTGCTTAAAAAATGTTATACAACATATTAATAATTAATTAATTTGTGTATGAAATTTCATTTAAATAATTGAAATACAATTTTTATTTAATACTTAAGAACTACAAAACTTTACAATAAACAAATAAATTAATTAATAAATAATTTTATTGTTAGTATACAACTTATTATATAATAAATATATTCAAAATTTATTACAAAACAAAAATCTATAAAATTATAGATAAGATTTTATAACTTCATTTTATGTATACTTAGAACTTATTAAAAATATTTTAATAATGATTATTTCCTATTATTTTTATTTTCAACACAAAATAACTTATATTTGATAAAATATGAAAAATATTTACAATAATTATTATAAGGTATAATTATTACTTGACTTAATTAATTTTGTTTATATATATTTTGAACATAATAAGAGATATAATACAATGGTATTTAATTATTATTAAATATATAATGTTTTATAAATATAATCGTTATAGCACTTGATGTTAAAAAAACATTAAGTTTATTTTGAAACTAATGACCACTTTTCTAAATAAAAATAGAAATGAATCTTGCCTTCATCGATTTTTAGTATGTATAAGTCTATATTGTAGTTTGTTATCATTGTTGTTAGAATGTCATACCGGTCCATAATAAAAAGTAAACATTTTATCAAAGAAATGTGTGATTGGTAGCTATTATCACTCTTTCTCAGAAATATAAAAAACGTGCGAATATTGAATTGTTCAAGAGTATTTTTATGCGTTCTATCACATTTCCTTCTATTTTTATTGTTTTATACAGTATTATTTATGAACGTTGATTAAATAGGAAGTAAATAATATTAGATAGTAATAAATATTTTAAATTTGTTAACTTAAGATGATTTTTTTATAAAAAATACTTAAATTGCTTGTATAATTTATTATTGCAGTGCCTAGATGTAATTAATTTTAATTTTATGTGGAAATTTCAATATTTTATAGTATTAAAATCTTCAGGGAATTAATTAATAAAATATTATATGGTAAAATCGTAGTCATGTAGCAGGTAATTAATAGTTACGAATTTAAATGAAACAAAGCTTAAGGAATATATCATCGAAATATGGAGCAATATTTTCATATTAATTAATAAATAATTAAATTTTGTAAATTAATTAAATTATAATTAATAATAAAAAAATGTATAAACAAATATAAGTATTAAAGAAAAATTTAATTTATTTTATTTCTTAATATATACAGTTCTTTTTACGCTTATTTTTATATTTAGGATGTGTGTCAGGATCGAGGCTAGAAATATGGGTTAAAACACTCTGGCACAGACTTTTAAATTAAACTTCGTTTTATTGATATTGAAGTTAATGATTGAATGATCGATTTTAATTTTCACTTTTACAGTTTGAAATCGAAGTCCTCCCATTTATGAATATTAAACATTAGTCATTTCATTTCATTTAATTTCTTATAAATTTACAAAATTAAATTATTTTTTAAAATTTACTATTCACATTTTTAAAAACTATTTCCCGTAGCTAATAATAATAATTAAATTAATAATAGTAATAATAATAATAATAATAATAATAATAATAATAAATAAATAATATTAATAAATTTGCAAAAAATAAGAATTTCATCAACTTAACTAATGTTTGTATTGATATTCCGTCAATAAAAATATTATTTCCATTATATCAATAAGTTATATAAATCTTTTAATTTAATTATATTCTTTGAAGAAAAGTCTATATTGCCTCATTATTATATTCGCTATCGGCGACAATACGGCTAAACCAAAAATGTAATTTTAAGAATAATGAAATCAAGATGCAGCGAAAACTTTTATAATGAATTCGTTGCATTTAGGTTGTACTTTAATAAAAATTTTTAAATACATCAGAACGCTTCTATTCCACATATCTCAATAATATATAAAGATGCTTGACCATTAACATTTTTATTAAAGATAAATCCAATATACACTTTTACAGCATGAGGCTTAGCTGCGTAAGTTTTATTTAAAATATATTAACTTTTGTTTAACAATTTTATTGCTCCTGAATAAGGATCCAAAGAGTAATTTCTAGTCCTACATTTAGCATTTGGGGTGACTGATCTTAAGTGATCTTTACATCATCACAAATAAATCTCATAGATTTTAAGATAGATATTAAGGTTAGATAACATTTTTTCAGAATTTGAATAGTTTTCAGTTTATATTTGTTTAATACTTTTGACAGATATTTATTTTTTTATCTAATATAAAAAGTACATGTTTATGTCTTTTTTATAATAATATCATAATGTTTTATAATTAAAGAAACCATTTCAATTTATATAAATAAATATTATGAATAAAATTAATACATTGGACAAAAATATAGTTTTATACTTTATCAAAATCTAAATAATTTTCCATTCATATATATTTTAAGATCTATATGTTCTAGCAAAAAAATTATATTGCAATATTTATAATTTTGTTTTAAATATTTTATTACGTTCTTGATTTGTTAAATAAATAAACCTCCATACAAAGCATCTATATTAAAAAAAATTATATCAAATAAATACACATCTTTACTGTACAAACTAATTTATTTATTCAAAAAAAAAGATAATTATTTAAAAAAATACGTACTAAAAAAATTTTTAATGTCTGAATTTTATTCTGTTAAGAATATACATTTATTTTTACTATTTTTAAATATTACAAATTACTTTCATATTATTCAAATAATATTTCATTTTTTAACAATTATCTATACTTGTTTTACTCAATATTTCATTTTATGTTCAATTTTATAGAAGCTGTAAAAATATAAAAGATAAAAATGTAAAATAGTCGTTTTAACTAATTTTTCAATAATAGATATAAAAAAAAAAATTTCCAAATGAGTAGATATTGAAAAATAAAACATGTATTATGATACAAATATTTTCTTTTGTTAGAAATTTCATTTAATTTGCAAAAAAATTGAAATAAGTAGTAGGAAAGGAATAATTTAAATAAAATTTAAGACTTTATTAAGAAAAATAAGAAAGTTTATTTATATGAAAAAATTTTAATACGTAAAATATGTATTTAACTTTTGTAATTAAGTCATATATAGTTTTTTTAATTATATATTTATAAAATAAAAATTAGGTCAATTTTATTCAGATTCATAATGTGATGATTAAATATAAATCAATATATTATCTTTCATTACGTAATAAATCAAAAATTGTCATAGATACAATCTCAATTTTTTTTAATTTCAAAACAAAATTGAGTATCTTCTTTTTAATTCATTTTGAAATACATAAAGTATTTGCTTAAACAATATTTAACAATAACATTAAGTTATTATAGATAATAAAAACAACAACAACAATAATAATAATAATAATAATAATAATAATAATATTGTATTATAAAAAATGTTTGTATTCGTGTAAAATATATCAAAATAAAATCGATAATTTCTTACTTTGTAAGATATGAAATTTGTCTGAATAATATAGTACAATTAGAGAAAAAATTTCAAGTTTCCAACAATTTAAAAATTTTAATTTTTAAAAATATGATAGTATAATATAAAAGTAACGATTCAGTAATAGATAAAAAAATAATTCAAAATTTATATATTTATTATTTAGTGCACAGTTTTCTGAAAATAGTAAAAAAGATTGAACAAATACTTGCGTGAATAAGTATGTAAATTTTAAGTTTGTAATATTAGAAACCATTATCATGTACTTCTAATGAAAAATTAATTCGCTTCAAAAAAACTGTATCAAAAACTTTAATTATTCTTATTATTTAATACTAATATTATCGTGCGTTATCTGGCAAGATATTTATATCCAAATTTATAAATTAAGTTTATAACATTATACAGTAGGGTAAGTTATATATATATATATATATATAATTTATGGAATTATATTAACATTACTGGACAAAAATAATATTAAAAAAATATCATGGTAATAAATTGTAATAGAGAAATTTCAAGAAATTTTACTTGGAAAAATTATTGAAAAATTAATCAACTTATTTATTTATCTTAAATACCATAATTTATATTTGCAAATTAATTTATCTCATAGTTTTTTATTTTATTTACAAATAATTTTTATAATCATAGCATAGATATAATATTTTAAACAAATATTTCAGTATTACCAAAAATAACTAAATCTATTTTATTTTCTGATAAATAAAATAATATAGTAACATATGTGCTAACATGTGTATATTTATTTAAGAGAATTTTCCAAAATTGAAAATAAACTTTTTGCGAAAAAAGTAAAACATATTCCAAGTTTAATTTTGTATAAAATAAAAAAAATAACAACAAAGAAAGTGATGGAAAATTAACCATGTATAAAATAAATCTATAAATAATATAAATTTAATAATAATTTATATTCAGAAATATCGTAAAAAATTGAATAATTAAATATACAACGGTAAAGCTTCTTAAAATGTTAATTAAAAAAAAAGTAGCTTTTTTGTAAGTGTACAATGTACTGTATTTATGCAAATGTGTACGGATGAATAATTTGTAAAAAATTTGTGAATCATTAATTATATATATGTAATATTATTATGTACAACTACAAGGCAATAGAATCTTTGAAATGAATACAAATATTATCACTCGTGACTATAAATATTAATATAGATAATTTAAAAAAAATTATTAGACCGTCACCTGAAAAGTTTAAATATAAAAATTTTATGATTAAAAATTAAGTTGAGAAAAAAGTAAGTTATAAATGTATTTGTTCTTAATGATGTACTTACACAGTACATTAGAATTTTGCATAAATTGAAATAAGTAAAGAAGCAATTGGTAAATTTGAGTTGAAATGTTAGAGATAGCATAATTTCTTTGTAAGTATGTATGTGCATAAATGTACTTATATGTGTACTTATATAATTACAAAATAAAGTTATAAGAAAAAAAAATATAATACGTGCGCTGTTTGAACTTATAATTTTAACCATAAAGAAATTTCGATTTATCGATCATTTATCAATAAATTTTATTTGATCGATAAATATTAAAATATTGCTGATTGTATTTATTAATATTTAATATTTTGATTAATGTTAAATAATTAAAATATAGCCAAAATTCTGGAAATTACTAATTACATTGATGATGCGTTAGCATTTTCTAAATCCATAAAGTTTATAAAAAAAAACATACATATATACTTACACGCATATAAATAAATACCAATAAATAAAAATAAAAAAATAAACAAAAAAAATTAAAGTTATAAATATATAGCTTTAGCAGAATTAATTATAATTAAATATTACTTTGACGATACTGCTTGTTTTATGTTTTCCAGGCGTACAAAAATTAATTTAAGAGTAAAATAAAAAAAAAGTTAAAGTGATATTTGTGTATGCATTATACCTTAGTTCTACATAATGTTATTTGAATGCTAAACATTAAAAAGAGAAAAAAGGATGAATATAATTGTGAGATAAGAAAAACGACGTATTCTTGTGTATGTATTATACGGAAAGTTATAATTAAATATAATTATTCAATAATACAATTGTAAAAGAAAAAAAGAAAAAAGGTAAGAGTAGCCAATGATTCCATTGTCAACTTGAGAAAGTCATCGATAAATTTTATGTATCGATAGATAATATAATATGTTTAAATTATTAAAATTTATCCTTGTCATATAATTTTAATCATTATGTACTTACTTTTTTTAACAATTTCAAGTTTTTATTTTACTTATAGTCATTCAAATTTATTAATATTTCGTAGCAAATAACGTATTTTAATTATTTTAATATCAATAGTTTTATATAATATTAATTTATTTTAATTATAATTGTAATTATAAATTAAATGCAAATCTTAATTATTTGTATATAATTCATGTAGGTACTATTTTGAAAAAAGTATTTAATTAGTCTTAAAAAGTATTTAAGATTATTATGCATAACTTTAATATATTATGAATGATAATAATAATAATAGTAGTAGTAGTAGTAGTAGTAGTAGTAGTAGTAGTAGTAGTAGATATTTTTATATCTTTATCCAAAGTTATTTTTGTAAAAAAACTAAAAATTCAAAAAATCGACTAAAAATCGGAGTACAAATAAAATTGAAGTGATTAAATATTATTTAATATTTTTTCCAATGAAAAAAAATTAGGAAAATTTATTGGAACAGATTCAGCAATTTATAATCTGGTATCTATTACTATTAATAATGGTGATTTTGTTTTTAAAATTTTGCAAATATAATCTTTCGTCCCGAAAAAAATCGACCCTTAATTAAGTAACAAGACCTTAGTGGTATGAAAGCAGGCAAAGGAAGAACTTTGCATCACATAAAGTGAGTGAATCGATAAGTTGACCTCAGAAAATTAAGTCCACTTCTTATTTTATAAATAGCCATTTTAGAAGTTTTTTTAAATATTTTAACATCAGTATTCGTTTAAATATGGTACTTTCTTTTAAAAAATGTTTTTGAGAATAAGACTTCTATTCACTGTTTTATTTACTATACAATCAAAATTTTGTAACTTTTTACTGAAAATATGGATTAATCAGTCTAATTTGAATATATATTGATTAATTTACTAAAATTGAAGTTCAATAAGAACAAAAAATTTTTTTTCAACTTTCAAATAATATTATGTATTTTTTTTTTTATTTTAGAATGAAAAATTAAAAACCCAAATATATAAAATACATAATTTTATATTATAGTTACAGATATTTATTAATAAATTATTAAAAACTAAATTTTTAAATCTAACATTTGTTATGAAAGAAACTGTATTTGAAATAAGTGAAGTTAAATTTAATAATATATAATAAATAATCAACATTTAAAAATTCAAAATAATATTTAATTTTATTAAATATAAATATTATTAAATTAATAATCAATATAATAAAAAAATAATAAAAACTTTAATTTATTAAAAAATAGAAAATAAGTTAATAAATATATTTTTAACAAATATATGTAAATGTAATTTTACATTTTCTATTCATATTGAACTCTTAATGTACCGTATAAATCTTGTGAAACACTAATCCTTTTTTTATAATATAAAACTTAATGCTATTTCTTTACTAAAACAAATTGCATTAAAATTGACCATATTTTTTAATTTAAACTATATAAAACGTATAATTCATATTTTTCAGTTATATGATACATTGAGTTAAACTTTAAATTCTTCGTTTGGATCATATTTATGTTTTTATCATC
This sequence comes from Platyscapa corneri, assembly GCA_018907185.1. Taxonomy (NCBI): domain Eukaryota; kingdom Metazoa; phylum Arthropoda; class Insecta; order Hymenoptera; family Agaonidae; genus Platyscapa; species Platyscapa corneri. The sequence continues at coordinate 561,103 of JACCHW010000075.1, forward strand.
ATTGTAATTGTCTAAAGAATAATTTTAATCCCAATATAATTAATATGACGTATTGAGTTCTTGCTCGTAATTTTTTAAAAATCTTTTACGTCGACTATAGTAGAGTATAGTATAGTAGTTTATTGAACAATATTATATTGTCATGATACACTATATTATTTGATAATACATTTGTTTTACGTAAAAGCAATACATATAAACTTTAATTATCTATTCGCATCATAACATATATATATATATATATTTACGCTTTTGTCTCAGTTAATTAAAAATTATTTTATCACTGTTATTTTACGTTACATACAAAACTCCAATCTTAAAATATTCATTGTTTTTTAAATATATATCAAACTTATGCATCGATTTTACTAAATCTGTATCAATGAGTTGTTAATATAAATTTATGTTATTTTTGTTATATTTACTTTTTAAAGTAATTTATTCTCAAATAATCATGTGTTTATTTTAATTATATAACTTAAAAAACTATTTAAAAAATTTTTAATTAAAAATATTGAACTATTCTAATAAGATATTTATTACTTTAATTCAAATTTTAAAGTATATTTTGATTGCTAAACACTATTATTAGATCAATAAAAAATTGCCTTTTGAACTTTTTATTTAAAATTTATAATTATATTATATTAGTTCTATTGAATCCTTGAGCATCCTCCCATAATAACATATGCACATTAAGAATTGAAATTTCTTGAACTATGTAATTGCAGTTAAAGCTGGTGAAGCTCTGTTGATAAGTTAGTATACACCTTTATTAAAACTTACATTTTCTATTTGTATGGTAATAGTATGATATTTGGGTTCGATATTTATGGATATTTAAATTGTCAAATATAAAATATATTGTAATAGATAAAATGTTACGGAGTATTTAGAGATGTAATATGTAATTTGTGTAAAAGTTTTTAAATTATGTGGACTGTTAAATAATAATTTGTATTTTATTATTGCGTTATTAGTTGAGTTACAATATAAAAATTTATTGAATATTATTTTATTTTATTAAAATATAATGATGGAATCATAATGAGTACTGAGAATCTTAGGTTTGAGAATTGCAGAATATGTTATGAACTGTTATTTGTTATGATTATTTCTTTTTTTCTGGAAAAAAATTATCAAATAAAAATTAAAAGTTTGATTTAATCAATTCCAATAAAAGTTATTTACGTTACATTTTGTACAATGATTTTTACTATATCAATTTTTTGCATATGTTTTATTCGAATATTAAATTTTTTTTTCGAAATATTAAATTTTTTAAGAAACGCTAAAAAATTTAATTTGAACCAATCTATTACATCATTATTATAAATATTAAAAATTGTTTTTAATAAATATGTTTGAGTATTTACTTAAAAAAGTAAAAAACTATTTTGAAATAAAAAATTATAAAAATATTGTTTTCAAAAAAAATTAAGTTTTTAAAATCTATCAAACATTAATATATATAATTACAAGATAAATATAATATATTTAGTAATTTTTAAATATTACAAAATATATATCTGTTAAAAATGAAATATAAATATCTGCTTAAATTTGTAAAAATATTTGTTTAAAAAATACAAATATGTATAAAGAAAAAATTATTAAAAAATAAATAGACATTTAAACAACTAAATTTAGATTAAGCGTTAATAATAAATAATAAATGAAAGAGAGAATGTAGAATGCTAAACTATAAAATAATTATATTTATATTTAAGATACAAGATATAATTTATATTATAAAAATGTTTAAAAATTATATAACAGATAAATTTCTTTTAAAAGTGCGTATGATACTTAACCGAAAACCTTTAATAAAATAAAAATTAGTTTCAAAATCCTTATCATTATACGAAATAAATTCTAATATATAGATCTTTCATTAATTTAAACATTATTGAATGTGAAAGAGAATGTCACTCAATCTCGTATCACTTTGATTTTTCGATCGATCAGTACTAGCTCACGCGCACACTCGTTTCCCCCTTCCTTTTTCTCTTGGTCCTTTTCTCTTCCTGTTACGGGGTGAACCTGAAGTGCAGTGCCAAGCGTCTCGGCCGATAGGCAGCGCCGTCACCGATTACGAGTCCAATTCTCCGACATCTCTCTCAGCTGATTCGTGTTTACTAGCAAACAAAGGAAAGAAGAGGAATTTTGAGCAAGCAAAGTATAACGCCAGTTCAGTGTTAGACATCGACTGAATACTTGTGTTTTGTTCTGCCTGTGTCTAATCTGCGTTTTATTTCGTACTCTTTATTCTCGTCGCGCCCAGAGAGAAGTAAACCCGTTTGTGGAAATAGTGCGCAGTGACAGAAGAAAGATTTGATTTAGGACTTAGTGTCTTCAAAAGCTTTTGCTCTATAGCTTTTGTGTCGCATACTGGTTCAACCGCCGAAGAAAAAATACGAGAGGCCGTTCATCTAGACCTGTTCAACGATTTTAACACATCGCGGATACGCGCTACGCAGCTTCAAGGCACACAGTGAGTAGCGCGTGTGTATCGTAGTGGGTCGGGTGAGCGCGCGCCACCTTGCTTAACGATATACGTCGTTGTTGACATCTTTTTAGCTGACCGTGTATGGCGGCGCGTCGCGTTGCCTGCAGGAGCCTTCGCATTTCTTAAAGTTGAAATTCATGCGATTATAGGGATATTTCATTAATTTCTGCTTTTTATAGCAATGATGGTGCATAAAATAATTTAACACGCTTAATTTGTCACGATAAAACAATTAATAACGTCGTTCATTTTGATGATTAAGTAGTAAAAAACGCACTTTTACCGGAATGATGATTAGAATAACGTAGAAATAAGACTTGTGAGAGAATGTGATAAATAAAAATTAAAAATAAAAAATCTATTATATACATAAAATATTAACCTCGGATTTGATTTTCTAATCAATGTAGTCTAAACACCCCTATAAACTTTCATAACTTTTTGTGTACGATTTTTTATTTATATTTCCAGATGCGTAAATTATTCTATATAAAAAGTAAATAATTTACAAATCATTCTTTTGCCGTTTATATTTTTTAAAATTGTAATGTATACTTTTTAATACAAATTTTAGAGATAGGAATCGGATGCAGAAAAACATTTACTATTTAACATTTCATAAAGTCAATTATTAGGCTATATTCATTAACATAAAAAAAAATATTTAGATGTATAAGATGAATTGTGTCAACCATGATTTTAAAACTTGTTTATTGCGATTCATTCTTTATAAGTACAGTATATGAATTATTAAATATAATTCATTTTATTTTATTTAAAAAATATACTTTTGATTTTCTAATTTGTAAGATAATCTAATTTTTTACAAATAATGCAAAAGTTATACCAACATTTTTGAAACAAAGATAAAATTATTATCTTATAATTTAATTTTTTCATTCAGCTTCAAATATATCTTTTTTACATGCATCTTAATGACTAGCTTGAAAAATATATATTGCAATTATAAAAATTAAATTGAAATACTCTTATTTTTAAAGTAAAAGATTATTATTAGGTTATTATAATTTATGGACTTTAATATTTTTTAATTATTAGTGTATTAAAGAAAATTATAATCATGTAGTGGCTATAAATGATATTATAATCATATTTGTATTATTAAATACATACACCATCAAATAAAAGAATCAGGTATAAAATATGCAATAGCTTTTGTATTTAATGGTAACGTAATTATTTGTTAATGAAAGAGTTCTCAATTTCAGAAATAATGGATATTTTGCAACTATGTGTTTTTAGAAAATTCTATTATAATGCAAATTTTTTATTATTTACTCTTTTTTAAAATTATTTTAAGTTTTTATATTGAAATATAAATTGTTTTATAAGTTAGACAAATTTTGTATAATTCACAATAAATTGTTATGTCAATTAAGAATTAAAAATTTGTTTTAAATATAGCTTTTCCTATTCCATGATAACATATTGCAATCATGTAATATGATAATGATTACTATAGTAGTATAAAATAATATTATAATATCATCAACAGTTACTGAAAATATTTATATAATAATGTATTTCTATTAAATGTACAATAACGTATAGACATTTAAATTCAATGCTAAAATTGAAATCTTACTTTGAATACATGTAAAATTTCCTGTATACCAAACATTGTTTAATATATGAAGGATACAATACAATGTTTCTGTTATAAAAATATAAATTTTAAAATACCTACAACTATCATAAAATTATTGTTTTAATTATAATTAAATAATTTAAATATTTCAAAAATACTCTTAATACCGCTGCAGTATAGAAATTTGTTAAAGTGAAATTTCTATGAAATTAATATTATTTTTATAAACTGAAATTTTATTGGATGTCAAATGAAAATATATGAAATTTATAAGAATTATTATAAAAAAAAGTTTGTTATAAAAATGTATTCGTATATTACATTTATTTATGTACAATATTAGTTTCTAAAAAATAATTTGATTTCATAATTTACAGAAAAATAGTCAATTTTTATCGTTGTTTTATTATTTTATAATAATTAAATAATCACATAAAATATTTTTTGTAGTAAAATTATCCTATTTTTTTTTAATTGAGACATAATTTAAACTTTTAGCATACGTAAATTCGCTTATATGCATCAACGTAAATTAACTTACTTAAGAGTTGATTATTGCGCAATACTTTAATAAATAAACTTTATTATAATAAATAATTCTCTAGTAGATACCAAATCTAAATAAATACATAAATAATATATTGATAAATATGTCTAATATTTAATTTATTATTTAAAAAGAATAAAAATCATATATTCGAAAATTAATAGAATAAAATTAAAAACATTACCTATAAACGGTTTAATTAGTTTTTAAAATATTATGCATGTATATCATATACTATATACAAATTTTTATGGTATTTACTTAAAGTGATATAATTAGTAATAGAATATCAGAGAACAATCATTTTTAGATAATTTTTATAATTTTAATGTGTGCAATTAAAAAATCTTTATATAATTAATAAAAACATTTTTATGATATGTGTATAATTCTTATTTAATAGTAATATAATTTATAAATTATAACTACATAAATACGTATGTTAGAACGATTATTCTATTTTGTAAATATTAAATTTTAATTAAGATTTAACTAGATCGTTAATCAATTTTATTTGAATTTTATTTTTTTTTTTAAAATGCAACTTTCTTATAGAAAAATATATTTGGGTATACTGTAATACTACATAAATAAATGTTTATTATAGTTTATATTTAAATTTTTCGTTTAATTTTTTTATTTAAAATAGTCTAGTATGCTTCAAAATTAATTTACAAATTAAAGTTTAATTTTATAGTATTTTCAATTTTTAATTACTAAAGAAAAAGATCTTTAAAACGCAAAAATATTTGTCAACCATATTATTATATATTATATATTACTATATTATATCCATTTGATTTTAAGATTTTTGCATTGAATTAAAAGTGATATTAAAATATATTTTGAAAAATAATGTTAAGATTTGAAAATATTAATTATATTACAATTCAGATACTATTTAGCATACAAATATAGCATCAAGAAGCTTTAAACCTATTTAGTTAATATTTAATGTATTTTGTATATGGGAGAAGTAACATTTTTGTAATAATTGAAAAATTTGTTATTATAATTTATAGTATTAATTTGTTTGTTTAAAAACTTAGTAATTATATGTTAAGTAAAAGTGTTATTTTGTATTCAAAGTGAAATTGTGCACTAAAAACTATAAGTTATTAGGATAATCCGAAGCACGTGAAAAATCTAAAACATTATGTATGATAAATTTATTATTATTTACTAAATATTACAAGATATTATTTATTAATATCGTCAATAAGCAGACAAAAGTTTGAGCTATTAAAAATATATATATATATTAAACTGGAATAAGTGAATTAACATATTAAATGTATGAAACTGTTTAAAATTTATGTAAAAAAGGTTTTTTGGTTTGTTCATAAGTACACCGATAGACAAGTATAAGATATTGGAAATAGAGTTTTTAACTACAATTGGATGACTGCGCGTGCGATATCCGGAGGCCTTGACACGAATTTTTCCTGTCTCTCTCTCTCTCTCTCTCTCTCTCTCTCTCTCCTCTCTCTCACTCACTCACTCTTAATGCGTTGAAAAATTCGTTAAAATGCCTATTTATGTTTATCTCGTCTATTTTACCTAAAATACAAGCTTCAATGTAATAAAAGAGTATATAGAAATTTATATTTATAATAATAATATTAAATAGTTTAATTTTTGTTAATATGCTTCTATTCTATATATAATAATTTCTAGAATAGATATATGGATTTTAGATGGTTGTAAGCGAAGTAATTTAGTAATACGCAATTATATATTTACTTTTATTTTAATGTTCACTCAGAATAAAAAAGTAGTAAGGATAATATACGATTGTCTTCATTTCTGAGTGTATCTAACTTATATTTACAAATTTTAAAATATTTTTTTCGTAAACTTAATCCAAATAAAAATTGTCTAAACCCTAAGTTATTTCATTACAAAAATGACTGATAAATTTCTAAGCAATAAATTCTTCTTAATAACTTTAAGATTCATAATTTTATTATTGAAATATTTTATTTTTTATAAATATATCTTATTTTACAGTATTATATAAAAAATTTAAAAAATTTTTTATTTAATAAAGAATTTAAATTTTGTTTAAATTTATTTTTTAATATTAATCGTATTTTTATTCTGGTGATATTAAATTTATTTAAAATTACTTATTATATCATTTGAAATAAATGATTACAAAAATGACGATTTGATTAATTGTATTAATTAATTTAAAGATACAAATATTCATCTCCACTATGAAGAATTTCGTATTTTGTTCATTAATTTTATTTCGTTTAATATATTATCTTATTTATTTTTTTATCAAAATAAAGTACATATTCTTTTTAGAGATTATAGTTGAATAATTTTATTATGTTAGTATTAGGTTACTTTCATTTTACGTAATAAACAATATTAAACAAAATTTAATACTATTGTATTTCAAGCGGTGTTAAATAAAATTTTTTTTTTAATAAAAATAGAGTAAGTTTTATTTCTAATGCTGTATTTTATGACATTACAAAGCGTTATTATAATATAGCGTTATCATAATAATATGTTTAGCAATAAAAAGTATTATTATCTCTAATACTTTTCAGTTTATAATGAAAAAAGTATAGTTTTTCCAAAATATAGAAACTTTATATAAAAGAAAATTAATAATATTAATATAATCAATCTGTCTTTTATTTGGTTTTTATACATCTAAATCGGGTTTTTTTCATTATATAATAGTGTGGTAACGGAAAGTCGAGTGGAGTATCGGGAAGGCTGCAGCGCTGTTTAATCTATGTGCCGAAAAGAAATCATAGATTCAAACAGCCACCCGGCCGAACCCGATACCGTCATGAACTTTTCTCACCATCAATACTTTGAAATAACGAAAATCTAAAAACAATAATAATTTAAAATAACACGTTATATTTTTATACATAAAATAATCAGTCGATTCTCGTCTCTCAATGCACGCGCATTGAATGAATATTATAGCTTAAATTGAACGAAATATATTACATAATAGTTAAACAAATTTCATTTTAGTGTTTTATTTAAAATACAAATAACCCTACAAATTAATGACTCCAATAGTGCGAATAAAATGAAATTAAAATATTAAATTAATAATTAAGTGAAGGGTAGTGCATATAGTTATACAAAACGACGAATGAAGAGTTACAAAATACAAATGAATCAGCTGGCGAAGGAACATCTAAAATGAATGTTACAACAGACGAAGCACAGATAAATACAATAAGCAATAAAATACCACCGCATTGGCCAAAAAACCGAAGAGCATGGTTCCATCGAATTGAAGCAACATTTAAAATGTTAACCATAATTGCAGAAAATACAAAATATACGTATCTAATTGGCTCACTCGACGAAGAATTTATAATAACCATCTTCGAAAACGCACAATTCAACGGAAAATACTCAGTAATAAAAGATATATTAATTCAACGATTATCAGAATCCGACGAGCAGCAAATTTAAAAACTATTTGCACCGATCCAGTTAGGAGATCAAGCACCATCACAACTGATGCGAAAAATGCAATTAATCACATTAAAATTTAACGTTTATGAGGAGTTGATGAAACCGCTATGGATCAGCCGAATGCCGAGCGATATACAACGCATGTTGGCTACTGTAAGCAACCGTCAACTTGAAGATCTTGCGGAAACAGCTGATCGCATTCATGGTGTTCCAAAACATTAATAGTTTGTGGCTGCTGTAAGAAAAAGCGAGCCTAATAATAAAATCGATAAAATATTTAAAAAATTTGAGGATATGGACCTGCGTTTACGACTAATATAGCAGTATTGGCAAAAAAACTATAGTCACGGCCGCAGCCTAACAAGATCGCTAACACTTCTGAGGAGCCACTCACGTCAATGAGAGGATACCGAAAATCTGTGTTGGTACCACTACAAATTTGGAGAAAAATTTACAAAGTGCAGTGAACCATGTTCTATAAGTACAAAAAACTAAACCGAGCGTCCTCAATCGCGGCAATCCAGAACGTCCCAGGAGTGCGCCGTTATTCATAAAAGACAATAAAAGCAAAATAAAATTTTTAATAGACACTGGAGCAGAGTTGTGTGTGATACTTCGAATTTTAATATGCGGTCTGCACGAAAAGTCGAAATACACATTATTTATCAGCAAACAACGGTGAAATTGCAATGTACGGCAGTGAGATAATAACTCTTGACTTCGGTGGCGTTTTTTAGTGGCAAACGTGGATTATTGGGTTATTGGGTTACCGGCCCATTATCGGCTTTGATTTTTCAGCACTTTACGGGCTTCTTGTTGATCCAAAAAACAAAAGATTAATATACAATACAACTGGGGTGGCTTTGATTAGTGTAAGTGTAAACGTTGCAGTGGAGTCGAGACGATTAGTTCACGGCGACTCATCTTATCATAAACTGCTCCCGGAATTTCTCGACATATGTAAACCCCCTGGAGTCAATCAACCGGTAAAACAGAATGTCAAACATTTCATTGAAACAACGCCAGGATCACCAATACACTTTAGAGTATGACGACTTACACCTGATCGCTACAAAAAGGTAACATACACCATAGAATTAGAAAATTTAGCAGCAGCACAGAAAGATGGTGAAGAACCGAGTAAACTACTAAAAAATAACAACTGTTCACTACAACTAAAGAAAATAAAGTGGCCTGAACTAAATATTGAAATCCACTGGGACAAAAAACATCAAAAACAAGACCGTTTGTGCCAAAAGTACTACGGAAACATTCAACAGCATGCACAATTTAGTACATCTTGGAATTCGAACTAAGCAGAAACTTATATCTCAACGTTTGGTATGGCTATCTATGGTAAAGGACACACGAAAATAAGCAAGAGCCTGTATACCGTGACAACGATTGGAAATTAACCGACAAGTGTCGTCGCCACTGGAAAATTTTAAAAACTGAAGCGGTAGATTCGAACACGTGCACGTAGATTTAATCGGACCGGCCATCGAACTTCCACCATCGAACGGCTTCAGATACTGCCTCACCTGCATCGACCATTTCACACGCTGGCCTGAAGTAATACCTTTACCGGATATATCGATGGAGATAGTGGCAAGAGGATTACTAGATAGATGGATAGCCTGATTTGGCATGCCATCGAAAAAAATATTGCTATAAATAAATATTGCTTTAAACATTTTATATTATGTCTATTGATAACTATGTAACAATAAACATAATTATTATATGTAATTATAAATTAGTTAATAATGATCGTAAATTTATTAAAATATAATTAAAAATATATTAAAAATATTATGATTAAACATTTTGGTTATTTTTTTTTAGGTTGTCAGTTTGATACAATTATACTATATATTTCAACTACAGTACAATAATAATTTTATAATTTAAAAATTTTTGCAATATTAATACTTATGCATTTATCAAATTAAAAATAACGTATTTTATGAAATATATTATTGGTATTAGCAATAATATTATCTTTACAAATTTGAAATTTAAAAACATATAAATGAATTTAATATAAAAATTATTAAATAATTAAATATAGTTTAACTTTTTTATAATAATAATTAATTTTAGTTAATTTAATTTGAATTTATATAGTAATAAATATATTTTATTTAGACTGAAATAATAATACTTAATATTACTAAATATTATTTTAGCATTATTTTAATTAATTATTATAATAAAGATTTTTTTATTGTGTATTAAAAATAAATCTTTTTACTAATATTTCATAATAACTTCGTAATATCCTAATTTACATTAGATTAATTTTCTAAATCATTGTATTAGTAAAATTATATCATATGTCTGATAGTTTACTTGATATACATTTAAGATTTACAATAATTATATTTATTAAACTCATCCTTAAAAACTGTATTAATGATTTAAAAAATTTGTACTTTAGCTTGTCATTTTTACTTTTAAACATGCATGTATTGTATAAGTATTTTATTTTGATTCTTTAAGTATATTTAATGTCTTTTTTTATCATCGGCTTCACCCTACTTAATTTTACAAATTTTTTAAATCAATTTCCTATCTCACCTATCTGGATAAAGATTTTAAGTAATTAATAGTATTTTAAACAATAAATATTTAAATGTATATGAAAGTATGTTTTTCAAATGGATACTGTATTTTACTAATAATACAAAAATGTTATTCTTCTCTTTCTCAGTATTATCTTTTTTGAATTCTTTCAACTTTATTTTTATTAGCTTTTATTTCAATTGATACTCTTCGTTATTCAAAATTTTTCTTCTATCACATTTTTCCTTTTTATATCGCTATACATTTTCATAATTTCTAATACTATCTCTGTATCTTTCTCTTTCTCTCTCGTTTTATAACTATTTCTTCTTTTGTTCTTACACATTAAGCTGTTTCATAATTTTGTCTCTTACTCATTGATTAACTGGTCTGTACGATTTTAAAAAATTATTGAGTTTTTCATAATCTTATTTTAAACAGAAATAATGTAAATTAATATAACAATGAATTATTGTAAACATATAAACTTTTTTTATGAATTTTACTTCTTTATATAAATATTTAAGTGGTATTGTGTATGTATCTGAAATAAAAATAGTAATTGAGAAAGCAAAAGAGAGTAAAAAAAGAGAAAATAAAATGATATATTTTTCTGGAGGTTGAATTTCTTGTGTTAGAAAGGGAAAAAATGCAATGTCGTGTACGCTGGTGAGCAGTTGGAGTTCAATGAGTATGATAGGTGCGAAGGAAAAATATATATATATAGAGTGAAAGAGAAAAATAATATGAAAACTACTTTTTTGTGGGGGAATGACCCAAGACCTGTAAGACGTATTAGAAATAGGTTGATCGTGAGTTTCTTATGAAACAAAAATATAAAACAGTTATAAGATATCGCCACAAAAAAATAATTGTAAATATACTGTAAATAGATTACAAATAAACGAGAGACCGAGAATTGAAACTTGTTAGTATTGTATTTTCATATCTGTATTTTCCTGTTCCATCCCACAATTACAATTCTAATAAAATTAAATGATTACTGTAAATATGATAAATTGAATACATAAAATATAAAATGTTTTTATTTATGTGTAGATTTAATGAGAGAGAGAGAGAGAGAGAGAGGGGAAATAAGCTAGACAAGGAAGGAAAGCGAATAAAACGCACAATACATTATTTGTGACATAACATTTTTCGAAAATATCAAATATGAGACTTGATTTCTTTGGAGTTGGGTTTCTTGTCTTTTTTATATATTATAATGTTCTATAATGTATGAATAATATATATTTTTTAATATCGTATAAACTTTGTGAATTTAGGAGTTAATAAAGTAATATAAAATCTTTCCGTGATTCTTGTTTCTTGTGTTTTTATTCTAGAATGCTATTGTTATATTTGTATGAATTAATAATAGTGCATTTGAAACCGACGTCGTCAACGTACATCAATATTTTTTTTAATGTAAGACTTTTTTAAAATAAAATTCAAAATAAAGATATATCACTGCTTAATTAGTAATAAATAGTTGGCCTCTTATTTCTAATAGACGTTAAACAATTTTTGGGAAGAGTTCCATCGCACTTTGACTACACATTTAGACTACAGCAAAAGTAGTTTTCTTTTTGAATGACGTTGAGTATTATGGATAATGAATGTATAATAGTAGATTGAAAGTATGTGTTCAAATTATGATTTCGCAAAAACAAAAGAAATATTGTTATTGTTGAAATATTTTAGAAATAGTATGTTATGTTTAGAAACGGCATTTATGGTTTTAAATACTGTCAAATACACTTGAAGAATCTATTTCTGAGTTCCTTTTTATCTGCACACTCGTATTCTCCAATCTCACTAAGCACTCGTGACTTCCTGAGTCTTTAGAATCGTAAATTAACGTAACTTTTATTCTGAATTAATCTACACTACCATTCCCTATAAGACATAAGGGTCTAATGGCATACGTATTACCAAAAAGTTTCAGTAATGTTGACTTTTATTATACCTTAAAGATTTTTAATACTGTACGAGTCTACACTAAATCCACATCAGACTTGTGTTCTCTTACCTCTCTTTTATACGCAGATGAGTGCAAACTTTGGCTCATCAACTCGCTGAAGAGAAAAAATAAATAGTTGTCCTCTACAGAGTCAACGGGTATACCTTCGAAAATATCTTAAATAAACTTAAGGCTTAAAATTACATATGATTCTATCGTGTATACAAAATGGATGTAAAATAGACAAATTTTGGCCTTTCATTTGTTTATTTCGATCCTACATCCGCGCACGATTAAGAAATCCGTAAACCTTGTTGTATCGAAGGTTTGGCATTTCTATCAAGGCTAAAAGAAAATCTCATTTTATGCCTCATTACAAGCTCTATTAGAAATTAATAAGCATCACAATCTATTGTCACGATACTACATTCATCTCCGCTAGAAACCACATTATGGAAAAATATGAATATAAAAAATGTACCTGTGCAATTCGTCGAATCTTTATATAACAACATACTGTATTTGCTAAAAAGAATCAAACATTAAGTTCTCCTCCAACGCTGGGAAAATCATTCCCAAATATAAAATAATCTATCAGGTACACTCTTATGGCTCTCTTAACAGTACTAAGTTTTTCCAACAAATTACAAGTTCAATCCTCTGGGTTTTACAGGAATATGATTAAATGATCCCAAATACTTTTGGCAATTAATAATCCCTTTCCCTCTTTCTCTGATATTACCTATCTAATTTCTTTTCCACAAAAGGATTCACAATCTTTCAACCACAAACTTTGTTGTACCAATTTGTGATTAGAATCATTAATCAAAATTAAACGTGTTATATCAGTAATTTATCAAATCTAATTCTTGATTTTCTTCCTTTTTTCTTATCTTACTATAAGTTTTTTTGGATTTCTATCTATTTATTTTGCATTTTCGTTCTTTTACTTCAGTCTGTATTTTCCTTAACATTTAACCGCTTATTCATCACTTCCAATTCTCATTTCCCTTTCTTTCAATGTTAAAATACTTTCTGTACATAGTTTCTATATAAAGTTTTCTCCCCTTTAATTTGTGCTTATTTTTCATTATATTTTCCATTTCTTCTTCTTTTTTATATCTCATACTACATACTCAGATGTGCTTGTTTTTATTTTTTAAGTGTTTATGATTTATACTTTCACTTGCAGTAGCTTTTTAAAAATCTGTCACTATTTTCATTATTATTTCTTCTCCTGTTTTATTATTATAATATTATTATCTCTCATTATTATTTCTTCTTCCTTTTAACACGATATTTTTTACTTTATATTTCTTTTCTTTCTTTTTGTTAAATAAGTTAATTAAAAATAGAGTTTTCACACATAAGTAAATTTTTTTATAACAAAAAATGACAAATAATAAAGTATCACATTAATCACATACTAAGTGTTAGCAATATAACTATTCACAGAAGTTTTGAATACAAGATCGAATACTTTAAGAAGGCCGCACTTATTTCTAAGTTAGCTAAACAAAAAAATAAAGACCACATTAAATGTCTTCGAAAAAAATGAAGACCGTTATAATCTAAATAAAACCACGATAAATAACCATTTGTTTTCTGTTTCACTGACTCGAATTAAGTTATTCATTGTGTTTTAAATAAACATTTTAAATTATATATCTAGAACTATACGAACATTTAACACTTTTATACTAATCAATCTAACTAACTCTTTTTCCTTTTTTGTCCCCCCCTTTATCGTTGTCTTTTCCCTTTTCTTGAAATTTGCACTTCCTACTGTACATCTCGTCTAATTCCCGTACTTTTTCATATGTCTAATTTCTGTTTCAAATTCCTGTTTTCCTTTGTTATTTTTTTATTTTATTTATCCTTCTCTTATTCTTTTCGATCTTTACAATCTTTTCTTCTCTTTCTTTTCTTATCTTTGTGGTATACTGTTTTTCTCCTTTTTTTTCTATTTTCTTTGCCTTTTCTTTTGTCTTGTGAGAAATTTATTTTTATCTTTTTTCCTGTACTTATTATGTTACATATGTCTTTGTTTTTATTCATTTCTTCTTAATATCTATTCATTTGAATTTATTGAAATCTATTGCTTTGAAGTTCTCAAAAATGAATTTTGAGTTTTACTTTGTGTCCGATTACATCCCTTACTCTTTCACTTTGTGCAAAGCGCTACCCCCCTCTTTGTTTCTTCGCGCCGAAACTCTCTTTCTTTCTCTCTTACTACGACAGTACCCCACCTTACTTATAAAATCTATAATTATTTAAACTGATTTTTCATTTACTTTATTTGTTTTCCACTTTGTCTCTAAAAATTTCTTTTGCAGTTTATTTTTTTTCACTTACTCTATTTTCCTTATTATTTAACCACTTATCCACCACTTCTTATTCTTTTTTCATTATCTTTGCACTAACGCATCCTCCTCATATTCTCAAATGAAACTCACACACATATATGTGCATGCGCGCGCGCGCACACACACACATACACACACATATATGTATTTACATATATTCCGTCTGAGTATAAGGGGGATCCCGTGGGAGAAAAGATCAGCAAAAAAATTAGAAGTGGTCAATAAGTGACTAAATAATAAGGAATTTATAGGTGTGTGTATTCGCGTGTGTGGTTTCCTGAGAGTATGATAGGGATGCGTCGGATATATATATAAAGAAGCAAATAATTTTATGAGTGAGAAGATAAAAAAATATCTGCAATACCTAAATTTACAATACGTTTTTAATTGATAATTCCAGCTACTTTTATAAAGCAATTGACGAATATGCCATAATTAAAATGCGAGCAAAAAGTTGACTTTATTTGAACATTAAATAATTTAATGCATGAAGTTGTGAAGTGATGGCTCTACAATGCATCAGTAGTAAAAAAAGTGTATGACAAACTATAAAGGAATTTTGTATTTTGACTCTAATGAGCAAACTTGAGCATGTTAATAATTGTAATTGAAAAAAATTAATATTTTATGAAAAAATATATGAATCATTGCAGT
The DNA here is from genome assembly GCA_018907185.1 of Platyscapa corneri. Taxonomy (NCBI): domain Eukaryota; kingdom Metazoa; phylum Arthropoda; class Insecta; order Hymenoptera; family Agaonidae; genus Platyscapa; species Platyscapa corneri. Next base: position 576,778 of record JACCHW010000075.1, read on the forward strand.
ATTTGATAAGACAATATAATTCTCATTAATTAAAGAACCAATATCACACATCAATAACGCTATAAACTAAAATTCGTTTGTAAGTTAAAAGTGGAAAGTATAGTTAGAGAATTGTGAAAAAATTACGTTTCCTTTTTTATATATGAGACATATGTAAGTACACATGCAGTGTATTCATAAATACAAATTACATAACACTGGAAAAATATTCAGTGATTTTCTTGTTAGTTTATTACAGTGTAGAGATGATAAGAAAATATACAGGATAAAGATAAACACGTAGACGCGTGTATGTAAATAAAAATGTATGTATTCTATATGGTTAGCAGTCTTACATTATATACCCACAGTATAACTATTTCTATGAGTCAGTGCACCGCTTACACATTATTGGTGCACTAAACTGCACCGGCACGTCACCAAGCTACAGGAGCGCATTATCACACTGCTTGGTGCAACGGCTTCTCTCGGCCGGTAATTCGGGTACCCTTCCACAATAATATAATAAATAATAAATAATAATTAAATATAAAGATAGGTAATAAAGAAACAGAATGATAAAAAATAGTAATAGTGAATGCAAAAATTAAGAATAGCATAGAATACAATAAGTAAGGCGCATCAGAAATAATAAGTGGTTTCAAAGAAAATAAAGGGGCAGATACAAAATATATAAAAAACACCTAAAGGAGTTTAGGAAAATGAAGGATGTAAACCTAAAAATATATTTTTGGAATGTTGAGAACAAACTTAAGCATGATATAATAGAATTAATAAAAATTGGATAGCGAAAAGTAAGAGATATTAAATGATTATAAAATCATCATAAGTGATAGAAGATAACTTTGAAATACTAGTACAATAAAAAAATAAATAATAGATTTAAATAAAAAGATAGAAATAGAAAAGAAATATATGAGTAATATATATTAGCAAAAGAAATGAGAAGAGAAGAGAAAAGGAAAATAAACATAGATGAAAGAAAGAGATTATTTATTTATATTGAATGGTAACTGAGGAGATGCAGATGATTAATTCACGCTTAATAGAAAAGTATAGATTACGTATGGATAAATACGTATTCAAATAGAAAATAGAGAAAATGGTAAAGTTTATTTTCGTTTTATATTTTTATATTAAGTTGCAGATCTTTTTTCTAAGTAAAGTATTTCCTAAATATTCTTAGCAATTTATTTTACTTCCCTTCAACTTGACGTACTTAATTGGTATGTAATGATAAACTCAAAAATAAGTAACCAAATTTTCAAAGTTCTGTAATTAATTTTATAATGCAACACGTACGTGTTGCATAACTTATAAGATTAAACTTCGATTATTTTCGATTAATTTTGAAATATTTAGGTTATACTTGAAAATATGAAACTTCATTTAAATTTTTATAAGTATTTTTTTTGTTTTATTATAATTAACTAATAAAAAATACATGATATTTTTCCTGGATTCGTTATTAGCAATCATTGAAGTGACATAAGCACATAAATATATAAGAACATAGAGAAAACAATGTTTTCAGCAAATGTTTCATAAAAATTTTTATTATACATCGTTTAATATTTTATTTCTAATAATTTATAATAATATTTATAAAATAAATACGATTTAACACTACAAAATTTTATAAATTTTCAACCCACTATAAGGATATTTTTTGTGGTACTTATGTTTATGTGTAAAATAGCACAACATTTAAAGAAAGATATAACTAGAAGTTAGTATTTAAATTATACTATGAGATAAAATAAAAGGGAAAACTGGCAAGAATGGTGAACAAGATGGTAATTAAATTTTTTATTTTGAATGGAAAGAGTCCTATGCTTCCATTTTTATGAGGACAGAAATTGTATATACTATTATAAAAATCTGGCGTCCTTAGTGCTATAGTACTATAAACCAAAAAATAATAAATACATAAGTAAGCAATGGAATAGTAACAATAAATATAGTGAGCAAAATAGAATCTGATCACCATTTATTAGTAATATCATAATCACCGCATTCATACACCTAAAGGATATTGAAAGGCTCAAACTTGCCAACACCTTAAAATGTCACCGCTTCGTTATTGATGCGATGGAGGTGTCGACTCATTTGAGAAAGCATGGAACAACGGGCGATGGCATCGATCGAACACTGCACCAAAATCATGTGAGCCAGTTTAAGTCACTGAATATCATTGCTCATCTATAGTGTGGTGTACGACTCGATGCTGACTAGCCTAGAAAATTATGGTGGATAATTAGTCCACGCGATGGTGATAGAAAAGGTCGTTAGGCCAACAGTAAGAAGAAACACATCGAAGAAGAACCCTTGCAAAGGTGTAGAAGCACTGACAACCAATATGACTCTGATTCACATCCAGCAACAATATCTCCGCCAACGTGCCGTAGCTGCTACTGGAGAATAAACAGTTTCTACTTTCTCATAACTTCTTCATATCCGTCTCGGATTCAACAGCATATATTAATCCTTGTCCGAGTAATAAAAACAAACTAATTGAAAAACCCTCGACCTTCTAAAGGTGATCCCAACGAGACTTATCTTTTATAAGATGAAAAACGAGGGAACTTCCCTTCTTATTTAACATGCTTTGAAATAAATTCAAGTTGATATAAATCTTCGGATACTTGAGACGGAGGTCCTTCGAAACATATCAACATATACTCTACTGTTGTCTTAATATATTTTCATTTTTAATCTCTATATTCTGCATTGTTTCAACATATCTAATTTAGAAAATAGCCTGTATGATTTATTTTTCTTACATAAATATAAAAATATCGTTTTTATGATAAAAAATAAACTATAAGTTTTTAATTTTTAATTTGTTTATTTTTTAAATAATTTATTATGTTACATTGTAGCAGTTTGGGATTCACATTCTTGTGAAAACTTGTATTATTTTCAAAATTATTCTCTGTAACTTGATATAAGTTTTAATATATATAACTCTAATTCATAATATAAACTATATCTATCTATCGCTTTTCTACTTTATTGAAATGAATTATTAATATTAAATTATAGATGAAATTGTAAATATCTTTCAAAATAATTCACTAAATATCCATTACTGTCATCAAATTAATTTAAATATTGTACACTCAAGATTTAAATTTAAATTTATATAATTTTAGAGTAAAATATATATTAAAATTAATTTTATACATATAACATTTATAATAAAATATATTTTTCAAATTTTTGTACAATTAATAAATTTTGATCACGTTTTTCATGCATTCCAAATACGACTTTTAATTAATTTTTATTAAAATCGTTAAGAAATTAATCGTCATTACATGTATTGAAACTACCTAATATCAAATATTTATTCATTAAATTAGATAATAAACAATTAATTTGGTTCCACTTTTTAAATTTTAAAATTAATTAATTAAATGAAAAGAAAATTTTTTTATTGATTAATGTAATTTGTCAAAATATTTATACTTGTTTATCATTATATATTCATCAGATCTTTAAATACAAAAAAATATTTGTTAGGAAAAATTATTATTTATCTTGATGCTGTAAGTATTATTGAAATTCTGCTGTAAACTTAATTGAACAAAGTACTTTAAATTATATTTTATAGTTACTATTTTCATAAATAAAAATGTATTTCTATGAATCTAAATTTATTATTTATAAATTATATTACAGAATGTATTTATTAAAAATGTATTAAACAGAATTTTTTAATGATTAATATTTAAAAAAATATTTTGTTTTGTATTCTTATTTTTTAAAAACCTTATAATATTTACTTGGTTAATTATATTTCTACATTAAAGTATACTTTAAATAACGAAAATTAAAATATATGAAAATATCTATTAATTTTAAACGATAAAATATGTACTTAAAATGAATAATTTTAACAGATAATAATTTAATGTAAAATTTTTATATTTTTGATTTTCAAGTAAAATTATTCATTAAAATTTTAAAATTAAAAATAAAAAATAATAGTTCTACAACCTTTGTTCTAACTAAAAATAGTAATAGTTTAATAGTTACAAAAATTTATTAAAATTTTTATTTCATTTATAAGTTTATAATAAAACTTAAATGCATCATTTCATTTATTAATTTGAGAAAAAGAAATCGAAAATTAGCATAATTTTTTATAATTTTGAAAAAAGAAAAATAATTTAATAAGTCAGATATATAAGTATAATGAATAGATTTATACATGTATATTGTTTTATAATTTAAAGAAAGAATGAAATTGAAAAAATGTAGATAATGCATATCCATACTATAACTATATACTAAATAACGTTTACTAATGCGAACTTCAAACATGTTTCTTTTGACCATAATCTTCATTATCTTATGTTAACGTAAAGTAAAAACAATTTTTTTATGAAACATAAAATATAATTGATAATAAATCAGTTTAATAAAATCAGTATATTTAATAAAGTAATAAGATGTAGTGTTCACATTTTTCATATCATTATCTAAAAAAAGTCTCGTAATTAAGCTAATGAGCATGTTCCATATCGGATTCTTTGATAAAGTAACTCTCGTTCTATTAACTGGTTTGTTATATGATTTAAGTTAAATAATTTTCTGAATTTAGACTATTTATCATTTTAACATTAAATAGTTATATATCAGATCTGATGAATAAGATTGATATTATTTGTGATTTAAATGTAGTATAAACAATAAAAACTTTTAAATAACAATACAGTTTTACTTCCTTCGTTGTTTAAAAATATATTCCAAAAATTTTGTATCACTTACTTGTCTGTATTAAAACTATTGTGTATGGATATACAGTTTCGTATTACTCATTATTTTTAATAAAATTTTAACTCTCATTCCAGAATATTATTCTTACATTCGTGAAAGTTTGATCATAAAAAATATATATAAAATAAATTGATTTATAAAATTATTGTACTTATTGTGATTATACTTTGTAGAAGTTTGATTAAATAATTGCATAGAAATTATAAAAATTTGAAATAAAAAATTTATTATTTTTTATCTTTTATAATAGTAAAAAATTTGAATATAATTATTTTCAAATGGAGCGTTTATCATTTTGTTAATAATGCATCTTTTAAGAAATCTGGAATAATTACATATTTACACTTTTTATACTTTAAAAGTATATCATATCGTTAATCGATAAAATATGATAATCTTTTTTATTTAAATAGTTTCTACATTATTATTAGTATAAAGATGTAAAAGTGAACGTGATGCGAGTTTGCCTAGGAACAGTCGACACAACGCTGCTGTACAGTTCTAGAGAAAGTTAATTCCGCACATGGCCATTGAACCGATCTCAATTACGTAGAGCAACGTTAGTAATCAGCGTACAATGCGCCCATAGTCATATATGTACATTCGTGTGTTCATATACGTGTCTTCACTGCCGGTTGGTAAAAACTCTTTTAAATATATATAAAATTTTTTGTAACGAGTGAAATAAGAATTTTTGACAGTAACAGTTTTAATATTTCAATTTTGCATTACGTGCATTATGCGTGATATTAGTGTTTTAATGGGTATGAAATTAGTTGTAACTTCTTCTACTAAATTAATATAGGTTTTACAAGAACATTTAATACATGTTTGTTTATTCCAATATTTTAATACATATCGCTATGTTATTTTTGTAATTATCAATTGAGAAATTATTTTAAGGTATCATTACATTAAATATAAAACATCAATAATAAAATTTAGTGTAATAAAAGTAAAAGTTTCAAATGAGTACTTATAAATTAGTCGCACACAATAAATTTTTATTAAAATGAACAATTACATAAATTTTGAAATTTATATTTTTTTATAAACAAAAATTAATGAGATTATCAAAAATATAATAGTATTAGAAATTATTATTTATAAAATAACATATTTTATTTTGTTTTATACTTTATCAAAATATTTAAATTAAGATAGTAATTATATATTATCTTCATTTATATGATTTTGAATTTAAATTATTTTATATTTAAAAGACGTACATAAAATTGACAGAAATCATTGTACAATGCAAATATTAAGTAAAATTTATTATTATTTACAAATTAAAAAATTTCCGTTGAAATGAAGATTATCTATAATGAAGAAAATAATATTTGAATATATTTCTACATTTTATAAATTATTTTACAGTGATAATTACAATATATCTAAATAAGTACCTTCATTATTAATGAACTTGATTTAAAATATTTAGTTGAGTAGTAGCAAATATTATTATCTGAATTAAAATGGCATTTTTTATAAAAAAAATAATCAGTTTGTATTACGTATACTGTAAAGATTACATATGATTTTCTTTGTCAGCAATTTTTATATTTTATGTAAAAAGTATGGACAATATTTCATTGGTATTTTTTTTTCATTATTTCACAAATATTCTAATTTATTCAGCTTTAATGAAAGTTTTAAATAAAATTTTTCATTCATAAAGAGAAAATTCATAAAAATTCATTTTAAGATATGTTATTGTACATTTCAAACCTAATTAAAATACTCTACAATTCAAGTAAATTAAATAATTAAATTAAAAATTACATATATTATCAAAAGAAATTTTATAGCGAGTATCACTTCAAGTAAATAAATATATATATATATATATATATATAAATGTCTATCTTAATAAATATATTATAAATATATATTATAAGGTACTTATTAGACATATTGCAATTATGACTGTAAAATAAATTTATAAAATGTAGAAATATATTTCAAATATATTGATTTATTATATATATAGAATAATATACTTTTTAATAGAAAAATCAATAGAAAAATATTTCTTCGATATTCTTTTTATGTAATGAAATGTTTTATATTTCTAAAATTAAACAAAATAGAAAATTAATTAATTTTTACTATTTCACGTAATTAGAATAAAACAATATGATATTTACCTAAAATATATAAGATTTGATATTATGTAGGGTATTGTAGTTAATGGTGTCATCATAAATTCGATTTAAATTAATTACTATTTATTAAAATTAAAAACATGAATATTATTATATTTTTTAAATTTTAATGTATATGAATTAAAAAAACAATTTCTTGAAGAAAAAAATAGAATTTTAATTTTTATAAAAAATAATTGGGGAAAATTTAATCTTAAAATTTAATAATAATAAACTGTTTTTAAAAAACTTTAAATTATTATGTAATTTTCTTTACTTTTGACAAAAGTAATATTATTTTTCTTAAAAATTTATGTTCTTAAAAAATAAATTGTAAACTTTTTTTAAATTAACTTCAATAGCTTTTTAAAACAAAAGTATTTTCAATATTTCTATTAAAAATATTATAGAAAAATTGTGATAGAAATAGTACAAGCTAAATAATGTTTGTTAAGCTAAATGGTATATATTCTTCATTTAGCAGTTTTTTTTTATTTATATTTATAGAAGCTTCCACATATTTATAGATAATACAAATAATTTAACATAAAAATACATAAGAAATATGTTAGTATAAATAGGTTTATAAAAGTTTCAAGTTTTTATAATAAAATGTAAAAGTCAATAATTTTTTTACTTTAAAATTAAATTTGATTAAATTAGTCTTTAATTATAAAATTATAGAACAATATTTACGAAACTAATATATATTTTTAATTATATATTATTCATTGCATACTTGTTTAATTGAAAAATAAATATACAATTTTTGTAAACAAAACTTTTATAAGAATAAAAATATAAACCAGAAATAAAGATTTTTAAGCTATTGGAGTTATGTTAATATTATATTATCAGTCATCTTAAATACAATAAATTAATTTTGTCTTTTATTCATTGAGTTTTTTAATTTAGATGAAATATGTTGAAGTAACAGTATACACAAAAAATTTGTATAATCATTGTATCACCTATAATAAATTTTCTTTTTATATTTTGTTCTGCTTCTTTTATTTCTCTTCTGTTTAAGTATATTAAAATAATTTTTTTATTTATTCAGAAAAGGCTTTTTAGAATAAACAAATCGTTTTTTCAAAAACAATAAATTGTTTAAATATTCTTTATGATGAAAGTATGGATACGTGTAAAGCTTACTTTATTTTATGTAGAAAAAGATCAAAATTTAAAGCTTCACTAATTCAAGATATCTTTTATTTTTCTGTTATTTTCTTTTTTCTTCATCATAAAATTATATAGCATTTATATTTATGAACGTAATAAATAACAAATACAAGGGCTCGTTGTAGTAATTCACATCATGATAGCGTATCTATTTTGAATGAGTGAGTTGATGCAATATCATGGTGGAAACAGCATTTTTTCTTTAGCAAATGAATCTATAGTAGTGATTTGTTTTTTCTTTAGAAAATTTCATAATGATTATTTTCTTATTAAAAAAAATATTAACATTATAATAACACACTCATCGACACCGGCTTACAACTTTTTGATTCTTAACTTATCATGTAAATCGTGATTGTTCTTGTATGATTTACCTATGACCTTTGCTATTTCGCGTACATTTAATAAACAAGAATTATTCCATAAACATGTTTAACGATTTCCACAAAAAATAAATATTATTTATTTATTGAACAATATTTACATTGTTATTATTACGCTAAATTTGTATATTTTTATTTTTTCTCAGATATGCATTTACTTATTTAATTAATACCAATTTACATACTGTACATATAAAAATTTGTACTTATTCTCTTGATATTTTAACATTTTTTCTTATTATTAACATTTGGTAACAATTTTTATCCTTAAATATAGATTTGAACTTAATACGCCTTAAATTTACACTTGACTTGTTTCACTTTGGTTTTATTTTTTTTTAATTTTTACTATTCCCATATATTTGACTTGCACAAATTATTTACTTTAATCATCTATCTTCTTCTCCCCCCTCTCTCTCTCTCTTTCAATATATTTTATATAGAAGATATTTTTGTTTTACTTCTTTTCAATCAGTTTTCCCAATTGCTTGTCTTGATTTCTTTTTCTATACATTCTTTTACGATTGCATATATTTATATTCCTTGTCTTCTATGCTTTTTAGTAAGATATTAAATTCCTCAGCATATTTTGATTTTTTGATAAAACTGATCTATAATTTCATCTCATGCCCTCCTTTTATATTTATTACCTCATCCCAGAGCGTATCCACGTTTCAAATTTCTCTTTTCACTTACTCCAAGATCATTCTAAATCTTATCAGAAACATATTTTTCTTCAGCAACATAATTTTTTTCTTTTTTTCCTTTATCTTTCATTCTGTTGTTTTGTAGCAACCTTCCTTCTTCTATCCTTGCTTTTACGCATTCTTAAATTTTTTTCCTCTCCTCACTGTTTATATTTTTATTTTCAAATCTAATTTCTCGTTTTGCTGCTTCAATTTCAATTCTTTTTATTTTAGTTTCTAACATTAAAATGCTGTCTGGTGTGTTTCTACCGAAATTTACACTCTATTAAAAAAAAAAATATACCAAAACTTTAAAATTCATAAAAACTATGTCTAAAATTATCATGTACGGTAACGAATTTGATAGACAATATGAAAATAATTTTTATTTCTTACGGATTATTTCTATACAAAAATAAGAAGTAAATTACTGACGATATTATTCTTTTATCATTTGACAATAAATATAAAACGCGTTTAAAAGATATGTTGTGACAGTAATATTGAATCTTTGTATAAATCTAAAATTTCGTATCTTGTGATAATAATATCGTAGTTATATGTGATTTTTGCGGTATTCAATATCGCTTTCATGAATGAGAATAATGTCACGAGTTAGCTATGTGTAACTTGTTCCAAATAATGTTTCTGTTTTTCCATATTGAATTTCTTGTCAGAATCTTAATCTTTTTTATCATACACTTTGTACTCGTCTTTTCTCATAATTTTAAATATTTTTTGAAATATATATTGTCTTTACAAGCTTTTGAAAATCGATAGATTTTATAAAATTAATTATCCATGTTTTTAAATATATATTGTCTGCTTTTATAGTTTTTATGTAATGTAGATGAAGAATAAATGACTTTAACTTTACATCAGATAAATTATTTTATCTTTTATTCGCATAAAATATAACGTACTGTAGAAAACGAAGATTCATTATTTTAAAAATACTACGATTATTTTACATATATTTTCATAAAGTAGACGTAAATCGTATTTTATAAAGTATAGAATTTAAAAAATTAAAAAGAATGATTTTATGAAAATATTGTAAAATATTTTATATACATAGAATATTTTATAAAAATTTAGAGAAATGTATATTTTTCTACTATTCATAAAGAAAAAATGCTAACTTTTCTTGAAAGTACTCATTGTATCATCAATTATATAAAAGAACATTACAGTCCGTTGATACATCTTAAAGTAAAATCTTATTAAAATACAACTTATCGTAAAATACATGGTAACTCCATGTATTTTAAGTGTTCGGAACCACGTCTATCAATTTTATAGATAAATAAATTGTAATAGTTAAATAATTTTATAGGTAAATAAATTGTAATAGTTAAATATTTTATATAAATGTTATTTATTATTGAATAATAAATTATATCGAGCGTCATTTATGGTTGTTTTGCTTTAAAAGGGACGATTCCGGCTTGTTGTAATCAGCAGTGTGGAATGCTGTCATGACCTCGATCTTGTGGATTAAGGATCCTAAGGTTCCGTTTGTTCTGTGTGTCGATTTTGTAATTTTTGCCGAACAGATTTGAAGCTAAAATGGCTTTTTTAAAAACTAAAGTGATTAACTTCTCGTGGCTATTGAGTCTGGACTTGGACTTGGATTAGACGCGGACTAAACTTATTGCACTGAGCTGAAACTCATACTTTTAACCTGAATGATGGACAGTGAACGTGAATTTACGGAAATAAGTGGCAGAAATTAATGTAGCAAGAAGTTGAAACATTTAACGTATTTTATTTATTACGAGTAGAAGATAAAAAGAATTCCCTAATGGTTTTTCGTATCATCTTATATAATTAAATTATCAATTGGGTAATATTTTTGTTCAGTGTAAATATTTTAAAACTAAATTTTTAGTGACATGTTGTATATAATACTAGGTATTACAATATAAGGAATATTCAATATGTTTAATAAGTTGCTGTAATGCAATATATTTTGATTTTTTCACAAAAAAATTATTAACTAACAAGCAATAATTTTCTTGTTCATTACAATTTATTGACGTGTTATATAATACAATTAATTTATACAAAAGTGGTATCATATTACATTTTCGCAGTTTCAACAACGGCACGCATTTTTCAGATGTGCTGATTCAAATGATTTACTTCGTGTTTTTCGGTAGCATAATAATTTGACCATATCAATGACCACCAACATAATGAAATACGAATAATTTGTATTTAATAATTTGTTTTAATTTCGAGATGTTGCACCGTATACATTATAATTGGCTTCCCACAATTAATGTTTTGCTGACTAATAATTATCATCAGTCTAAGGAATTTTTCTTTTTCTTCTCGTTATTATTTTGAAAATAGTAAACAATTACCTTTTGGAATAACGGATTGTTACATTCATATAAATTTATACACTCATGCGCACGCATCCATTCTCTCTCTCTCTCTCTCTCTCTCTCTCTCTCTCCTGTATTTAGTCAACTAAAATCTAATTTTATTTTCTTTTCTTGATACTGCCTATGTAACTGACTTTATTAGGAGACTCATCTCTCATCCATACCACAACTAGTGACGAATTTCATCTAAAAAATGTGTTAGCTTGTAGAAGTTAAAATTTATGAATGATTTTTTGTTTGAACACGTATATTTATTATTATTTTTATTAATATAAATAAAGAGAAGAAAGATCAAATGATTTTTAATTATTTTAAATATAATTTTTAACCGCGATATGAATTATAAAGTTTTTACGAATTTCTTAATATTGTTAAATTAAATGGTGTAGTTTCAAAAAATAAGTACTTGTTTGAGAATATTTGTGTTTATACTGATATTTATAAATATATAGATGATAATTACGAGTTTATAGATTATGAGCAAAAAACGTTTATTATTGGAGTCATTGTAGTCCAACTATAAATGTTGAATTCAACAGTTATGTTTCAATTCTTCATATTTACAAAATTTTATTTAATAAAGTAAAATTAGATAAACTGTCTAATAATACAAAAAAAATAAAAAAAATTTATAAGCAACTGATTGTTTCAAGTTTTACATTAATAAAAAAATCAATGTCTTAAAGTTTTTAATTTTTTAGAATAAAATTTTACTAATGATTATTGCTCGTAATTTTGAAATAATTTATAATTTTATTTATTTATAGAAATTTACATCTGAATCACTATATAGTAATATTGTTCAATAATAGTATAATTGAATTTTCATTACTTAATAAAAAGTGTTTGTTCCAATGTTTATTAAAAAATTTACAAGAAAAAATTGTAATATCTAAGGGTTAATTTACTTTATAAATTTAGTAATAAATTATTTTTTCAATTAAAATTTTAAATCAATAATTGTGTTTGGTAGCGAATTCTTAACAAGATATAATTCAGTTTACATTTTTCAAATTTACATATGAATATTAATCTTAAACTTCAGTTTTAAGTTTGTATAATGCATATTAAATGTACATTATAAAAATAAACTGTCACTGTCTTACGATAACGAACTTTTGGAAAAAATAAGAATGAATACTATACAAAATGTAGCACACTGGTGCATCTCCAAATGTATAAAAATGATGGATATAAAAAGAGATTACAAGGTAGGAAAACCATAGTAATCAAATACGTGTATAACGAAATATTGTTGATTGTAAAAATTAACTTTTTTAATCATAATTTTTATGTCATATACCAAAGTGTGCAAATTTTCTTTTATTATTCTTTATTTAATATCATTGTTTATTATCCTCATTTTGTGTGATTATTGAACGATTGTGATTTATATTGTTTTATTAAAGGAATTTTATTCACAACCATGTAAAAGTAAAGTAAATTCCCCCAAGAAAAACATATATTAGTTCATTTTTTTCATTATAAAGTAATGGTTAAAATTAAAAAAATTCATAAATTATTTGATTAAAGTATATTACTTACAAATTATGTATTTAGTTATTTCAGCTTGTATCGATTTCGCTGCTTTTGAGAGTACATCAACTTAAATAATGAATATATTATATTGAATTATTGATAAAATATATTAAATAATAAAAATAACAAAATACAGATTAATGTAGAGAAATATGCACTAGATAAATTGGAGAAACATCTCCAAAATCCGTTATATCAAATGTTAAATATAGTAACTGGCATTGTTAAATCTTGATGTAAATTAAATTAATTGAATATTATAATATTATATTATTAAATAATTATTTCGCTTTAGAATATATATGTAGTGCCTTTATTAATTATTTTTTATATTGTACTTCTTAACTCTTTATTTTTAATAGTTTGAATTTTTTTAATTTGAAAATAATTTATAAATTCAATTATAGTATTCCACATAATAGTTATTGTTATAAATTAATTATGCATATTTGTAAACGTGGAAAAAATTATATTTGACTCATTGATTGATTGATTCATTGATTATTAGATAGTTATTATAAAATTAAAATGAATCTAAATCTAAAAATAATTTATTTATATAAAAATATTAGAAAATATTAAAAATGTTTTATGAATTATAATTCATAAATTGCTTAAAATAAGATGATTATAAATGCAAAAAAGAGAAGAGAACTGAGAAAATATGGAGTATAAAGAATGAAAAGTAAAACATAAAGTGATAGATATTAATTAAAAAAGAAAGTAATTTTTAATATTATGTAAGTTTTTAAACGAAAAATGTACTTCTATATTGTCATTGCATTTGAAAATATTTGTTTCCCTTTAATTTATCTCTCTCAGCTAAGTAAAGAAATTATTTATTCAATTGGTAAAGCAGATTAAATATACACAACAAAATGTCCTTCACAAAAATTTAATGAACGATTTACAAAGAAAAATTAACGCTTTCATAATATTATGAGATTATAACGTGAATCCTGTTTAGAAAGTGTTTAAGCATTACGAATTATGGTGACTTAAATAAGTCTACTCCTATATTTATATCCTTACCGGATGTATACTTACTAAAATCAGGGTCTTCAAAATCTGCAGAGGATAAGAAGGAGGTAATAAGGAGGATAACAAGTCCCTATTCTGTATGTTTAATATATATATATTCAATTGAAGTGAATGATGTAAATTTTGTATAAATGCTACAATAGGAAAAAATATGTATTTGAATATGAATATGAATGTGAGTGATAAACAAATTAAATTCGAGGGCTAAAACGATATGTTATATCTGCAAATTACTCGATCAAAACAGTGATCTTATACTGGCGGATTTCTAGATATGAGAAGTTAGGAGTCCTTATTCACGAGTCATTTGAAACAAAGAAATCTATCTAATGTCAACAAATCACTTTCCATAAGATGAGCTTAGAATGGAATCAGATAGATATCGAGGAGAGCATTCAGAGAAAAATCTAAAAGCGGTATCAAAAATGGTAATGATATTTATAGTTTATCTGTGCACTTTAGATGAATTCTGGCGAAATTATAATTTTTCTTTGATATCTCTGATTCAATATTTAAGCTAGTTTTGTGTTACATTTTTTTTCAACTCCTGTGGATCGACTAAGGCTTAAAACCTGGTTTCACTAGCGCTTTTATTACTCTCTTGGTAAGACTGCAAATGCTTGCACTTATTCATCAAGAGAGGAATTTAGATTGCCGGTTAAGTAACTGAGACTGAGAAAAAAGGCATTCGCTATCCAATCACTTACCATTGGTATAAGAGATGTGCATGTGGCATATATACTTGTACTCGCAATTCAAATATATAAATATGTAGCTGATAGAAAAAACAATATTATTCCTTATATAATAACAAACTATTTGAAATTACAGAAAAAGCAACTATTTTTATTTTAATGTTTAAGATTTTAAAATAATATTAAAAGATACGGCAAAGATTTCGTAAAATTTTTTAAATTGTACGTACATAATTTTTATATATAATAGGATATAATAATACAGTTGTTAATTTTACTACGAATTTCAACTATTTTCAATATATATTGTATAAATATTTGTATAAAATATAAATATTTACAAACTTTTTGGATTTTGAGTATATCATAGTTTAATATTTATTAACAGATAATAATCAAAACTAATTTATAATAAGACAATAATTATAAATCATATCATTTAAGGTTTTGTATATAGTGTTTGTTTTTTTTTTTTTTTTTAAGAAACTTACATAGGACATTTTAAATTATAATTCTTTTACCTTCTCAATAGACTAATATTTTTAATAGAAGTTTAAAATACGTCAAAAATTGACGACGAAAAATATAAGAAAATATGGCACTGTAACAGAACTGGAAGAAGAAGAAAAGCAATAATATTCAGATGGAACGAAAATATAATAGAAATGGTTAAACAATTTTCATATTTAGGCTACATATTTACTCAGAACAATAGAGATGAAGAACATAACAAAATGACAGCAAGAAGAGCAAACTGTATAATAGGTAAAACTTGGGGAATTGCGGAGTATTGGTTCAAGGAGGATTTAAAGGTGAAAATGAAGCTTTTTAATTCATTAATAGAAAGCCTTATGCTTTACGGAGCAGAGGTTTGGGGATGGAAAGGTAGTCAGAAGGTAAAAAGAGTGCAAAAAAGATTCCTAAAGTGGTGTCTGGGTTTAAATGTTAATACACCGGACAGCGTATTAATGTTAGAAACGAAGAGGAATAGAATAGAAATCAAAGCAGCGAAGAGAGCAATTAAATTTAAAGACAAAATAATAAATAGTAAAATCATGGTAGCAACAGAATGCTTAAAAAGTAGAATTGAAGATGGAAGGGCACAAGAAAACAATAAAATACGAAGAAATAAAGAAAAAGACTATACAGCGGATAGATTGAGTTTCTAGGATGGTCATGGTGCGAACAAAGATAGAAAACATAGACACGCTTTGGGAAGGAGCTAAAGAAGTTATGTACATAAAAGAAGGACAACAAATTCAACTATGGATAAATCATTTAGAAAAATCATAATATACAGATGAAATAAAGCAAATAGTTCTAGACAGCCTAAGTACAAAAGAGTGTATATATGAAAAAAAGGAAGGAGAACAGAAAAGAAGCGGTATAAAGATCTTAGCAAGGTACGGAATGGGTAATGAAAGCAAAGCAAATTAACACTAGCTGACAGAAGAGGAAAAAAAGTGTAGCATTTGCAAAGGAAATGAAGAAGCACTCAAACACATTTTCCAAAAATGCAAAGAGGTAAAAGATAAAGAATTTGATTGGAAGAACTGTATGAAAGGAGAGAAAAAAGACATAAACAAAATATACAGAATACACTGGTTGAGAGAGAGAGAGAGGAAAAGAAGCGAAACAGAAGAAATAAGAGAATAAAGAGGAGAGAATTTGAGAAAACAGAGTATATAAGGGTAGAAAAAAAAGATAATAAATAAACTTAAAGAACAACAGTGGTTAAAGTAAATAGAGATTTAAAATATAATTTAGAGAACATTATTAGTAATAAATCAACATAAATAAATATAAAGTAGTTGATAAAAGTTAGCTAGTTACAAGAAAATTATAATAATTTAAAACATTCACACATTGTAAGCAAGTTTTGTATAAATAAATTTAAATTGATATAAATAGTAAAATTTGGCCAATTTGGATATAATAAGTTTTAATAAGTAGAATTTCAATAATATAAATAGTCAAAAGATAAAAAAAAATAATAAAAAAAATGAAGATAAACAAGATGAACGAATAATCAAGTTCAAAATTAAATAATTTCAGAAAATATAAATGTTAAAAATAGAAAGGATTATAAAGAATATGGAAGAGTAAATTAAGTATGCAAAATGTAAAAATAATATTAATATAAGCTTCAATTATGTACAAGAAATAGTAATCCAACATTGAATTAAAAAATAAAAAATATAAGCGAATAAAAGTCAAAATTTGAGAATATATTGTAAATAGATAATTTTAATAACAATGTAAAGCAAATAAATATATATTCAAAAATTTATAAAATAGATACGTAAGATATAAATGTAAATGACATATAAACAAATGTATAAAATAACTATGTAAAATGGAATAACACTGTAAATATTGTTCAATAAAATACTATACTATACTATACTACACTATAAGAAACTATGCGGTAAATTTTAAACTTCGCCTCGTGCAAACTGGCTGTTCAGGTAGATTCAAGTAGGTTATCTATGGAATGATGACAATGTTTATTGATGACAATGATAGTAATATCCCAGACATTTAAAAAGCAATAAATTGCCGCTACATTGTTTTCCAGCTCTTCTCGGAACAAGTTTTTTTCTACTTATAATAACCGATATTTTTTAATTAGAATTTATTGAACATTAATTATATATTAAATTAAATGAATGTATTTAAAATTTAAAAAAGTATGTATATTGTATATAACTAATGAAATTATTAATCATATACGGCAAGTATAAAGATTTTTACAATGTACATATATAATTTGTAAAATAATAATATATATCTTTAGCGAAAAATAAGCTATTTTTCGGAAATTTTTACAAAAAAAAATATAAATTCAGATATGTAAAAAATTTACAAACTGATCTGCTTATATAATTGTCAAAAATAACAAATATTTATCAAATATTAAAATTTATTAAAAATATAGAAAATTTATAAAACTTTATGGTTGCTTCCTCAAAAGTTAAAAAAAATTTTATACATTCTATTTAAGTGTACATCTATACAGAGTTCTTATTTTTACTAATTTTTTTTATGTTAGAATTAAAAATATAACAACTTATTTATAATAAACCGTATGTATATAAAGAAAAGATTTGAATAAGCTACAAACGAAAACATGATCGTAAATAATTTCAAACTTGTATATCTATGATGTTTACTAATTTTTTTAAATATAATCGTGTAATAAAATCCATATCTTTATACGTACAAGCTGTTTATAGGAAACATATTTTTATCAGCTTTCTTTAAGCAAAATATTTTTTAAATAATATGTTCCTTTGTTATGGATGTTGCATGTTTGGAATCTGACTGTGATTCTTTCTTTTTTGCATATGATTTTTTTTTTCAACGAAAATATTAATATTATATAATGTTCTTAATTAGCATTTATAGTAGTAAATCTATTAAAATTTGATTCTTATAATATGCAACTATTTTCAGCCCAATGCTAAATTCGCATTAAAACTTTCAATCGTATTTTCCATATAGTTCTTTTGACATATTAGCTACCTTTTCATAGTTTAAAGTGTAATAATCGATGAATAAAAATAAATATGGCTACATAAATGATGTATAAAAGCATTGACGATAAGGTAATTCTATATAAATACAGGTGTATCAATTTTTATGTATGTAAAATGTAAATTGTGATATAGAGCTTTAGGAAAATACATCGCATGTAAAAAGTTTAATAAATCTCGGTAAAAGTATCTAAATAAGTAAAAAATAGAGGAAATAAAGGGAAAAAATAAAAATTAAAGATTTAGAGGGCAAGGTTATAAATGAAAATGAAATAAGCGAAGTAAAATAATTCGGTAAATTATCATCAAAATACAAGTGACATAAGTGTTTTATAAAGATTAGAAAGAGAAGAGGAATTTTTCTTGTGAACTGGATTAGTAGCGTTAAAGTATAGACAGGTGGGATCGGAACAGAGGTTACAATAGTATTAAAGTGAGTGCAAGTACGATCATTGTACAGACAACTTTATAAATAGAAAGATCTAATATAAAAAAAAAAATTAATCAAAAACATATATTCAAAAAATAATAAGCAATCGGAAGAAGTCAAAAGTGACTTTATCTTCTAGAGGGATGGAAAGTGAAAAACATAAAAAGATGAAAAAAAAGCCTAAGACATAGATATAAATAAACGAAAAATGGTCTTTATAGAAAAACAAAAAAGAAGCATAAGAAAAAAAGCTGAAGCGATGTTCGATAGACTTGAAGAGAACGAGAAGAAAAAAAAATAAAATGAAAACTTCGAGGAAAACAAAAATTTGAAAGAGTAGATGAGGAAAAATCTGAGGGAAATGGTGGACTTAGTTACAAAATATGGAAAAGAAACCAGATGGAAATATTAATAGCCAAATAACAGATGTAAGAACTAAGAAGGTTGAGAGGAAAGAAATTTGATTGAGAGGAATTGAAATTGAAATTAATTAAATTCAAAAAAGAAAAACTTCAATCTGAAAAGTGTAGTAAAATATTTAATAAAAGCAGGTCGTGAAATAACAGTGAAATTGTGAAGGAGTTGACAAATGATGATGGACAAAGAAAAAATATAAAGAATGCATTGAAAATACGGATGAGAGGAACAGAATATAAAAGAATAAGATGTGAAAATAGAATAACATTCGTTTACCTCCAAAATTTAATTTCTAAAAACCCATGTTTTGATCATAGTATACTGTATAATATATCGGTCGAATTACTTGCAAACAACTTGTTTAAAGTTTTTAGTCTATTATATCGTAGTATATCGTTTTTGTTGATTCTCTCATTTATATAGTTTCTAACTCGAACATAAAAAATCTCTCATGATCGAATGAGATAAGTATGTCCTTACATTCTATACTCTAATGCGGAAGAAAATATGATTTGGTTTCTTTTCGTTATTGTAATAAGATCCTATAAACCTGTGATGGCCGAAATGATGTGTTTTTCAATTTACAAACTTTTGCTGGGTTTAAAATTCGTAGGTGCTATTCTAACGTAATTTATACTTGTTATCAGCAATATGTATTTTTGTACTATTCAAGATTATGTTTTCAGATTCGGCTAAACCTAAATTGTATGTTGTCTCATGAGGCTCAAATTTTGTGAAGAGCTAATACCAATGACTTACATGTACTTACTTATTTATAATATATTATATTATTAAAAATTACAAATAATTAAAATCAAGAAAAATGTATAATTTAAGAAATGATTAATCTCTATTAAATAGAAATTAGAAATTAAAAAAAACGATTTTTAATAAATACTTTTTCAATAACCCTAATTTAATATAAACTAGATTATAGCATCAGAATATAATTTTTAATAATATTATATGATATTATTTGTATATTTCTCTATATATATATGGAATATTATGATAGAATAAAAAAAAGATTATAAATACAAAAAACATCTTTCAAATTAACCTAATATTTTATTTCCTATTTCAGAATGCAGTGAGGATGCCGTCATTGTTGGAAGCGCTGGAGCTTAAATATGGTGATACGCCTGTTGAGAGCTGTCTCACCGATGATGAACTCGAACCACCAGTCATCAATGGTTCGCCTCGAAGTACGGCATTATCTATTAGTATTTTCATCCCCAAAAAGTCACCACGACACACGGTGCCTGCGCTTCTTGTACTCCAGGATTGCGATATTGAATCCGCAGGTGCCGATGATGAAAAATTACGCAACAAGTGCAGAAATGTGGAAGAACTGGATTTAGCACAAAACAAGCTGTCGAAATGGGACGAAGTATTTGGAATACTAAGACATATGCCCAAGATCAAATTCGTTAATTTGAGCTTTAACAGTCTACCCGAAGCACTCGAGGTTAGGATCTTTGATTTTAAATCTGGGGAGAAACTAGTTGTGACTTATAATCTAAAATATACTGATAGAAGCTAATCTAGTTTTTAATGAAACAATATATCTTTTGAAGGAAGTTTATTGGATGAAGATATAAACTATTTTTACAACGCTGTGAAAGTGTACTAATTAGTTCAATCGAGTTCTTAGAGACTGTGTTTTCTTATCCAAAGTTAAGCAATCTCTACTATGGAATGTCTCAGTACTTTTGGAGTGTTTTGTACACGAAGTTAAAAAATTTATATTTGTTTTGAACAATTAATTGAAAGTTTTGTATCATTTTTAAATAGGCCAAATATTACCAACTGAATTAAAATTTTAATTTCATTCTATCATTTTATAATATTAACTGTCAATATTAATAATACAATAAGAAATATTTTTCAATTATAGTAACAATCAGTATTTTGTGTTACTGGGCTCTAAAAAATGTATTGAATTGTAATCGATATTTACTACGTTGAAACATAAATATTTGCTAAAAAAATTAGCAAATATTAAAAAATACACAAAAATTTTTAAGTTTATTATCAAAATTCGATATAATAAAATTATTAAGTAAACGAATAAGTATGACAAAAATTATGCTAATTATTTCGTATATTTCTTCTAAGAGATTAGTCGATTACTGCAGAAAATTTGCCTCGTTCTTTTTCTCGCTACTGCCACACTTCTCTTCTGCCAGTTTTATCTCACAAATTTTATATTTAACTTCAATTATTTAGCTTGATATTCGTTACATATTCTATGTTTTCACTGTAATATAAAATATACACTGAATACCTTTTCAAACCAACGCATACAGTATTTTGGGATCTGGCCAAATCTTTGTTTGTTAACAGAGGAAAAATCTCATTGTATACGGTATTTTATTAATATTTTGTTTTAGATTCCCCGTATTTTATTAATTTTCAATGCGTGCGCGTATTCTGCATACTTTGACTTCCATCGGTTCATGTTTGCTGTAAGTATAACAAATTTTTATTTGTACAAAAGATGCTACATAGATAATATCATATTACCGTATACTTCTCAAATTTCATTTATCTTTTCTCGAATTTTTGATTTTCAATTTTATCCTGATATTTAAAGTCCGGTTTTAGGGAATTTACATATTTTTTGTTGTATTACGAACGTGGAGTAAGTGTGTGAGTCAGTGAGAGAGAAAGAGCGAGAGAGAGAGAGAGAGAGAGAGAGAGTAGGGAGCAATAGATTTCGGTTAGTTTTTGCATAGCACCACCACAGATATATTTTATCCATATTTCTTTATTTCTTTTTTCGTTCGCATGATGATATGCAACAACACTTTTTCGTTTATTGAGAAAATGAAATATTTATATTATATGTTATTAAATTATTTTTTAAAAAATTTAAGCTAACTAATTGGGTAAATTGTGTAATGTTGAATGTATGTACAGTACTCAGTTATATATAAGTTTCTAAGTAAAATTGTATTTATTTTATTTTTATTAGCTTTTTAAAGTATTTATAAATAATTTACTGTAATTGTAAAACACTTAAACAAACAGAATTTAATAACAGATTAAATGAATTTAAGAGAAAGCAATAATAAATTGAAAATAAAATATGAATTAATCATATCAAGTATAGTTATATCATATAGTTATACGTTTTACGATATATAGTACGTTTTTAATTCTAATATATAGAAAAAATTATATTCACGTTAAAAATATGATTAACTAATTGAACATTTTCTTTTTTTTTAATTCAAAGGTAAAAGATGGTAAGTATGATGCACTCCGGAATCTCGTGCTCAATGGCACACGAGTTTCGTGGTCCACCGTCCAAGGTCTCGTTTGTTTACTGCACAATTTGGAAGAGCTCCACCTTTCTTTGAATGAGTACAAGACAGTAGATCTAAGTTTCGAGAAGTCAGAGAATTGGAATCATACCTTGAAAAAACTTCACTTCACCGGTAACCCTATTGAATTCTGGTGCGAGATTGCTAAACTTGGATATGTCTTCCCAAGTCTTGAGAGTTTAGTTTTAGCAGAGTGTCCTATAAGATCCTTGGATATCGAGGAGAAGCAGACGTTCGAAAACATTGAAAATGAGGACACTGAAAATATGAATCACATAGTTGAGAGAAATGGCGGTCTTCATTTGGAAAACGGTTTTACTGGTAAAAATGACTGATGAGTTTTTATTAGTAATTTCGATCATCTTCTGCATGCTGTTATCATATTATTTTACTCCCACTAAAAAGTTTTTTAAATTAAATTGTTTGAAAAAGATTAATAAATTCAATCATATTTTATGCACAGCAAAGAAAAGTAATAAAAGGCAAAATTTTTTATTTATCCTAATTTTCTTGTATAATAA
Organism: Platyscapa corneri; assembly: GCA_018907185.1. Taxonomy (NCBI): domain Eukaryota; kingdom Metazoa; phylum Arthropoda; class Insecta; order Hymenoptera; family Agaonidae; genus Platyscapa; species Platyscapa corneri. Next base: position 599,862 of record JACCHW010000075.1, read on the forward strand.
ATAATCAGAAATCGAAAATAAAAAGTTTAACATACATACAATACGTTAATTTTATTATTTTTATATTTATATTATTTTAGCGAATGAAAGAACTTTTAAGAATAATATACTTCTGTTATTTTTGTATATTAACATTTAT